>OX235276.1:42815854-43242393 GCA_944472155.2 Trichobilharzia szidati | reverse complement strand
CGTACTCTTTTGGCAAGATTCCCACGTATTGTGTAGATATCTGAGAAGTTGTTTTGTGGGTTTGCTTGGTGTCCGGGTTCGATCAAGTGTTCTAGGATGGAGGTGTGGCGGGGGGATCTTCTTTCTCCTTTATAAAACCATGAAGGTAAGTGTTCGCTGATTCGTTTGGATAGCAAACGCTGGGTATGGTCGACATACCTAGCTCCACATGAGCAGGTGAATTGGTAGATGCACATTGATGAGGCCCCCAGTGGAAGCTTATCCTTCACGTTCATGCGAATCATTGGTTTCGTAGAGAAAGTTAGTCTGAGTTCAGCTGCGAAGAAGGTTTTCTTCAGTGAACGGCACAGGTGGTTTCTCAGTATTTCTGCTGAAGAATCTCCGTTGAATTGTAGATTCAAATGGAGAAGTTTCTTGGGAGCAGTAAGCATGGACGGTTTTTGTGTTTTGGTTAGATAATATGATAATAAATTGTGAAATTTAGATTAAAATATATACAATCAGAACACCGTACGATATTGATAATGAAGTTAGCAGTACAAATAGAAATAAAATAATATTTACAGTTTTCTAGTGTCACTGGGATAACTGACTCAGTTCTCTGACCTATCTCTAACTTTAACCCTAAACCTTATTAGAAAACAAGTACCTAGAAGATAAGTAGAATACTGTACCCTACCCTCATGAAAAGATTTTCTCTTATAGCATAATTTGATTTAGAGTGATCTTTCGTAGTGTTCCCTAAATCTGATTGGTTCTTGTAGTTTACATTTTCAAAGACCTTCACCTTAGATAGTTGGAAGCGATCGGCACGAAGCTTTGGACCACTTGAGTTTCATGCTAGTTGGTATTCATCAGTCGGTAGGACGTATCTGTAACATTGAAGGAACTCATCTCGCTTCTGAGATTCGAACCCGCGTTACCCAGTGCTGCCTGCAGTCAGATGCGTTCCCACTGAGTTATTCGGGCTTGGGATTGACCTCCTGTAGGAGACTGTATTGGATATTTTTGATTGAACACTAGTCAGTAACTAGTGTTGTAACGTCTCTAGTCGTCTGTTTTAGTACAGAATGAATTCTATCAGTCGAGTTTGCAATTTGGTCACCATTCTAGTTGAATGGCCATCATGGATTCGAAACTCAGAAGGGATATGAGTTCCTTCAGGGTTGCAGATACACCTTACTGACTAAGTGGTTCAAGGCTTCCTGCCGATTGCCTCCAACCATCTATTATCACTAATTCAAAGTGCACTGTGATGGGGGGAACCACCTAGAATGGTGGACATAATGCAAACGCGACTGATGGAACTCAGTCTGCACCAAAGATAGAACTAAACACATTACAACTAGTTACTAACTAGCGTCTAATCAAAGACTTCAACTTTTGCTATGATAATTCTTTAATTGGTTGGAGGATTTCATCATTAGCTGACATCAGTTAGAGAACCATTGGAAACCTGTTTCGTTCTGTTTTGGGACTCTTCGGCAGTACGCGCCCATCCCATTAGGGTTCGAACCCAGGACCTTCTGATTACAGGGCTAACGAACTCGTAGACCATTAAACCACTGGGACCCGATTCAATGGCCATCCCATGAATTCTATCTTCTGCCAATTTATGACGTAGCGCGACCATTTCGCATTGTCTTCTTCGATGAGTTACCGCCTCAGCTTCAACCTACTGCACACCCTACTGATCACAGCTTTCCGCCAGAACCCCAGGTAACTGAGAGCTCACCTTGTAACCAGAAGGTCCTGGGTTCGAACCCCGGCAGGTGGGTGAGTACCGCTGAAGAGTCCCTGGTGGTTTTCCAATGGATCTCTAACTGATTGATATCAGCGCATGATGAAATCCTTGAAGTGTATGAAATTACATTTATTTTACCACAGTACTCAATTGAAGGGAGTATAAAGCTAATTTCTATGTTTTATTTTCTTGTTGTTGTTGTTTTGTTTAGAATGTCATTTAGATCGGGAACAGTTTATCCTTTTGTGTAAAAAACATCATATCTATTCATGATCAGAACTGATGAAGATGGTGGTCGTCGAAATCTTTCTCTCTTCCTATCTATCAATCTATCCTGTATGCTCCTCTATGGAATTTAATTCGTTATATTTTCAACACACTTATTTTCTGTAAAACAATAAAATAGCTAATTGCAAATACAAATACCACTACTCTTAATGGTAGATTGATATATGCATTATTATCTATCATTAATGTTGTTGTCCTCCTTGTCGTTGCCGTTGCCGTCGGCTTCTCCGTGTATATTCTTGATGAAATGAAATAGAAACACAGACACACGCAACCACACAAACTGGGAACATTAAAGAAGTAAGTGATTGTACAGTTACACATTCTCCACAACCCCCCCCTCTCTCTCTTCTCTCTCCTAACCTTTCTCTTTTTGTCATGCATACATTTCAATCAGTTCTCCCTCTCCCGTCTCTCTCCCTCGCTCCGGCATACACACATCACAAGCCAAAGATTGCTTAAAGTGTGTATAATTACACATAGATCTTGTGGTGTACTGTTCACTTACTGTGTTGTGTATACCTTTTACCTTATGTATCTATATTCCTATGTGTGTTTGTATTTATGTAGATGAGTGCCAACACCTCTGCCTTACAATTGTGTTGAACAGTTTTATTGCTTTTATTAATAAATAAAAAAGGAAATATATTTGTGAATACCTCTTTCTCTGTACTGGTAACTGTTGCCACCTACTCACCCACTTACTCACTCACTCACTCGCATACACACAGTTACACATTCATCCACACACACACAAATAGGAGTAAAAGTGGGGCAAAGAAGAACTAATCCTCTGTTGATATCAATATATTAACAAATTATGCATGTATTTATTTATTTTTCCTTTAATTTTATGTATTTGTTGTTGCTGTTCTTGTTGTTGTCGTTGTCTGGTTGGTTTCGTTTTCGTTCCTGTTTCTTCCATTTTGTTCTCATTTATTTGGAGGATACCATTGTCACTTTTATCATTATTACTTTTTTTGTGTTGACTTTGTTTTCTCCTTTCCAAAGATTTCCACCACATTTGTATATTATTATTATTATTAAATGAATCCATTTATTGTGTTGCCTTTGTATTACAACTCTCTCCCTCTCGCTGTAATTGTGTCCGTAAATTGTTTTTGTCATTGTAGAATTATTACTAGTATCATTATTATTATTATTATTATTATTACTATAACTTACTTAATTACTTACTATTTACTGTGTTTATGTGTGTATATGAATTTTTATGATGTGAATATAACATGTTTTAGATTTTCTTTTTTGCCTATATATTTTGGTGTTTTGTTACTGTTCTCGTTTCTACTGTGATGATGGTCGTCGTGGTGGTGGGGGTGGTGCTGGCGGCGGTGGTATCTTTTTAATAATTTCTTGAATCCAGCATGGATAGATACACACACAGACAGTAAGGTGGACTATCAAACGCACCAGTCTTTTCTCCCTTCTAACCAGCCAGCTGTACGACAACGGCACATGTCAAGTGATCCATTCACAATGGAAAACTCAGCGAGGCGTTTGGAGTAAACACAGGAGTCAGACAAGGGTGCTTATTATCACCAATGATATTCTTGTGATGATATTAGGTGGTTGGAGGCAATCGGCAGGAAGCCTTGGACCTAGGTTTCGTGCTAGTTGGCACTCGTCAGCAAGGCGTATCTGCAACCTTGAAGGAACTCATGTCCCTTCTGAGATTCGAACCCGCGTCACCTAGTGCTGCAGTCAGAGACGTTACCACTGAGCTATTCGGGCTCGCGATTGACCTCCTGTAGGACTGTAATGGATATTTTTGATTTGACACTAGTAACTAGTGTGATGCGTCTAGTCCTCTCTTTGGTGCAGACTGAATTCTATCAGTCAGGTTGTAATGTGGCCACCATTCTAGGTAGCTCGCCATCACGGTATACATTGTTTGTGATGATATTAGGTGGTTGGAGGCAATCGGCAGGAAGCCTTGGACCTAGGTTTCGTGCTAGTTGGCACTCGTCAGCAAGGCGTATCTGCAACCTTGAAGGAACTCATGTCCCTTCTGAGATTCGAACCCGCGTCACCCAGTGCTGCAGTCAGAGACGTTACCACTGAGCTATTCGGGCTCAGTGGTAACGTCTCTGACTGCAGCACTGGGTGACGCGGGTTCGAATCTCAGAAGGGACATGAGTTCCTTCAAGGTTGCAGATACGCCTTGCTGACGAGTGCCAACTAGCACGAAACCTAGGTCCAAGGCTTCCTGCCGATTGCCTCCAACCACCTAATATCATCACAAACAATGTATACCGTGATGGCGAGCTACCTAGAATGGTGGCCACATTACAACCTGACTGATAGAATTCAGTCTGCAGCAAAGAGAGGACTAGACGCATCACACTAGTTACTAGTGTCAAATCAAAAATAATGATATTCTTAATTGTAGTGGACAGGATTATGCGTCAGACAGTGGGAAACGAGAAGACAGGGATATCCTGGACCGACGTGAAGAACCTAGAAGACCTAGATTTCGCAGATGATTTATGTTTGATGTCACACAAAATCGAAGAAGCAGCAAAGACAGGACTCTAGGTGAACATAGACAAGACGGAGGTTATGAAAATAACTAACCAACAACAACAGCAACATCCAGGGATTCGAAAGAGGTTACTTCATTCACTTATCTAGGGAGTATTGCCTCAACTACAGGAGGAACCGACGAGGATGTCAAATCGACAATTGGAAAGGCGAGAAACACATTCTTCAACCTGAAACCAATCTGGAAATCTTCGTCAATCAGCCTGCATCAACAACAAAATTCGGATTTTAAATAGAAACGTCAAGTCAGTTCTTCTATATGGATCAGAAACTTGGCGGGTCACAAAGAATATTTCCAACAGCCTGTTGCAGACCTTTATCAACAACTGTCTTCGCTGGCTCTATACTGAAGATCAGGTGGCCGGAAAGAATCACCAACAAGAAACTATGGGAAGAAACAAAACAAGAACCAATCGCCCAACAAATATGCAGGAGAAAGTGGAGATGGATTGGACACTCGCTGAGCTGAGGAGGCCGCTGGGTGACATCGCGCGTCAGGCCAATGCTCGAGTGGATCCCGAAAGGGAAGCGGCGAGTGGTTCGTCGGTGCGAGGGTGACATGGAGGAGATCGTGTGAAGAGGAGTTGAAACAGTATGGACTAACATGGATGCAGGTGAAAAGTACAGCAGAAGCAAGTGAAGATGTGTAGTTGAAGCCCTATGTTCCACTAGGAACCCAAGGGGACAATAATAATAATAACCAGCCAGTCTAGATAGTGTCCTCGAGTTCAGTTTATAGGCAATTCGGTTTGTTAACAGACATATACATCTATTGCAGAATTTCATCATGAGATGATGCTGGTTAGAGAACCCGTAGAAAACGGGGGTACTGGACAGCTGTTTGCAACTCTCTAGCAATACGCACCCAATGGGGTTTGAAACCAGGATCTTCCGTTTACAAAGCGTATTCGTAGACCATTACATCACTGAGTTCTGATGCCATATAGGTCATGAATTTCAAATTCTGCCAGCTCATGAAATAGCACGACTGGTAGGTCCCGGATTCTCTCACCGATGTTAGTTCATGATGAAATCCTGTAACCAATCAACTCTCTGTACATCCAACACTTGAATATACAACTGTTTTTACTGGTTTGCCCAAGAAGATGAAGTAATTCTACTATCACTACTACTGTTTGGCTCTGTGAATATTGCAACACTCTTGAGGTAGAGATACTGACCAGAGTTGCAATTATCTGGAAGTCATCTAGAAAAGGCAACTGTATTATCTTATATAAAAGTGATACTCAGGTTGAAATTCCCCGAAAGGCTTTCATGATATCTCAGTAAAACATACTTTACCGCCAGGCTATGAGTAACATTTTCTTGCGAGGGACTATTCGATCAACACGTGAAAGAGAAGCTGTCGCATTAGGCCATGTCGATATATATGTATTTTTATATACTAGTTCACTTGCTCCTGTGAACCTGAGTACATTGCCTATACTATGAGCCTGCTTGTAAAACGCACTCAGAAGCACTACCCAGGCTGGCTAGCAAAGGAAGAACTTAGGTGTGTGTGTGTGTATAGCTCCATAGCAGAACATCTGGTGAACTCAGGACAACTCAGCTCCTTTTGAAAAATCCTTCAAAGTCTTATACAACATACGATCAAACCTCTTAAAGGGAATGAGGTCAAAATATCTGAGCATAGCTGAAACTATTAGTAATCCAAGAATTTCATTTCTCTTGAACAGTTGAGTATGCCTGAAATCTCGTCCAGGTGGAACTGAAGGATTATTTCTTAGGAAGTATTTTAATATATACATTGATCGACCGATTGTTTGTCGATTTAAATTCTATGCTTTCAAGAATTCTGTGACTTTTTAAAATAAGAAAATACAATTTAAGCAAATGCTTATTTTGAGTGATTTCTTATGAGGTTTTACAAATAGAACCTAAATTCAGACATATTAACGATTAATGGGTTGTAATCACCGAATATATTCCTGATTACGGTGGGCTGGCTCATCCAGAAGACTGTGGTAAGCGGGATGACATAAGTAGGTTGGGACTTCGTGGACAGTTTGTGTTTAGTGTCATACAGACTGCAAGATCTAC
Organism: Trichobilharzia szidati; assembly: GCA_944472155.2. Classification (NCBI taxonomy): domain Eukaryota; kingdom Metazoa; phylum Platyhelminthes; class Trematoda; order Strigeidida; family Schistosomatidae; genus Trichobilharzia; species Trichobilharzia szidati. Next base: position 43,235,738 of record OX235276.1, on the reverse strand, counting down.
AGGCCAACAAGTTGGTAGAAGAGACTTGCGGCTACGAACAGGATCATATGGAAGGCAGGGGTGATGAAAATACCTAACCGACACTGTCTCTCTGTCTGTTTTCAACATAGGACTTCGCACTGATGTGCAACAGCTTGAGTCGCCACACTTCATGTAGCACACAAAGCAAAAGAAATTAGAAGAAATGCATAACAGAGATAGTAGACAAGGATATCAGACAAAGGAATAGTAATAACGAAGAACAATACAGTTTCATTGGAAATCATAAGCCACAAGGAGTGGATGCATCTGCGCCACTGAGAACGATTTCGAGCCATGTCACCAATTGTTTCCAACCATTGGTTTTTACCGTCCCGAGGACCCCAACCAGTCAGGAAGTCTACATCTTCCTACGTGCCTTAGACTAACTGTTGTGGATTTCATTGACTGGTGCCATGTTTTCGTTTGACCACCGCTAGTTCTTTTCCAGCCTGACCCTATGTCAGCTAACATTGCCCGTTGTCGAGGAAGGCGATGACTAGGCATACGTAACACATGTCCTAACCATCTCAGTCGATGTGATTTCACAGTCTCGTCGACTGATTTCCCCTCCTTACCTAGCACTCGACGCCTAACCTCAATATTGCTCACCTTATTATACTACTTCACACGGGAGATAGAACGCAGACACCTATGATCGAAGACAGCTAATCTTTTCATGTCTTCCACTCTCAATGGCCAGGTCTCACAGCCAGCCATAAAGGAGGACGGAGCGGACTGTTGAGCAGTACACCCGCCCTTTGGTTGACAGCCAGCCGGATATCACGTCTACGGCAGAGACGGCGTAAACTGGCATGTGCGAAACTAGCCCTCTGTATGTGTACTGAGATTTCGTCAGAGATCAACCCGTTGGCGTTGGCTGATGCAACTTCCCAAATAAGTGACGTGTTCAACACGCTCCACCATTCACTTCACTCCCTATCTTTAAGCTATTAGTCAATGTAGTCCAGTCCCGTAGCATCACCTTACGTCTCACAAGAACGAATCACATGCCAAACATTCGAAGATTTCTGCTCCTCAAGGTATTCATAAAACTCTGCATTTCATCAGCCAGAGTCTTCACCTAACAAAACTATATCGTTTGCATATTCTAAGTCAACGGGACTACTATTCGCTATTAACAAGTCAATCCCTGAGTCTCTGAAGTCACTTAGGGTTAAGTCCATTAGTACATCTACGATGAAATTGAACAGAAATGGGGATAGTGGGCATCCCTGACAGACACTAGTTGTCACCACTTCAGATGACATTTCTCCGTAGGCTGTCACCTAGCCGGCTGCATGAGTTCGAGTAGAGTCCCTTGATCCATGTATTTTCTCGCCATTCCTTTTACAGCCAAGCATCGCCAGAGAACCTCTCGGTCGATAGAATCGAATGTCGCATTTAGGTCAAGAAATATAATGATTGTTGGACGCCGGTAAGTATGCCTATGTTCCAGAATCTGTCGAAGTGTGAAGATATGATCAATACATCCTCTTCCTGGTCTAAAGCCTGTCTGGTTCTCTCGTATATTTTCCTACCGTGGACCGCTTAGTCTACGCATTATTATTGAGCCTAGAACTTTAGATACCATATTAGTCAAACTAATCCCCCTGTGATTATCACCTAACCGACAGCAACAACAACAAAAATCAACCACTATCGGTGAAGGAAGTTACCGCTTTCATTATCTAGACAACACCGTCTCAACTACGGATGGCACGGATGAGGATGTTAAAGGTAGGATCAAAATGGCAAGATAGACTTTCACCTTCATTATTCTGAAACAGTAGAAGTCTACTGCAATCAGCATAAAGAACAAGATTCGGTTTTTAAGCACTAGCAAAAAAGTCAGTGCTTTTGTATAGTTGAGAGACTTAGCGCGTTGTCAGGATGAGCATCTCCAATAGATTACTGTGGATTTTTATCAACAACTGTCTTCACTCGCACGAAAATGAGGATCAGATGGCCGGCCAGAAAAGATTATCAACGAAGATCTCTGTGAACGAACCAATCAAGAATGTATCGCCTATCAAATATACTGGGGAAAATGGCGATGGGTTCGATAAATGGAGATCGTCAAATGATACTTTGAGTCAGGACTCTCGAGGGAAACCCTGATGAGAAACGACAAGTAGGGTGTCCGTGGGTGAAGTCTAAGTGATCGTATGGAGAGGAGGCGATGAAAACTTATGGGGAATCGTGGGGTCTGCTAAATTGGACTGAAGAGAATAAGATGAAATGTAGATATGTTGTTGAAGCCCTATGTTCCACTTGGAATCCAAGGGGATGAATAATAATCAAGTCGATCATAATAATAATAATAATAACAAGGATGAATTCGTAAAAGTGTTTTCCTAATCTAGGTATTCAATCATTATGAATGTGTGAGTAGAATGTATGTATTACTAAGGATAGCGACTAGATAAGTGAGTGTTTGGTTTTATATGGAATTATAACACAGTATGGTAATGACAGTACAAATTAAGGTAACGCTTACAATTATGAGGTATTACCGGGATAGAGAACTATTCTGACTTGTGAATGTTGAGCATAGGAGAGAAAGGGAATGAGAGAAGAAATATGTGCTTTTCAATTAGATCTTCATCTCTGGTTCTGCGCTAATCTATACATAACATTTTTAGTACAAATAAACAACATTTTACCATTCAAATGGCGCTGTGTTTCTTAACAATAATTAATTAGTATCAGTATGTCAAAGGGGTGATAATTAACGAAACATACCTTGATGTTAATACAACATTTAAAGTTATTTATCACATTACAACTAATCTGAATTTTGCTTGACGAGTTCGTCTTCTACATACAACTGAAACCATCAGAATCCACGTGAAGAAGCCAAACCTGTGTGTTCAAAAGAAATTTGTACAGCCACTATCCTTACCTTGGTCATCGTGACATGAATGTTCAAATCTGACTACTTCATCCTCTTCCCAAGCCTGTTAAAAATTATATTTGTCAAAATTATTTTATTATTTTTTTCTGACTAGTTCATTTTTAATTACAATTTATCATCGCCCAAATTATTTTATTTCACTTAGCTAGACTTAGGACATAATTGACCCTGCTAAGTTAAATAACCTAGGAAAAAGCTCAGCCATTGCACTGCATTCTCTTGCATGTGATCATAATATAGGGTGGAACAGGGTTAGAGTATTAAAAAGCAATATAGTTAGGTGAAGACAGAGAGGTTAATTACTGAAGCTTTGTTTATTGATTCAACAGCACACACGTGCAATCGGAGTGACGCAACACCTACACCGGAGATATAGAAAGTAGCAAAAAATAACGAAGGGAAGTTTCAGAGAGAGAAAATATATATAAGACAAACTGGGAAACCGTGTGACAAAAGTTGATATGATTACAACTGGCAATAATTTATGCTCGAAACGTCATCCGGTTGTTAATACTGCATAATCACTGTATGGTGTTTCAAAATAAACTTATATAACATGGAATTACATTCTACCACCACACTGCCCAAGTTCTACACTTGCACTAACAAATTATTTAATTTTTCAAGCATTGATTTGTGGGGATTTGATTGATTGGTAACAGGATTTCATCATAAGCTGACATCAGTTAGAGAACTATTGGAAAACCACTAGGGAGTGCTGGACAGTCAGCTGTTTCGTCAGCCTGGTTTGGGACTCTTCATCAGTACTCACCCACCGACAGGGTTCGAACCCATGGCCTTCTCTAATTACGTCATCAAATTGAACACTGGCTTATTCGTTAATTACTCTTCATTTTTTCTATAATTATGCAATTCACTTGTTGTAACCATTCCTAATTGCAAAGGAAATATTTTTTTTCGCTCAATCCTTTTGCTTTCTAAATGTCTAAACGGGGAATTTCTTCTACATAGAAAGGGACTGGATAAACATTGTCTGAACACAGATTGGGGCTGAAAATTTTTAATGGTTTAACTGCTTCAACTGTGCTTAGCAATCCAAACCTTATCGCTTTAAGGAGTGGAAAAGGCGACTTGTATAGGATTATAAAGGCTGAATTTTTTACCACTTTATAATTTCGTATCCATTACGTGTGCTAATTTATAGAACACCTGATTGATCTTATAATTCCTTCTCCTAACCACGTTGAACAGTGCTCAATAAGGCGATGACAGGGTTGCCTAACCGTCTCTTACCTATGTAATTGTCTCAGTATAAGTAGTTGAATTTATAAGTACTCACTGAAGTGACGAAGTTCGGGAGCTTATCCTTCATCTGCATTCGGAGTATTCAACGGGTAATGAAGTTCAAACATAATGTTACCGGAAAGGTAGGTTTTAGCTATTATGTTTTCGAGTCTTAACGCTTGTGATTCAGTATCTGTACCTTCCCTGAATGACAAAGTCGTAATCCGAGTGTGTACGACTGTAGATTGCTGCTGTTTGGAGCAGTTCAATCTTTATGTCTTTTTCCTGTTTTCCCCAAATTTATTCTTCCACATTTAAGTCTGTGAAAGCATACAGAATTCATTGAACTTATTGATTAAATAGTGTACTTTAAAAATTCCATCTATGTGGTAAGCTGTAAACTGTCTCTTTATTTGTTATTGTCAATTGGCTGGACTACATACATGGAGTGGACTACACGTCACTTATTCTGTATTTACTCCATTTATTTCCTTCACGTTCCCAGTGGAACATAGGGCAACTTCAAGCTAGTGGCTTGAAGTTTCAGTAGCAGTGGTGTTTATTTTTACAGGATGGGGTTGCTAGCCTCATGTCCAACCTTTCCTCTTTACCAGCTTTTTATTTCTGGCTTAACGAGGTAAGGGAGGAGTGCGTCAGTAGCCGGGAGTCGAACCCAGGATCATGTGCGCTAACCGCTGTGCCACCGACGCACGTATTTACTCCATATATTTATTACACAATCTTCACAAATTATTTTGCAATTAATAACAAGTGTACCTTTCTAGTGTTAAATTTTTAGTTGGAATTTATCGGTCACGTGATATGACGTGCTTCCGCATTTGATATTTCGATATTAATGTCTTATATTGTAATCCTACCCAATACAACAGTATCGTTAGTTAATTATATAACCTACCTACCAATAGTAATAATGTTACATAATAGGAATTTATGTACTGATTTAGTTGCTGTTACATTTTACACTGCTGCACATGTGTGCAACAGTTCAAATAACCACTCTCCCTCCATATAGAGAAGAGAGATAGTAAAGAGAAGTGTAAGTGAGGGAAAAATAATTGTACTATTGAAGAACAATAAAGTTTTATTGGAATTATTTCAGGAATACACCTAATAGGACATTAGAAGTCCTACTCCACCTTGATATCATTTTTGTTAGTATGTATCTAATCATCATCAACATCAAGTCAAAGATTCTTATCCACCAATTGAATGTGCAACTGGTGTGTATACGTGTGCGGATCAGTCAGGGGATAGTAAAGAATATGGTTGCCCACTGGCGATTATTTAGGTTGAAATTTGTCAGTCACGTGTGCATTATTATAACTGATTTGAATGAAATAATACTCTGGCTAGAGTAGTTTTTTGTAAGTTGAAATCAAATGTTAGTCTTTAGTCGGTTGGAAATTCATTATCCATGTTTCGTTTGACTTTGTGACACTCGTCTAAAACATAATTTAGAATAAGACTGCTTCGGCAAAGTTAAACTTTCGACACCACTAACAACCAATCAGCAAACGATCTTGAACGGACCAATCACATTAAAGAGTCATTTATTTTAAATGGAAGCGTATATTTATAGAAAAAAGCATGAAAAAGGATAAAACGGTTACAACGGGTATCCTTCCCGGACATGTGAGAGAAACATCTCCCAGTTAAGCATTGGACTGTCAATGGAAAAGTCACACCCCATTCTGTACATATATTCATCTAAATGACTATAAATGAGATCATTTTGAGATCCATTTATAGCCCTTATCTGATTTTTTAACCGGCCCCAAAATCCTTCAGTAGAATTTGTGTGAGTCCTCGTAACTGGATCCACAAAATCACTTGAATGGTTGACTCTGTGATGCATATTTCCCAGAGATGACAGGGAATTATAACCTTTCCATTCGTCTGTGTGTATTATTGACCCCAGTTTTACAAGTCTCGTCATAATAGGTATTAGAGTTGTCGCCTTTCTATCTGCTATTCTTTCAACGAATCCTTTTCGGAGGGAAAAGTCGTATAAACCTATTACCCAAATATTATTTGCTCGCTGGCGACAACGGTCGTATTTCTTTTTCAGCAACACGGTTTCATCCACGTGCACGACAACGTCTTCTCCGCCCAAAAACGAAGTGATCTTCTCCATTTTCCAAGAAGCAATATCTCTGCAATGCTGGTACCATTGAACTGTTGAGACGAGGCTGTTCTCTGTCTCGACAGCTGTGGTTCTCACTGGCTGTTATAAGACCCAGTAGTTGCAGATATATAAAATTTGCGTCAAGGAGAGGTGTGAACTTGCAAAAAAAGTACCCACAAAATATTAAAATTATCAGCTTACCCTCTCTAATGCTAACTCGCTTCAAGCATATAGCACAACGATGGACAAATCCATTAGTTGACCTGCTATAGCTTTTTAAAGTCATGATACCACCACACGAACAAGTTCGCTCCTTCCGGAGCAACCCCAAATCCAGGCAATACTGGAAAACACTGTCCTCCTCGAATTGCAAACGTAACCTTCTAAGGGCATGCATTTGAAATGAATCAAGCGCTATACAACATTGAACTACGTTCGTGAATCTCATTGGATAATTCGACGTCGTTCGCTGATTGATAGTTAGTGGTGATTAAAGTTTAACTTGGCCATCGGGGTCATGAGAAAGAACAATAACAAAGCTTAGCCTTGGTGAACTCACCAACCAATCACAGCAGACTTGACGTGGGCAGATACGATTCGCAGATAGCTGACCGGACTTTCTAAGAAACGGTCATAGAGAGATGACAGGATAACCTTGAGCAAGAAAACAACCAATCAGAAGACGGTGCTCCTCCACCGATAATAATGCACACAAAAATCTATAAATATCTGTTGATTTTCTCAATAAACGATCTGTTGCCTGGTCCTTGTCTTCTATCGTTACACTGTTACTGAATTGTTCCTAATTTCTTATAGTTCACTATTTGCTCTCAGACTATGATGATGAAAGTACCTCTAGAAAAAAAAGAAATAAATTGGATCCAATGGGATGATCAACTGATTAAAAGGACGACCCACTCGTTTATACAGTCCTGAAGAAATTGTCGAAGTCATCAAGTTGTCTGGTTTGTTTCAAGCTTCATATAACATCCCGCTTACTAAGATGTTGGAGGTAGTTGTTTCACTAGTGAAGCATAAATCATAAACTTCCGAAAGGTGAAAAACTGCTTACTAGTGCGACTGCTCACCGCCACCTGTTGGACAGCTTTCATGAAACTGATGCATTAAAATTCTTTTACGGTAGTTAAACTTTGAGATAGCTCCCCATTAATCTTTCCTGGACTACTTAAGAAAGACTTTGCTTTGCTGCGTAGGGCACTAAAAGCTGTTAGTAGGGGAAGTGGGATTTCGTTAAACCAGCTGGTTAACACCATCGTGGATAGACATATGATGTCATGTAAGAAACTAGCGAATTCTATATTGTCAGACCCCGAACACCCTCTCTATACGCAGCTCTCTCCTTGCATTTCATCTGGTAGAACTAGAAGCAACTATAGGAGGCTATATGCCAGGACTACCCCAAGTACAAAAACTCCACAATACCTTATCTGGCACAGCTGTTATGTGATGAGAAAACTGTTAGGTATGACACGATCAATTTACTGCGGCACTCTAACAAATAGTTCCCATTAGCTTTTGTTCTCCTTTCTTTGTTACTATTATATTGTTGCTCATATATTCTATTACACACTAATTTTATATTTCATATCCTGTGGTGCATTGTTTAAATATGTGAATGCAATGCTATTCTCTTGTTTTTATTTCTTTTATTCATCTTTTTTCTTTTTGTTGTTGTTGCTTTTTATTTTTAAAATCTTATAAAATTTATGCGGTTATTAGATGCAATATTGTAATGCACGCTGAAAATTACATACCTGTACCACAAATACTGTTTGGAATAAAGCTATTATTATTATTATTATTATTAGATCGCTACCATATTATTGAAGCAATTGCTATTAAATGATTAAAACGTGATTTATGCATCCAGATTTTAGTATTTTTAGTCTTGCTTTACTCTCTGGTAAATATTACTTCGTCTATATTCTTGACCAGACTCCTTTTATTTATTTTTTTTCTGAGCTCTCTTTTTTAACGAAATTATTTGACCCTGGCTAGCTCAAGTGTCACTGTTGCTTGATTTTATGTCTGTATTTTTCAATTTGTAACATTCATGGGTAATTCTGAGAATATTTTGTTAGTTATTTCTATACACATTAATGAGATTAACTAACAGGCAATGGCTTTTATGCCTTTCTATGCTATGCTATTTAATCACGTGATATTTATTAAATATCCAACACGTTTGTGATCAATATGCACAGTATTTGACCACTTTGTATATTTCATACACACATATAGTCCTTCTAGGCGAGGACGCTGACAAAATGCAGAGTCTACTGAACACATTGAGCAACAATCTTCGTATGTTTGGCATGCGATTCGCCCCTGTAAAATGTAAGATGATGCTGCAGGAAAGGACTACATCGACCCCTAGATTAGAAATAGGAAATGAAGTGGTAGAGCACATTGACCGCTTCACTTACTTGGGAAGTACCATCAGCCAGTGCCAACGGGTTGATCTCCGACGAAATCTCAGCACGAATACAGAGGGCTAGTTTCGCATATGCCAGTTTACGCCGTCTCCGGCGTAGACGTGATATCCGACTATCGACCAAAGGGCGTGTGTACTGCTCAGCAGTCCGCTCCGTCCTCCTTTATGGCTGTGAAACCTGGCCATTGAGAGCGGAAGACATGAAAAGGCCAGCCAGCTGTCTTTGACCATAGGTGTCTGCGTTCTATCTCCCGCGTGAAGTGGTATAATAAGGTGAGCAATATTGAGGTTAGGCATCGGTCGAGTGCTAGGTAGGGAGGGGAAATCAATTGACGAGATTGTGAAATTACATCGACTGAGATGGTTGGGACATGTGTTACGTATGCCTAGTCATCGGCTTCCTCGACTGACGGGCAATGTTAGCTGATATAGGGTCAGTCTGGAAAGGAGCTAGCGACAGTCAAACGAAAACATGGCTTTATCAGTCAATTAAATCCACAACAGTTAGTCTAAGCCACGTAGGAAGGTGTAGACTTCCTGGTTGGGGTCCTCGGGACGGTGAAAACTAATGGCTGGAAACAATTGGTGACATGGCTCAAAATCGTTCTCAATGGCTTGTGCAGATGCATCCACTCCTTGTGACTTATGATTTCCAATGAAACTGTTTTGTTCTTCGTTATTACTATTCCTTTGTCTCACACTTCTGTTTACTGACTATATTATGCATTTCTCCTACTTCCTTCTCTTGTTATGTGTGCTACATGGAGTGTGGCGACTTGAACTGCCGCACATCGGTGCAAAGTTCTATGTCGAAAACCTACCGACCGACCGATACACATTTATTCCCATTTATGAATTTGAATAAAGCAAGAACAACAATTTTTCAGAATAAAATGGTACCATCATTTGTTAAGTTGGCTTCTCATCAGCTGCTTTCTTACAGCCTAAAGACATTATTAAGTTTATCTACAGATATAATTTTAACATAGTTGCACAGAGTTCATTTTTGAGCAAAAAATCAATACAATACTACTAATGATAATAATCGCACATAATGGAATCTCTCGGCGTTACATAATCAGATGAAGGAGAAGATGAAACATCCAGTTACCAGGGCAAGGAAAGACTGATAACTGCTTCTTTCTGAACACATAAATTGGGTTTCAGGCGTGTGTTAGAGGTTGCTTCGGCAAACTTGAGGAGAATTGATCTCCTTTTCTATTAATAATTTTAAAGGATTTCGCGATTTCCACTTCATGACTCGTATCAAGGAGATGCCTGGTAATGGCATTATTGTAAGCGTTTATCCCCTTGTAACGTAGACTTTTTGGTACATGTTCAGAAAATCGGAGGTGTGCCCTTCTTTCTGTCCTCTCAATGTAACTGCTCCCACAGATACACATCAGTTTGTAAACACAGTTTATGTTAAAATGAGAACGGCATCTGTCAACCTTTGTTTGATTGCACCAAAGAGCATGTTGTCCGATAGACGGGAATCAACTTAGCTAGCTGTAAGATAATAGGCAGTGGCTAATGATGTACTTAATCTTCTGTTGACTATTGCTCCAATATTTTCACCTTTAAAATCGAGTTGAATGAAGACGGGCAATTTTCCTGTTGTGATTTGTTTGATATTTGAGCTTTCAGATCTTCCGTACCCGTTAATGAACCTTTGCTTTATTCAATTTTGTATATTGATGTGAAATTGTTTATTTGGTTGGAGGATTTCATCGTGAGCTGACATCGGTTAGACAACTATTGGAAAATCTGCAGGGAGTACTGGACAGCCGGTTCGTCAGCCTAGTTTGGGACTCTTCATCAGTACGCACCCACTGACAGGGTTCGAACCCAGGACCTGCTGGTTACAAGGCTAGCGAGCTCGTAGACCATTCAGCCACTGGTACTCCAACCAGTACTGATGAAGAGTCCGAAAGCAGGCGGACGAAACAGCTGGCTGTTCAGTACTCCCTGCAGGTTTTCCAATGGTTCTCTAACCGATGTCAGTGCATGATGAAATCCTCTAAACAATCCCTATAAACCAATACCTGAAAATTGTTCATTGTTGCATGCAGTTAAAAAGAAGGAGCCAATGAAATGTAATGAAGCACTTTTGTCTTGTTCAATATATACATTCTTCTTGTTTTGTTCAACAGAAATCATAATTTGAAGCGTAATTAGTCAAATGTTCACCGATGATATTTCTAATTATGGTGGACGGGATTATCCGGAAGACATCATATGAGGAGCTAGAAGACATGAATACGTTCGACGGATAACAAGACTTTAGAACATCTGGAGTTCGTAGATGATTTAGGTCTAATGTCACGTATAAACTCGAAGACACACAGGCAAAAACCAACAAACTGGCTGAAGAAGCAGTGCAGCGAAGACAGGACTCAGGCGAGCATTGAAAAAACGGAGGTGATGAAGATGATCAACCAATAAGCAACAAAATCTGTCGATGGGAAAGACTGGAAAGAGGTCATCTCCTTCACTTACCTATTCAGCATCGTTTCAACAACAGGCGAAATGGATGAAGATGTCTAAGCTAACCAGAATTGGAAAGGCAAGATACGTCTTCATCAACCTGAAACTAGTTCAGAAATCTTCTGCACTCTGCGGCATGAAGAAGAAGATTCGGATTTTTAACCGAGATGTGAAGTCAGTCAGTTCTTCTATACAGGGGTCAGGAACTTGTACTGTGTGTCACGAAAAGGTTTTCGAACAGGTTACAGACTTTCATCAACGGCAGATCGGAGGGTGACTAATGTTAGAAGCGACATTTACTCAGTGTTGCTCGGTTTCTAGTGATTTTCTAACTGATGATATTGGTCCTTTTTGTAGTCTTCCTTCGACATATTTTATTAACGCATACACAATCTATAGTAAATAAGGTAAGATTTTCAGACGAAGTTGAGGAATGGTGAGCTAATGCATGAGAAAGTACAAAAGACTTGAGCCGACCAATCAGGAAGAAGCAGGGATTTTTGTCGGTAAAGATGGCATATTTGTAGAAGAAAAATGAAAATAATTATAAAAAGTATTACATATGGTGTATATATATATATATATACTTCAATGTAATAGATTTATTTTTATTGAACATCCTTGTTAAAGTATTTGAATTTATTGATTTTAAAAGTATATTTATGTATATTGATTGCATTGTCCATGTATTAAACGCATTTGAAAGTGCTTTCATGGGTTAAAATATATTGCATCCTTATTACTGAATTATGATATCATTTACAAGACTTTTGACTTGATTTTCAATGTCCTATCGAGTTAGATATGAAAAGTCTTGGCTGATGTACGTCAGATGTTTCAATGGATCCTCATACCCAAACAAATTGGTCACTTGTGTCCATTAGCATTTGTTGTATCTGAGACTAATACAAGGATTTGAGTTCGTTGTTAGAGTTACATCGACACGCACACACACACACACAGCGATATATGTCTGACCACCTGAATACTATTTCTATACATTGAGAAAGACACAGAAGACTGATGACTGAGAAAGCAAAGATTTATTTTTCTATGAGAGAGACAATCTGACTAGAAATTTTAGCTTATTATACAGTTATGAGACCTCGTGACACTCTACCAAACTACTAGGTACCTATCGGGCAAAAGTTTGACACAAATTAAGCTGGTGAAAGATGACAACGGAAAGTCACTCACCAAAGAAGTGGAGCAAAGGAAGCACTGGGCTGAACACTTCAAAAGCCTCCTAAATCGACCACCACCTACAATGCGCCCAACAATACCAACAATGGAGAGAGAGCTACCAGTGAACACCAACCCCCCGAAGAAATCAGAATTCCTGAAGCCAATCAAGATGCTAAAAGCTGGGAAAGCAGCGGGACCAGATGGAATGCCGGCAAAAGCATTGAAAATGGACCCAGAGACAACAGCGGACTTGATGATGCCACTACTGGAGAAGGTGTGGAAAGAAGGCAAAGTACCCGAGGATTGGAAGAAAGGATACTTATTCAAACTACCAAAGAAAGGAGACTTAAGTCAATGCAAGAACTGGGACTTTGAAGGAACTTTTATCCCTTCTGAGATTCTAACCCCGTTACCCAGTGCTTCAGTCATCGACGTTACCACTGAGTTATTCGAACTCGCGATTAACTTACCATAGGAATGTATTAGATACTTTGAGTGAACACTAGGAAGTAACTACTGTGATTTCTCTAGTCCTTTGTTTGGTGCAGACTGATAGAACTCAGTCTGCAATTTGCCCACCATTCCTATAGGTAGTTCGCCATCACAGTGCACATTGATTTGATGATATTAGACGGTTGGAAGCAATCGCGAGCCCGATTAGCTGCCCAGTGATAACGTCTCTGACTGCAGCACTTACTGTGTGACGCGGGTTCGAATCTCAGAAGTGATATGAGTTCCTTCGAGGTTGCAGATACGCCATCCTAACTGATGGTGAGTTTCAACTAGCACGAAACGTAGGTCAGACTGGGCTTCCTGCCCACCGATTGCCTCCAACCATCTAATATCAACAATTTAAAGCACAGTGTGATGGCTAGCTACCTAGAATGATGGCCACATTGTAAACTTTACTGATAGAATTCAATCTGCACCAAAGAAAAGACTAGACACATTACACTAGTTACTGACTAGTGTCCAATTAAAAATAGGGTTATTTTCATTTGACACTAGTAACTAGTGTGATGTGTCTAGTCCTTTGTCCAAACAAAGGAATATTATTGATATAATAGCACTAAGTAGCACAAAAAAAGACCTAAATGATGAAATAAAACAGATAGAAAAAGCGTTGGTGTTGAATAACTATCCTATAAAATTCATTAGGAAGATCAGAAAAGGTCAAAATCAAAATGGAAATTATTGTGGAAATAATAATGATAACATAAATAAGAGAGATTATAAGACATCTACAGTAGTTTTACCATATAAGGAGGGGACATCTGACAACCTACGTAGGAGTCTTAATAAATCAGGAATTAAAGTGGCATTCAAACCTACAAACTCACTCAGGTAGGACAAGCTCTGTAGGTTGACCCAATTAGACAAAGTAATATGAATTACAAAATGCCCTGCATTGACTCTGAGGTCAACTACGTAGGTCAGTCAGACCAGTAGATCTGGGGTAGTGAAATTGTTGGAACATAAGAATTTAGCTAAGGTAAGAACGGTTGACCCCGAGAAGATAAGTAATTTAGAAAAAAGCTCAGCAATTGCACTGCATGCATTTAGACACATCCACACAAAATAGAATTGGAGAGGGTTAAAATTCTAATAAGTAATCTAGATAGGTGGAGACAGAGAGGTTGATTACTGAGTCCTGCCTGGTTGATCGAGTCCACACCCAACACATGCAACAGAAATGACTCAATGCAAATACCAGAAATACGTATCGAAGATATTATTACCACCAGTCAAATCAGAGGAAGATAATAAATAATCTTAAAATTCCATTTCAATTCAAACACATCACAACATTCTAACAAGTTACTTATTATGACTATAGAAACACTCGTCTTATTTCCCATCTGATTGCAATTGATCAATAACACTCATATTATTATTTCTGAATGTACATTATCTCATATTGATTTTTATTCCAATATCTAGTCAATTCCACACATGTAAATAAATGAAGGAAAAAGTTGTGTGAGTGACTTGATATGTTTATGAGTGGCAATAGTTTGTGCTCGAAACGTGGTCATCAGTTAATATTACTGTAAAACACCACTGTGTCATTTATCAAAATAAAATCTTATGCATAATGGAGAAAGGAATATTAGTGTTAATCAATACACAAAAGAAGATGCATAATCGCAGTACAGTTACGCAATAATATGAATACTTTAATAAGTCAGTTTTGATTGGGATGCACATAGAAACAAAAGAAAATATGGAATTATGTAAGAGTCCTAAAAATTACAAATGTTATAAGGAATTAGAAAAGAAAACAAGTACACCAACATTAAGTGAGTAGAAGTCAACATAGTTGTTACCGTAATAGTCGAAAGGGTTGGGTAATTTTCCTTTGTATACATAATTCTAGTTTTTCCGACTGAATAACTAGGGCTTCAGTAAAGCAAAGAGGAGATGAAAGCGTATCGCTTTTGGTAGGTTGTTGTTCCCTTTTATATAATCGTTTCACATAATCACTATGTATCACTAACCACTCACATGTTCCGGGATTCGATCCCCAGCCGATGCTATCCATAATCTCTCTTCGCATATAGTAAGCCCAGTAAATTGGGAAGTTTAGGAGTGAGACTAGCAATCCTCACCCTCGCAAAAATTAAACACCACCGCGCTATTGAAACTTCAAAGCTCAAGCTTGAAGGCGTGTGTTCTATTTGGAACGCGAAAGAAAAAAATCAATAAATTACTGGCTTAAGGCATAACTGCGCAAGGAAGAATCGATAAAAATCCAATTACTTAACTCTTAATCTATGTAGGTGTCATATGTCCGGTTTACAGGTCACGTAAACAATAACTGAAAATATATCTCCTTTTGTCCAAACAGAATTATAAAATAAACAATCAGTTGATTGTGTTTGCGCTTAACAGCATTGACACGTGACGCAACAGTCTAGTGAAGAAAAGGTAATTACTAGGTTAGAGTACCAGTTGATACATCATTGCCTACCAAGACTGCAGTACATCTAAGTGATTAGTGGCGTGCAAGCTGAAGCGTACCAGCAGCCGTATTAACATTATTCCTTTGGGTTTCAGGTGGAACATAGGGCTTCAGCAGTAAATTCCCAGAAGTCCGTTTCTGCTGGATCCACGATTCCCTCCTCTTCACACGATCTCCTCCAATTCACCCTCAAACTCATACCGCACTCACTGTTTCCTATTTGGGTTCTACTCAATGATGTGGTTGGTGCATGGCGTCACTCAGTGATCTCAGTGTGTGTTCGATTCACCCCAACTTTCTTGTGCATATTTATTGGTCGATAGGTTCTCGGGTGGTTCGTTTCGAGAATTCCTTGTTGCTAATCCTTTCTGCTCGGCTGTCTAATCCTAAGTATCAAGTCGGCGAAGGCAGTTGTTAGTGAAATTCTTTAGCAGGACGTTGGAGATACTGCTTATGACACACATTCCAAGTGTCTGATCCTCATAGGAGCACTGAATGACTGACTGACTTGACTTATTAAAAATCCGATAGGATAACACTAATTTAAACCTGAAAAACCTCTACACCAAATTCATCGACTTTGAAAAGGCCGTCGACAACGTTGACTGCGAAGTAATTTGGAAACTACTCTAACACTATTGTGGTGAGAGCTGGCTGCTAGCCAAAGTTGGTAGACAGTAATTGACGTCAATGTTTATGTCCCCAATATTGGTGGTGAGAAAATGAGAACAAAGGCTTTGCGTAGGCGGATACAGTTAGCATATGGATGATCTGACACAGCCACAAAGAGATGCAAGGTTAACTTTCTGTGAGAAACCACCAATCAAGAGACTGTATTTTCTACTAACAATAATCTACAATAATGTACATTAAAATCTATAAATATGTGTTGATTTTCCTTAATAAACAATCTGTTGCCTGACCCTTGTCTTCTGTTGTTACACTATGGCGTGCCTTAAATCTATATCAAACTCATTTAATAACTATATGACTGCCATGTGTCAGGTGATCCACAACGGGAAACTCAGCAAAACGTCTACTGTCTACTATCACCGACGATATTCCCAATTGTGGTCGATTGGATTATGCCAGAAACTGTTCATAGGAGCGTGATGACAGGGATTCGTTGATCCGATAAGAAGACTTTAGGAGATCTAGACTTCGCGGTTGATTTATGTCTAATAGCATACAGTCGCGAAGATCTACAGGCAAAAAACCAACAAGTTGGCAGAAGAGGCTGGCAGTGAAGACAGGACTTCAGGGAAACATAGAGAAGACGGTGGTGATGAAAATAACCAGCCAACCAACACCACCATCAACAACAAGCACCAATCACTATTAAACGGAGAAATTTGAAGGAAGTAACTTCCTTTACTTATCTAGTCAGCATCGTTTCAACTACAGGCGGATGCGCAGGTGAGGATGTCAAAAGTAGAATCGGGAAGATAAGACAGACCTTCAAAATAATAATAGTTTGCTTTATTCTAAAACAGTACTTATGATACAGTGTGGAATTTTCAGCATTTGATGCCACATGCCATCTAATTTACTTGACAACAGCGAAAACAAAAATAAAATCTAACATTACAGGATTGATAATAGCCGCTTTCCAGTATTCGCATTGACAATAACGTCAAAAATCCACGAAAAGTGTAAAACTGTAACGATAGAAGACAACGACAAGGCAACAAACAGATCGTTTATTGAGAAAATCAAGACATATTTTTAGATTTTCATATACACTAATAATCGTTATTGTAAGCAGAGAAGCAGCGTCTTCTGATTGGTTGTTTTCTTGCTCAAGGTTATTCTCTACCGCTTGCGACCGTTTCTTAGAAAGTTAAGCCATATATCTGCTAATCGTATTTGCACACGTTAAGTCTTCTGTGATTGGTTGGTGAATTCATCAAGGTTAAGCTTTGATATTGTTTTTTTTCCCATGACCCCTATTCGGGATGTAAACACTGACATAAACTGTTGTCTACAATTTTGGCTTGCAGACAGCTCTCACCAGAAAATGATGGCAGTAGTATTGTAAATAGCTAAAATCATAAGTTAATTGAAATATGTGTCACCATAGATTACAAATAGAAGAGAATAAAAGAGCCACTTATTTTGCTAGTAGCATTGAAAGTTATGTTTCATGCTTAAAACTTTCTCTATCACATAGAACGCCGGAAAAATAGGGTATCACTAAGTTTTTATACTTAGTTGTGCGAGCGTACACTCTTTTATAATAGCTTTTAGTCCTACCTGATGAGATGCAAGGGAAGAATTGAGAATAAACAGAGTGTTAAGAGCTAGACAATTTGGATTTAGACCATTTCTCGCATGAGTTCAGGTGTCTATCGACTACAGTAGTAAAGAGCTGACTAAATGACTCACCACTCGCCCCACTGACAACACGTAGTGCCTTGAGCAATAATGACGTAGTCTTTTTTGAGTAGAACAATAAAGTCCAACAAAGGGTCCCTTTTCGGCAAATCCATTCACTTAGTTATACAATCGCATTTACATACATAACTATTTTGTGTGTATGTGTACATTAGGATCGCCAAACAAAAATAAAAATTGGTTAAGGTTATTGTTTGCGTCATCAAAATGTTTCTTAAGTGTGATGAATAATCAAAATTGTAACTGGGGGTGGGGGTGAAGATTGGTAATTATTGACAAGGGTTGCGTAATACGAAATAAAATGTTAATGGAGACACGTGTCCGAAAAAATTATGTATTAGGTAGGAAGAGCAAATAAAGGGTCGGTTAAGAAGAAGATGTTACTAATATGCCATACAAAAATTCAAAAATAAACAAAAACAAAACATTTTCAAGTGAATTCTACTCAGATTATTAACTTGACTCTCATTCATTTTTCATTGAACCCTATCAATTAGATTACGTCACCCAACCTACTTTTGTAACTTTATTTTAGTTTCTAACCGATTAACGCCTTCTAAATTACGTAATTTGTTGTCAAAAAATTAACAATTGCATTAACACATCTTTGGAAATATTCCTTTTGTTGCCAAGATAAATTACTATAAATTTGCGGTTTGTACAGCTTGAGAATGATATCGCCGAAAAGAGTAACTCTTTGCTGAACGCCTTTCCTTTCCAAAACATTATTAACAAAGTCATAGAACTTGAAGTTATACCCAAGGTAGAAGGATGGGGTGGAGAAATTTCTTCTGTGTGAATAAATCAGGGTTTTGTATCGGGATCAGTAAGGCCTCAGCAATGCAAAGTATATGGAAGCTTACAGTTTTCGGGAGGCTTCTTTTGACTTGGTAGGTGACTTTGAATGAATTCTCTGTGCATATTAAGTGACATTGAATATTGTTCAGTTATAGCGCTCCTTACTGATCCACTGTTACCTTTACTTAGCCAAGCGGGATAATGTTCCTTAACTCTTTTAGATAAAACACGCATCGAACGACTTATATATCTCGCTCCACATGAGCAAGTAAATTTGTAGATACACAAAGAAGTGGTCAAATGGGATAGTTTATCTTTGGAGTTGTTGAAGAACAATGGGCGGTTTGAGAATCCCAGTCGTAAAAGGTAGCAGCAGGGAATGTTCTTTTCAGGGCGTTAGATATTCTTCTCTTTAGGATGTCGGCCAGAAGGTCGCCTCTGAAGGCTGCATTCATGTACAGTAGCTTCTTCATCACAGAGAAGAGTTGTTCTTTGTTGATTTTGAACTTTATATGTTTATCTATAAAGCCTAGTGGATATCCTTTCTCAAGTAGCTCTGTAAAGGCTAAGGGGGAGCAGTAAAGTACAGTGGGTGGGGTGCAAGAGCTACCAAACTAAAAGTGGAGGTTGAGTGATTCCAGATAGCCTCAACTCGTTAATATAGTGAGACAGAATATTTTCTTATAAATCAACAATCAATCTGAAATCGGTGTGGAAATATTCTGCACTCATTATAAAGAACAAAATTTTGATTTCAACGGTAATATCAAGTCATTCAACCCTTCTTTACGGATCAAAAACTTGGCGCTTCAATTGAAGCATCTCCAACGGTCTACTAAAAACTTTTATCAACAGCTGCCTTCGCTGGCTTCATATTGAAGCTCACAGGGCCAATCAGAAATTTTAAGTAACGAGGAACTATGGAAAAAAATCAATCAAGAACCTTAAATCAGCCACTATATTTTATTTATTTGCAAAGCTTTACATTGCCCAAGCCAGCCAACCAAAATCAAAGGCCGCCAAAGAAAGCACAAAGCAAATCGCCCTACCATATATAAAGGATATCTCAGAAATCACTGCAAGACTCTTCAAACCTCTAGGAATTGATTTTGCACACAAACCAACAAAATCACTTCACTCAATCCTGTGTCAACCAAAAGACTCAACAGAGGAAGAAGATAAAACCAACATCAACTACAAGATAAGTTGCAACAACTGCGAAAAACACTACATTGGCCAAAGTGGACGTCCTCTTCGTCTTCGTATCCATGATCATAAACTAGCCGTCAAAAGACATGACATCCACTCCCTCATATCGCTGCATACAGACAACCACGGACATCAATTCGACTGAGACATCGTTCAAATATTAGACAGAGGAAACACCAAGAATGCTAGAGAATTTTTAGAAGCTTGGCATTCCAGTGAATCATCAATCAATAGACACATTGACATCGACAAAATTTACCAATCGATAAGAAAGAAACCTCACACACAAAGGGTCAAAGTTCAAGTCAAGCAAACAATCAGTACCAATAAAAGTAGCCTAGATGGTGTGAAAACACACAAAAGCAACCAAAGATCACCTTCAAGGTCACCACCAGGAGAGATGACTGATAAACTCGTGGAGAAATTTAAAAGCTCACTTCAAATTGAAGTATGCGCTGAATGATGTTGCCTAGTAGGGGGCAGTGAAAGCTTTTCAAATAAGCCAACCACCTCAGAGAGCACAGCTACGTCAGGTAATCCACCTGAGCTACAAATCGTCTCCATTATATTTTTATGTGTCTTCTATTACTACTAAGAATATGGAATTAGTACATTTTGTGTTATTTCTTCTGTAAGATTCTTTAGCAGCGGAGCAAGAAATTATGTTGTGAAGGAGAGATTGAAAGGATCTTTGTGAAACTATCTAGGGAGCATAGAAATGATAACAAAGGAAGCAGAATGTGAATAATTTTTACACACCAAAGAAACAGTTTCGCTAAAGTATCCTGTGGTATGTGCTACTGAGATTATTTGTAAGTAGTATATAAATGCAGACAAAAATATGTCTATCATCTACGAGAATATCGAATAGCGGAGAGAAAGGTTGAATGAACGATGCTTGTGAAACAACATAGAAAGCATGAAAAGAAGAGAAAGCAGTAGAATGAGGGGAAATATGTGGAAATTGTGCTTCTAATATATATATATATATATATATATTTGTAGTAAATAATCCTAAAATTCTATTTCATTTCGAGCACATCATAACATTCTAACAAGTTATTTATTTTGACTATAAAAACACTCGTCGTATTTCCCATCTGATTGTAATTGATCAATAACACTCGTATTATTATTTCTGAATGTACATTATCCTATACTGAATTTTTATTTAAATATCTAGTCGATTTCACACATGTATATAAATGAAGGAAATGTTGTGTGAGTGCCTTGATATGATTATGAGCGGCAATAGTTTGTGCTCGAAATGTGGTCATCAGTTAATATTACTGTATAAGAAACACTGTGTGATTTATCAAAATAAAATCTTGTCTATAATGGAGTTATACTCTACCACAGTGCCCAACTTTTATTCTTATATAGGTAACTAGTATCCTCAGAACATTTTTGCATGAATCGAAGCAGAAATTCTTAGAAACTGTCTTTCTAAATGTCTGTAGAAGATATTTCAAGCAACTATCTTACGCATCACATTCTCCAGCAGGCAGTTAATCCAGTCAAACACTAGGCATTAAATACTGCTTTTGGACACCTCAGTGTATATTTATGAGTTTACTTCTTAATGTGGAGCAAAATATATCTGCCGTCCACGACTTCAAGTCTATAAACGTATTCTGGAACACTGTCCAGACTGGCTAGCCAGAGGAGAAATTAAAAAAATCAGTAGCTCTATCCTTGAACACCTCGTCAACTGTGGACATCGAAGGAAAAAGTTGTGTGACTTGACATGGTTATGAGCAGCAATAGTTTATGCTCGAAATGTGGTCATCAGTTGATACTACTGTACAACACTGTGTGATCTTATCAAAATAAAATCTTATCCATAATGGAGTTCTGGTCAACTAACCTTTCACGAGAGCATCACTGTCTAGTAGAAATCAAACTCTGCTGGATGGATGAATAGGTTATTCACACTAAAAATTAGACTCCCTAAAAGACCTTAGCGACAGTAGAAACGTCAAATTACCGCAGTCGAGTTAAGTAGTTAAGCTAAAAGTATAGTTGACGGCTAATATTAGATCTTGAAACAGCTATTTCTCTTTATGAATTTCGATAAAACAATAAGAAGACATAATTCGTCTAAATCGTGTAATGTATTTGCACAGCATATTTCGAACAATCTGATTACACATGGACTTGTCATAGGAATATATATATGAAAATAATAAAGCGTCAAGTGGGGAAAAAATAGACATAGGTCAAGTTAAAAGGCCACCATATTGAAGGTCAAAATGAGAGTGAAGATCACTAAACCAAATAAGAGAGGTAATAGTGTGTTGGTGTGATACAGACAATGTTTGCCAACGGAATGTTATTCTCACAGTTCAATTCGGCATTAGCAACAGAATGCAATATATCTATTTGAACATTCTATTTCATGTCGTTTGATGTGAACCGCAATCACACGCTCAGTGACTTATTAACGAATATTAACTGTAGATATATAACCAGCGGTTTGATTAATGAAAAATATACCTTGGCTTCCGTGTCTTGCCTTCTGTTGTTACAATAGTACATCTACCCCGGTATCAAAACAAAGTTTACTAAGGAACTGTTTTTGAATGAATAAAGGTGGTTTAAACTTCCTAGTTGTAAGGCCTTTAGAAACTTTAGGATACACCCCAAACATTATTCATAGATAGGTTATAAAGACGTGTAAACATCAATTTTATGTCCTGTCTCTATAATATCTTTCGTAGTGGAAGAGCTATGTCGTCTGTTCTCACCATTATTGGGTTCTCAGGACTCTATTTGCTTCTGAAGCCATTCAGGAATATGCTCTGAAACCCTAACTTGCAAAGATCGATGAGTCCTCTCCATGTATGTGTGTGTGGCCACACGTACATCTCAGTTTGTGAATACAGTGGGATGTGACATGATTTTTTGCATGTTCAAAAGGCTTAGATGGATATATCGGTTTCACATTCTCAATTATTCTAATCTTAGCTGTATAAAAAATGTCTTTTTAACCTCAACGTTCAATTAGGCATGTTTCTGGTCGAATTTCCGAACATCACCCTGCACAGTGGTTAAGTAAAGGACTAACAAAATCTATTCACAAAGCACTATTCTATCTCATCTTGTGGATACAGAACACAAGATTGATGTTAACCAGGCTTTCAGAGTCATTTACCGCATACCAACAAATCTTAACTTCGTCTTAAGAGTTTGACTACTAAATATTGCTGAGGCTGTTGGGATCCATATTAAGAAATCTAATTTGTGCATCCAAAAGAAGTTAGTTCAGACATTATCCTTACCTTGGCCATCTAAGTGTGAATGACCCTCAATTTTCGTGGAATTTACCTAATTTTTATTGATATTCTATTCGCTACTATCTCTTTATTATTATTATTATTATAATTTAAGTATCTTTAATGAACTGTAATTGCATTGATCATACTTTAAAAATCGATATTATTTAAAAAACACTAATGTTGATATTGACTACTATTCTATTATATTATATTTATATGTATAAATCCTTTGAAGTGAAGACGGGAGTAAGACAGGGCTGCCTACTACCTCCAATGATTTTCCTGATTGCAGTGGATTGGATAATGTGACCAACGGCGGGCAATAACGAAACAGGCATAAAATGGACTCACACAAAAAACTTGGAGGATATGGACTTCACCGATGATATATGTCTGATTTCCCACAAACTGGAAGATATGCAAGCGAAAAGCAACAAGTTAGCAGAAGAAGCATCAAAGATAGGACTTCAGGTGAACATAGAGAAAACAGAGGTGATGAAGATTCCTGGACAAGAACAACAACAACAGACAACAATCAGCATAAATGGAAGGAACCTGAAAGAAACAACCTCTTTTACCTACCTGGGAAGCATCGTTTCAACTACAGGCAGAACTGACGAGGATATCAAAGCAAGAATCGGAAAGCAAGACAAGCTTTCACTACTCTCAAGTCTGTGTGGAGGTCAACAGCACTCAGCATCAAAAATAAGATCCGGATTTTCAACTCCAATGTGAAGTCAGTGCTACTATACGGATCAGAGACTTGCACTGCGCGTCATAAAGAGCATCTCAAACAAACTACAGACCTTCATTAACAGTTGTCTTCGCTCAATACTCAAGATCAGATGGCCAGAAATGACCAGCAATAGAGATCTCTGGGAGCCAACCAACTGAGCAGGAACCGATTGTGAAACAAATAGGCAGGAAGAAATGGAGGTGGACTGACCATACTCTGAGGAAACTATCAAGTGACATCACTAGACAAGCCATTGCTCGAGTGGAACTCGAAAGGGAAGCGGCGAGTTGGTCGTCAGTGCAAGGGTGACTTGGAGGAGGTCATGTGAAGAGGAGATGAAAACGTGTGGGCAGACTTGGAGCCAGGTGAAGACTCTAGCAGAGAACCGAACGCAATGGAGACGCGCGGCTGAAGCCCTATGTTCCTCTAGAAATGAAAGGAAACAATAATAATAATAAACATATATATAATTGTAGGACCAGAATAGGAAATTATCGAAAAGGATATGCTTTGTTCAATTATTTTGTGTTTTATGGATGTCTTAATGAATCTTTTCGCTTTACCTGGTTGTCAAGCTACTACTGTAACACAGGGCAAGATACGGGAGCCAAGTTATATTTTTCATTAATCAAACCGCTCTTTATATGTCTACAGTTTATATTCGTTAACCAATCACTGAGCTTGTGATTTCGGTTTACATCAAACGACATGAAATAGAATGTTCAAATATGCATAGCATTCTGTTGCCAATGCAGTATTGAACTGTGGGAATAACATTCCGACTCTAACATCAAATAGAATGTTCAAATAGATATATCGTATTCTGTTGTTAATGCCGAATTGAACTGTGGGAACATGTGAGAATAACATTCCGTTGGCACACATTGTCTGTATCACACCACCACACTACGATCATCCACATAGGGTAGCTTAATGTACACGTCTATCTTAGCGACTAATTTGAAAGAGTGGATCTTAGTTTTCTGACTACCCTATGTCTTCTAATGAACTTGTCTGGTTATTATTGATTTACCAGAGTTTGTATCAATTTTATTCCTTCATCTTCAAGTGTATATTTTCTGTGCATATCCATTGGATTCCATTAAAGAGGCACGTCACTAAGGCTCTTTTATACCGAACAAAATAGAAGCTTTTGTAATTTAAATGTTACCCTGCCCAGATAGGTTTTCGATAAATAGATCGTTTTATTGATCCATCAGGCGGTCGACTAATCAGTATAAACATCAAATCGAAATGACCTTGGGCTGTGAAATTATCTATCTACCAATCACAAGTGTTCACATAGCAGATGATATTTTGTTTACTTGACAGTAAGATTTCTGAATTCTACTCATAGTCATTGTAATTTAAAATCGAGTTGCTTATCTGTTTTATTATATAGAGGCTTTAGTTTAGATTTTTTTTGTTAAAATATTCACTGTATCTTGGCTAATAATTTTTAAGCGGAACAAGACATTTTGTTTTAATAAGGTAATGAATACGCTTGTAATAATTACTGCCTTCACACAAAATAAGCTATTGATTTTTTTTCTTCTATAATTCAAATAGCTTTTCTAATCCACTATCACATTATCTTACTGTTTCTTATTGATTGATCGATTGATTTTTATAAAAAAAATGAACTAAAGTGTATGGAAGTGATATAACAATTTGATATTGTATTCAACTGTGAGAAGAGCTGAAATCTTGTAAAGAAAGCCGACACATTCGGACAGATACCTAGACTAGTTTTTTGTACACCCCATTACCATCAAAGTAACTGTGGCCAAGTATCTGATTAAGAGAGCCAAACGTCTAGTTACTGAGGTGAAGGAGAAACAGATCAGCAGCCCACTCTTGAATCAAATAATTATCTTAAAGCCTTTATAAAAAGATTCCCTGCCGCAAAGAAAGCGAATCCTTAACCATCATAACGTGGGAGTGTATTTCCATGCAATTAACACCTTACGCTTATCACTGGTGAAGGTTAAGGATAAAATAGAAGAAGAAAACCAACAGAATTGTGTGTACCAGATCAATTGTAGGGACTGTGATGCCATATATGTAGGAGAATCTTCCAGAGAGGTAAATACAAGAGTGAAGGAGTATAAACAATGTTTAAAGGTGGTTCCAAAGGCCTCTACAGACTTGAAGAAGCTAGAAAACAGATCGGTGATTGCACTGCACTCGTTAGAGACGGAACACATGATCAACTTTGATAGGACTAAGGTTCCGTACAGAAAGATTTTGGTTCCTATAAAGAAAGACTGACTGCAGAAGCTTTGCATATATGGGTGAATCCCTAAAGTTTAAACAGACATGAAGGTGTGATGTTAGCTGATGTGTGGCGAGTCCTGATAAATAAATAAATAAAAAGGGATATGTATCACTAATCAATCATACGTGATGTAAATTCCCAATTGTCTATATCTTTTTATAGAGAGGCTAACAAATTATTTACAACTGTTGCCGCATGCACACACACACTAAATGGTGTGGATGCTTGACCGGAAGCCTTCAGCTAAACAAGACGACTTAAACAGTGAGGGTCAGCATCCAATGTTCAGTGATGAGTGCTGTGGTCAATAATTTTTGGGAATTATTTACCGTTACAAAACTATCAAAGATAAAAATCAGAAGTATCAAGCAACATTAAATTCTTTAAAAGAAATATTCAAAGTTGTTATCAAGTTAGTATTCATTTCATAGAACTACTATTGTTTTTCAGATGCGAATTTGGTCATCAACTAGCATTGCCTGGAATTTAAACCACAAAAAATCGATAAGTATTGATGTTACATACCCCTAATTTAGCTCAATCTTGAAACGATCTAAACACAGGCCTAGACCGACCGACTTAAACGAGCCTGAAAAAAGTAATCAATCTACCGGAACCGAATAGTTTTTTCTAAAAACAGCTCGACAACCTTGAAACCTAAAATTATGCAACCAATGGTAGTCAGTCATATATATTGCTTTAATTTTCCGCGTTGGTGATATACATATATATGTATCATAATTTCGCACTACAGAAAGCTTTTGACACGTAGAAACCAAATTTAAATTACACTTGTTAATTGAGTGACGTAATATGTTTGATTGGATTGAAAAGATCACAACTAAAATTGAAAACCGCTCAAGATCAGTGTCATAAGTAATAGAAATGTAACAGTGTGAAAGAAAAAAATGAAAAAATTTCATACATTTATTTCCCTTAATGAATTTGAACAAAGCAAGAACTACAGTTCTAGCAGAATAAAATGGTACCATCTTTTATTTCGTTGTCTACTCGTCAGCTGCTTACAGGGCGAAGACATTATTAAAGAGCTCAATTCTCCTTAAGTTTGCTGAAGCCATTTCCATCAAGCCCCTGACACCTGACTTATGCGTTCAGAAAGAAGCGGTTATCAACCTTTCTTTGCCCTGGTAACTGGATATTTTTCATCCGAATGCGAGATGCTGAAAAGTTTTCATTGTGTATAATTATTATTGTTCGGAATAGTTTTTATATTGCATATATATATGTCTTCGCTCTATACTGAAGATCAGATGGCCGGAAAGAATTACCAACAAGAAACTTTGGGAAGAAACAAAACAAAAACCAATCGCTCAACAAATATGCAGGAGAAAGTGGAGACGGATTGGACACTCGCTGAGGAGGCCGTTGGGTGATATCGTGCATCAGGCCATAGCTCGAGTGGAACCCGAAAGGGAAGCGGCGAGTGGGACGTCAGTGCAAGGGTGACATGGAGGAGATCATGTGAAGAGGAATTGAAACAGTATGGACTAACATGGATGCAAGTGAAAAGTACAGCAGAAGACAGAAGCAAGTGGAGACGTGCAGTTGAAGCCCTATTTTCCACTAGGAACCCAAGGGAACAATAATAATAATATATATATATATATATTATTAGTGTATGCGTATATTGATCGATTGATTTCTGTTTAAAATGAACTCTGTGCAAGTATGTTAAAATTGGTTTTGTAGATACATTTAATAATGTCTTTGCCCTGTAAGCAGTTGACGAGAAGGCAACGAAATAAAAGATGGTACCATTTTATCCTGCTAAAACTGTAGTTCTTGCTTTGTTCAAATAATAAAATTGTAAGTTATAAAGAATTAAGATTGAAAAATATTACATAACAAGTGTGAAGACAAATTACGTCTACTGTGGTTTTGTAGCGTGATACAGATTGATAGGAAGCCGCCAAAATTGAAATCAATATTTTAAGTCAATGGTTGCAGGAGTAGAAGTGTTTGTTTCTCAAATTTGGATTTAGTTTACGTTGTGGACATGAAATAAATCCATTGGACAATTTGTTTAACCTTGGACCAATGGCTTACCAATCAGAACAATTGATTCTCCTCTAACCTAGCTGATTTTCACTGGGGTTAAAAGTGTAGAAGTATAATGTGTGTTTTCCCTTATTAATGATCGGTCACCAACTCTCTTAGCATCTCTCATCACAGGTTCAATGACTGAATCTGCAGTATCTATATGTAATGCATCTTCCCATGAAGGGAATTCATTTGTTCTCACCAACTCTTATGAAGGTCAGAGGAGACTGAAAATAAGTATTTGGTACCGGAATTCGGGCGAGTTAATTATTGTCTTTTTATATGGAACCGTTGTCGTGACATCAGAATAAGTATCACTCGAATCCGAACACTATCTGAATATTTGTTTCATTCTATCTTTCATGCTTCTCAGCAATGGGAAACGACAATCTTCTTGGCAGTTTGAGCCTAGAAACTTGCAGTTCGTAGACTAGCAAGTTATTTATAACTGGAATAAAATAGTCGCTTTGATATCAATTAAAATTTTCAATAAACCTAAGAACTATGGTAGTGACCAGCAAAACGTTCACCAAGTCGGGTGTGAGGACAAACACTCGCCACCAATGACACTGACTAGTGGCCACACAAAAATCACCAATTGGTACAAGTTAGAATTCACTGTCTCGCCATTGAATTGGGTGTCAGTGGCTGAATGGTCGACACGCTCACCTTGTATCTGCAACGGCTTTGAATTGTATATTATCTTCGTTATTTTCATCAATATTTTTAATTTTTTCTATGGTTCATCGTATATTTCTGAATAAATTCTGGTGGGTAGTAGTTATTCACTAGTAATACTTCCTTTATTTGTTTGATTTCATTATTTAAACCTTCCAACCTACTAGTTATACACACATTAAACTAAACCTGTCTTTACCGATTCTGGATGCGATTAATTAAAGTCTAAGTATTTATTAGAGTGTCGGTTTCCAATATATGCGAGTATCTAACCTCCCACTATGCGGTTTTCGTTTTATTCTAAAGTCTTAGATATGATAGAGAAGATATGTAGCTCAGATGGATGATTTTGATGTGGTTATGTTCCCTGAGCTGGATAGTTAATTTGCAAAGCTTTCATCGCCTTACTAGGCGACATCTTCAGTGCACTCTTCAATTTGAAGTGAGCTTTCAGATTTCTTCACGAGTTTATTAATCATCTCTCCTAGCGGGTGACCTTGGACGTGATTGGTTGTTTTCGTGTGTTTTCACACCTTCTAGGTTACTTGTATTGTAACTGTTCGTTTCTTTGACTTGAACTTTGACCCGTTGTGTGTTAGGTTTCTTTCTTATCGGTTGATAAATTTTGTCAATCTCGATGCGTCTATTGATTGATGATTCACTGGAATGTCAAGCTTCCAAAAATTCTCTAGCATTCTTGTTGTTTCCTCTGTCTAATATTTGAACATTGTCCCAGTAGAATTGATGTCCATGGTTGTCTGTACGCAGTGATATGAGGGAGTGGATGTCATGTCTTTTGACGGCTGGCTTATGTTCGTGGATACGAAGACGAAGGGGACGTCCACTTTGGCCACATATAAACTGTATAAAAGACGGAGTCCAATTCACTTCTGAGTTAGAAAACGAACATGGTGAGTTGGTCATTTACAACTTTAGAATAAAACGAAGACGAGACAGTGGAAGATTAGATACTCGCATATATTGGATATCAACGTGCTCTAATAAATACTTAGACTTGAATTCATCCCATCCAGAACTGACAAAGATACATTTTGTTTATTGTCTGTATATTCGGGCCAAGAGCCTAACTAGTAAGCCAGAAGATTTAAATAATGAAATCAAACAAATAAAGGAAGTATTACTAGTGAATAACTACTCATCAGAACGTGTTCAAAAACATATGAAGAACCATAGAAAAACCAAAGTTAGCAATAAAAATGACGAAAATAATACAGAATTAAAAGCCTCTGTAGTACTGCCGTATAAAGAAGGAATGTCGGAGGCCTTACATAGGATACTCACTGAGGCTATAATTAGGATGACATGTAAACCCGTAATGACAGAAGACATGGCTCAGGCAACAGATCGTTTATTGAGAAAATCAACAAATATTTGTAGATTTTTATTTACATTATTATTAGCGTTATTGTTAGCAGAGAAGCAGCCTCTTCTGATTGGTTGTTTTCTTGCTCAAGGTTATTCTATCATCTCTTTGTGGCCGTTTCTTAGACAGTCCGGTCAGATATCTGCGATTTGTATCTGCCCACGTTAAGTCTGCTGTGATTGGTTGGTGAGTTCATCAAGGTTAAGCTTTGTTATTGTTTTTTCTCATGACCCCGATTCGGGACGTAAACATTGACGAAAACTTTTGTCAACAATTTTGGCTTGCAGACAGCTCTCACTGCAAACCAACCAACTCTCTCAGAGAAAAACGTTGTCGGCTTAAGAACCCAGTAGATCCAATTAAGAAAAATAATATAATTTACCAAATACCATGTAATGACTCTTAGTGAGGTCAGTTACACAAGTGAATTAGTAGATCAGGGTCAACTAGATTATTGGAAAATAATATCTGACTAGACCTGCTAAGTTGAATATCTTTTTGAAAAGCTCATCCACTGCACTGCATTCACTTGCATGTAATCACAAAACAGGGCGAGACAGGGTTGAGAATACTAAAAAAGCAATATAGTTAGGTGAAGAGACAGAGAGGTTAATTACTGAAGCTTTGTTTACAGATTCAACACCGAACACATACAACAGGAATGACGCAACGCTTCTACCGGAGATATGGGAATTGACAACTAACAACAAAGGGAAGTTGGAGAGACAGAAAATATATACCTATATGCGACAAATTGTTAAACTGTGTGACTAAAATTGATACTACTATGAGCATTAAAATTTATGATCGAAATGTCATCCAGTTGTTAGTACTGCATCACTGTGTGATTAATAAAATAAACCTATCTAATATAATATGGCATCAAACGGTAGAAGCTATTGAAATTCGCCTACAGAAATGATCAGAACTCGTTACGTACAAAACAGACAGGTTTAGCCAAGATTACTCCCCTAGGTTGCTATGAAATCTGTGAATTCATAAATTGTGAATTATTATCATTATTCTTAATTTATCTAATGTTCACTCTAGTGTTATATTTATGAACATTATCACATACACAAGTTTTGAACTTGTAATCTGTTGATCATTTTGATTTAATGTTATTTAAAACATTCGTCTTGTTAAAAATAATTAATGACTAACCATTATGGATGTATAACTACAGGACTTGATGACAAAGAAGTTATTCATTCAGACATCTATAAAACACAAAGAATATCCTTTTCGATAAATTCCTCTTCTGGCTCTACAGTTATATATATGTTTATATACATAGAATATTCTAGAATAGTAGTCCATAACCATATTGGTGTTTTCTAAATAATATCGATTTGTAAAGTAAGACCGATGGAATTACAGTTCATTAAAGATGCTTAAATTGTAATAATAATAATAATAAAAACATAATAGCAAACAGAATATCAACTAAAATTAGGAAAATTCCACAGTAATTCAGGATCATTCAAACCTGGATGGCCAAGGTAATGATAATGACTGAACTAACTTCTTTTGGATGCATAAATTAGGCTTATTAATATGAATCCCAACAGCCAACCTCAGCAATATTTAGAAGTCGAACTCTTAAGGCGAAATTGAGATTCATAGGTATGCGGTAAATGACTCTGAAAGCCTGGTTAACATCAATCTTGTGTTCTGTATCCAAAAGATGAGACAGAATGGCTCTGCGAATAGATTTTGTTTGTCCTTTACTTGACCACTTTGCAGGGTGATGTTCAGAAATTCGACGAGAAACACGCCTAATTGTACGGCCTATGTAACTGGCTCCACAGGAGCAGTTAAATTGGTAGATACACATGGAAGAAGCGAAATTAGGCAGTTTGTCTTTTACTTCTGAATGCAAAAGAGGAGTGGTTTTGAAGACACAGCGTAATTCGGCAGCAGGGAATGCTCTTTTTACTGCATTTATAAGGCGCTGTGTTAGTATCTCGCTGATGTTGTCCTCGAGGAACTGCATTTGTAAGAATACGGCCTTTTTTGGAACTGTTGGTACTTTGGGCTGCTTTGATTTTAGATTCATATTCTTATCAATGAACTTTTCTGGATAGCAATTTTCACTCGGCAATCGTTTAATATTATTAAATTCCTCACCAAGACATTCATCCGAGCAAATTGCTCTTGCTCTGTGAACCAAGCACTTAATCAGACTTCGTTTGTATTTAAAGGCCACGAAGCTGAGAAAATGAGTATACTGACCCACTGATGTAGGTTTTCTATATACACTTCTTCTTATTGCGCCATCCTCTTTTCCGGTCATGAGGACGTCTAGAAATGAAATACTAGAATCTTTTTCTTTCTCAATAGTAAAATTTATTGCAGGATGAACGTCGTTAAATTTATCCAGGATATTCTTTGCTTCCTTCTCATTTTTCATAATCAAAAATGTGTCATCCATGTACTGACAATAGAATTCGAGTTCATCAGTAACATCCTTCAAAGGCCCATTTTCTAGTTTCGCAAGGAAAATGTCGGCTAGAATGGGTCCTAGTGGTGACCCCATTGCCACACCATCAATTTGTCTATGTAGTTCCTTATTGGACATTCATTGTGCATTTCAAGAGAAGCTCTTTCATAAAAGATTTAGAAATGCCAACACTGATGTTTCTTCTTATGAGTTCTTCGCATACAAAGTTCACTGTTATTAAAAAGAATATTCATTGTTCAGACATCCGTTTGTTTTATTTCGGAAATTTCACTAAATACATAAATGGGATGGGTGACGATCTGAAGTGAAATGAAAATCTAAGGTGGCAGTAGAACTTGAATCATCAGCCTCATAGCTAACAGTCTGGCTCTATGTACCACCTGTACTATGAAGCCAGACTACTAGTTAAGTCATCATTTCACTGCAAACACTAAGTGTCATGCTCAACTGCTATGTGAATCAGTGATACCCTATTATCCATTTATCAGCGTGTTAGCTGCCAAGCTGGGTCTTCTGCTGTTAATCTTAATCATAATGAACTGGGAAGAGAGAAGACTGTATCAAGTCTGGTCATGAGGTGATACCAGTTAAAGAACCATTGGAAAACCAGAGAGTACTAGGCAGCACTTCCTCCTTTGTCTAGGACTCCTCTGTAGTACGTATCCACCAGGATTCGAACCCAGGACTTTCGGGTTACAAGTCCAGCTCATAGGCCATTCAGCCACCGAGGCCCGACCTAATGACCTGTGAATCTTAACTCCTATCAATTCGGGATATATATAGCGCAGCCACCAGCCAATGTCGTCATCATCTGACTTGCTGAACACTGCTGGTCACGACTTCTGACTAGAACTCCAGGTAACTTCCTGAATAGAGCTAGTCAGTAATGAACATCAAATTTTTTCAGGAGGATCAGGTCCTCATAGCTGAATGGTCTGTAAGCTTACCTTGTAACCTAAAGGTCCTGAGTTCGAGTCCCGAACTAAGGAGAAACAACTGCCTAGTACTCTCTGGTTCTCTAACTGATATCACCTCTTAACCGAAACTGTAACCAATCAAGTCCCTGCAAATCAACCCTTGAAGAGAAAAAGGTAGAAAGTTGATGCCGAGACTGTCTGAGGTAGTTGATCTGAAAATCTTTCTGTAAGCGTGATTCTCATTTCACCTTCAATCACGACCCATTACACCGATTTCCAATGAATAAGGCCAAAATCAAGGTTGGAGCATAATAAGAGGATAGGATTTTATTTCGTTGCTTTCTTACTATCTGCATACAGCTTATAAAACTTCAAGTATTTGTACAGTGTCATTTGTGATGTGCTTGGAACAACAGTAAAGTAGCAGTGAATAATTCCCAAAAGTTATTGGTCTACAGTATTCTTCACTTAATAGTGGAGGTTGTCTTTCACTGTTTTATTCGATCTGTTAATCTTAAAGGACGCGGTCAAGCATCTGTGCGGTTTAGCATGCCATCGTGTTACGTTAGATCGTCCCACTACGCACACTAAGTAGTTAAATAATCATCATTACTCTAAGTTTCTAATCCCAAAAAGCAGTTTTGATGATCAGTTATGAGTTTTGAATTCTCTCTTGTCTCAGTAGAATAAGTACTATGGGAGTTACAATATAAACACTTGCCTTTATATACACATTATCTTGCCTAACCATAGGCATCCTCTTATTGCCTATGCGGTCATACACTTTACATATAGACAGTCAGGTGCACTCACTCCTGAGATCTTTCTAAGGTTGCACAAAAAATGCGTCAGACTACACCTTGAAGTGCATAATATCATTGCACCCACACTGCTCAGAAGAGACGCAAACCTCTTGGAAAGACTCCAAAAACAGGCGACAAAAGGACTGGCGGGTCTCCGAAATAAACCGTATGATGAACGGCCAAAGAAATTAGGTCCCTTTACACCTAGCTACTTTTGGTTCAGGGGCACTTGATTACTGCCTACAAGATAAAAAGTCACCAGAATCACCCAAACAAAGGTGTTATGCCATTGAGTAGGTATAGGCTTCCTCGTGGAAATCCCAGATGGATAGCTAACCAGAAGGCAGAGACTCGGGTGTACTCCCACTTCTTTTCACTGCGAGTTTGCTGTCACTGGAACTCCTTACTGGCAGATGTAGCTACGGCAAAGTCTGTGGACAGCTTTAAACAAAGGCTGAACAATTATGCAGTGACACAAGGACTGCGTCCAAACGGCCTGTCCCCTTAAAATCCCATACACCACTAATGGGTAGACATATAAATCCGTCGTTTCACTTCTTTACATTCTCCCCTGTCTTACTCTTCTGACTACTCAAACTACCACACTCACGCTTATTATGACTATTATTATTGATATTATATACATATATATATATCAAATTCAAATTTAATTAGCTGTCTGTTTTCACGTTTTCTTTATTTCTCTTTCTGTCTTTTAGTCTAAATAACCCACACTATTTATATCTGTTATTATTATCTCTTTCATTTTGACGACGATACCGAAGGACTAACTGGTGAAAGAATCAACCCCACTCACAGTAGCGACAGAGTTTTAACGCATCGCAATACACCATTCCTGTGGAGTCAACCGAAGCTACGACAGTCCAGGGGCGGGACGAACTATGCAGAAGTTTACCGAAGACCAGGAACCCCTTACCTCACAATCAAGAAGCAAGCACAAAGAAATCAAACTGGTTTATACTAACTCGTAGAAACGATGTTAGATATTGGATTCACACACGAGATTCCAAAAGTAAGTTATGTAGGCCACGGTAAATTCGGCAATTTTCCAATGTTTAAACTATGCTTGTCTGATTTCAGGTTGGTTACATAGTGTGCAGGGTTTGGTCGCCCAAGACTTTGCAACAGATGAACACATAACTGTGTTATGATTGGTTGCAAGTATAGTCCCTGACCTTCAAACTTAGTTCTTACTAGCACGCGGCACTTGTGTGATCGCTCTACTTACGTGCGCTTTGCTCTCTGTTTCAGATCATTACTTGACGATTAGGACTACACAAATGGCGAGCCTGCCAACGGCAAAACTTTCTTCTTCTAAGTCTCGTCTCACTGAGGCATCTAAGAACACTTCTCCTGTCAAACAGACAGCATCTAACGAGGTTGTTGATCAATTAGCTGGAGCCATGGCTCGAGTTTTCAATCAAATCAGCCTGCGTCGCGTTGTGTCCATCCTTTGCCACACAAATTGGAGGTCTGTGATGACTTCGATCTGTGGTCGGACAAGGTGTGTCGATACGTTGACCTGATGTACGTGCCTCATGCGAATGCATTCGTCGTCGATTGTGTTGGTCGGTCCCTAGAAAAGCACACAATTGGAGTGGATTATGCGCATATACCCTTGATTACACTTCTGAGAACTCTAAGAGCACGTATAGTGCCACCATTACCTCATATTGAATCGCTGAAAAGAATTAGCAAGCGCAAACAGAAACAAGGTGAATCCATCAACCAGTTCATCTTGCGTGTCCGCGAGCTTGCTCGTCAAGCTATGCAGGACAAGCCGTAATCAGAAGTTGTAGATGCTGTGTTTTGCAAGTTCCTGCAGGGAGTCGACTTCTATTACAGGAAGGATTTCAACTTGCACACTCCAGCATCTATGGCGGAAGCTGAAACCACGGCACGCTTACTGGAAAGCCGGGAACCGCATGCCCACGAGTAAACGTAGTGGGACATCAGAACAGGACAACAAAACGTGCACGCATACCACAGTGGAAAGGACGTCCACAGTCTCAATATACTTCAAGAGACAACTGCTACTACTGCGGGCGGTTTGGTAAGCTTGCCAAGAATTGTGGGCGAAACACAGGTGAGTCATATGTCGATATGTACTCTATACCTACTGTTAACCTAATCGGCGTCACCTCCTCCCCGAGAGTTGCAGGATTTATAGGTGGATAAAGTGTGTTATGTCAGTTGACTCAGGAGCAACTTGTTCTGTCATACATTTCTCATGTGTCCCAGAGACGTTTAGGCCCACGATAGGGACTCACAAGTTGCGGCTTACGACAGCCAATGGAGAATGCATGCAATCCCAGGGAGTGACCCCACTACCTCTTAAGTTAGGGACACTGTCACTTCAGCATTCTTTCATAGTGTCTACTCAGGTGCTGTAGCAAGTAAAGCTAGGAGTCGACCTCCTAGAAAAGCTGTCCGGGATAATAGATTGTAATCAGATGGCCCTTATACTGAAGGACTGTTTCATCCCATTTATTACAGGGAACGACATAGAGCACGGCACGTTTGGCGTGCGGGGCAGTGTTAAGATCCTGAAACAGTGAATGCTGGCTACTAGAGAACCCCTACCATCGGAGACAACAGCCAACTTCAATAAAATGCTAGACGAAAATGTGGACTGTTTTGACTGGGATGGAAAAAACCCGGGTAGAACAAAACTGGTCCAACACCACAGAGTGAGAAGAATTACTGCACCTCGCGGAAAGAAATGCTGACACTGGTATGTTTCGTTAAACACTCTAGAGCATATCACCTCAGTAGAAATTTCGCAGTATGGACTGATTATAAAGCCCTTAGGTGGCTACATAACTTCAAAGAAGCTGAGTGTTAGATTGCTAGATGGCAAGAACAGCTGCAAGAGTATGACTTCGAATGTATGCACAGGCCTGAAAAAACCACAGGAAAGCAGATGCATTGTCAACAGAATCTCTTAGGTGACACGATGACTGCCCTCCACTCACCGAAGCATAAGTTCCCCTGCTCCAAATAGAGGCTCATAATTCATATAGTTGGCCCGAACTTCAGTCTTCAAACCCTGAACTGGCCTTGATTTATGAACGTGTTCGGAGTGGAGACGAATGACCGACAGCACAGTAAATAAGTGAGCTTGGATGGGAAACTCGGTGTTTGTGGTCTCTGTGGGATAATTTGAAAATTGTCGATATTATCCCTTATTACCAACATGGGCCCACTTATACTCGCCGTGCTGTGGCTCCACCGTCGGCACTACCCGCGGTACTATTGTAGTTACACCATCAGTTAGGCCACACCGACTCAGGAAAAATGATAGGTGTGGTTAAAAGGCGTTACTGGTGGCCTCATCAGAGAAAGGATATTGTAGATTTCTGTGACTCCTGAGAGGTATGCCAAACTATCAAGGCTCTGCACATGTATAACAGTGTACCCTTAGAGCCCATTATAACTGGCCATCCAAATGACTTAGTGCAAATGGACTTAGTTAGGCCTCTCCCAGTAACCTCCAGAAATAATAAGTATATTTTAGTCATGGTAGACCACAAATTGATACTGTGACCATTACAGTATCAATTTTCGACCACTGCCGCATAATGGGTATCCGGAAAACGTGCACCACTGTGCGCCACCCACAGGGGAGTGGTTTCGTTGAACGCACCAGTCAGACAATTAAATCCCTCCTGCAGGCATTTGTAGACCCAAACAACCCTAGGGAATGGGACTAATCACTCTCGCAGTGCTTAATGGCGCACAGAGCAGGCATTCCTAAAGCTAAGCGTCAAACGCCTCATTATGTGATTACGGGAAGAGAACTCCGGCTGCCAACTGATCTGACTTCAAGCACACTAGGAGAGGACACATTGATCACATCAGAACATGTGATCAGACTGACTAGGGATATACTTCAAATAAACCAGGGGTGCCAGAAAGAATATTATTATAGGAAAGCACGTGGATCACCTGTGGAGCCAGGGGAAAGTCGGTATTATCCAGCCTCATAGTAGAAGTTGGGTAGCTGCAACTAGTTTTATTAAAACGGCGAGGATGAAAGAAGGAGAAAGGTTGGTTAATTTCAGTTATATTTGATACCTTAGACGTCCTTTTAGGAGATTTAAGTGCATGAGTAACAGAGGACGCTGAATCAAACTTGATAGGGTGTATGCCAGACACAGGAATTCTGTTCCTTGCACTTTTACTTAGAATCTTAGGGTTAGATGGGAAGGTATTACAAGGGTTTTCGATACTTTTAGCATAGCGTTTTTTATTGGTACTTTTTGCAGTAGGTGAGCGCTTTTGAGGTTGCAGAACAACTGGAGAAATACTGGGTTTAGTATTGGTTACCGTATCAAGCTTCACTTTAGGGTAACTAGGTGGAGAGCTTGTCTTAAGATTAGGGGAGTTTTTTATTGACATCAATGGGGCAGGTAGTACCTTTTTGTGTTTACAAGGCGGCTTGAATCCACAATGCTATTAAATTCGAACATTATTGGACGGGATGTATTAGATGAGGATTTACGCAACCGTTTCCAGGTGTAATAGGAATCTGGTTTTTCACATGCCTTTAAAAGTGTTTTTCGCTGTTTTCATGTTGGCATTGTTGGGCACATTGAAAATGACTGCATTATACATGCAATGAAACCCTTTTTGTCGCTTCCGTAGAAATGTGATCAATAATTCTCTCACAAGACTGTAATGTATCATAGTCAAGGTGATCAGCAAGCTTAATCGGATACCTAAGAGGTAAGAGATCATGGACTGATAGAAGAATGTTTGTACTTTCCAGGTAATTGACTTGAGTGGATGTGTTTTGTGTAGATAATGAGCTATTTGCTTTTTAAATTCGGCATTAGATTGACGTCCATGTGTCGTTGATGACCAATGGAAATTTTTATAATGAGAGGCTTTATCGGTAATAGTAGTGGTGGTACTACAATCTACCTTCTGTACTGGAAAATGTGTACCCTGCCTAAAATCATCCATTTGAACAGAACTAGACGACAGCAAATCTGTCTGTGTATTGCAAGGATTATCTAAGTCGACATCTATGGTTACAAAGCATTTAGGGGAGTTATCATTTCTTTTGACACAACCGGAAGAGTTGATGTTAGTAGGTACAGATGATAGTGAGGCTATGTGTATATTCGGACCTTCTGACTGACATTTCTGAGCAGAGCATTTGGGTGGTGTGGATTCAACCACATCAAAGGAACTGGTGTCAGGCGTTTTATTGAAATCCAGTGTGGCTCGGTAGGTATCCATAATACCTGTCTCACAACATGTACTACTACATTTATCCCTAACAAAATCATTTATTACACAAGACGATGAAGAGGTAATAATATCTGACCTGAACTTGTTTAGCTTGTGTGTCAGATCAGGGGAAGGTGCATTACCATGCTGTTAAGTCTTACTAGATTTACGTCTTTTGCTGAAGTTTTCAGCCGATAGTGGAGTACGATACTTCGATAGCTTAATTGGCGTTTCGCGTAAAGCTGGTGAACTGCAGGTAGATGAGTCCTGGGTTATTTCGCGTTATGCCAATTTACATTTGTATTATGGGCATCGATGTAGTAATACCTTAAACAGTAACTTGAAACAGGACAAACAGGAATGATAATATCCGAAGGCTAGAAAGGCAAGCTTAGAAAAAAAACTGTTGCTATTTATAACAGAATTCGCAATACTGAAAATATTACCTAAAAAGTGAGGAGGCGAAAGAAAATAATAAAAGACGAAAATCACGCGGAAAAGTTCAACAGACTTCGAACGCGGCGCGAGTGTTACATCCAGTAAAGACCTAACCTGGTCAATATCAGAACAGTTTCCCACGATATTTGAGACTGGCAGTGTCATGCCATCAGACTGACCTAATTTTTACTGAAGTTCACCTACTCGCCTCTGGATATCTTTCACAGGGCGGTTTAATTTACATAACTCAGAGTTCTGTGATAGAACATCTTTCACCTGTATTACAGGAGTGAGGACTACACTCTAGCCATTTTGTGAGCTAGTAGTTGATACTGTATTAAAGGTCGGTAATGCAGTCATAACCGAGGTTGAGACACTATCTAAGAAAATTATGCTTCTACGAAAACGGCTTTAAAAATTTGGACCATAATTTTAAGGACTGTATATCAGTAAGCAATAAATGAATATCAGAGAAAACATGTGCAAAATGTCACCGATTTCGAATGTATGGCATCTATTATTTGAAGAATTAATAATACTTCGCTAATTTTTGTGTTGAAATGACTACACCCACTGAATGACTGTTTTGCCTTATATGCTTCTCTAAAATGTATATTTTTATAACATTTGGCAGTATTTTCTCCTCAGCGTAAGTTGGTCAGTTACTTTGAAATGTCAAACGCATACAATGCGAAAATCGGCCATGAAAATATAGCAGATCTAGTTCCGTTAGCCAGCTCTTCTCCTTAGGACCATTGTACATATTTTTATCACTAATTGTCGCATAAGACATATTAAACTGCTAAATAGACTATAACTTGATTGCAGCAATGCTAACTACTTCTACGCTCAGTAAATTTTTAAGGGAAACATAATTTCGTGGTCGTTTATGACAAGTACTCATAAACATATATGCATGTAGAAAGGTGATACTGCTAAGAATGTCCTCAGGTATCGATATATCTGGTGACCTAATGGGAAGCATTTGTCATGAAAGCTATTAATGTGCAGCATACCGCATGATTGGGACAGGGTCAAAGCAATGCGATGCTGCAACTACAGTTATTGAAAAATATCTCAAGGATTAACATAAAAAGGAAGGGGTAGCGCATGCTAGCCAACACACAGTGGTGGTCACAAATGGGAATCGCTCCAATCTGTAGGACGGAAACACGCGTTTTTGACAGCTCAAGAATTAAACATGAGTTTAGATCCTCAACGTTACATCAAAAAGCAATAATGATTGCATAGATCCAAACATAAAATAATGCTTTTGCTCCCAACATCTGCAAACCTGCTGAGCTTCTTTTCAAGGGCTCATCAGAAATTCGCGAGACATCTTACAGGTCAGCTTGTTCTACAGGTTTTAATCTTCCAGATCTTTGAAGCCACTTCTCACTGAAATATCACTTATATACTTCACGATAATCTTTTTATCTGCTCACTATTATACTACATTTTATCTTGGCTACCTAGGCCTTTAATATAGCTAAAACTAACTCGTTTATTCGTATTCTTCGCTTGCTTAAAGTCTGGTTGCTCTGATAAAAAATACACAACAACAACACCAGAGTTTGAGAAATGCTATATTTTCATTCATGGTAAGACCGATATGGTTAGCACTACACATTGCAAATTCATGCTATCATTCCGAGGAGTCTTCAACTCTTTTTTGTATTTTTCTTAAAAATATACTTTCATTGATGTATTATACATAATTGTGTTTTAAACCATTTCGCAGCTTCTCAGGACGTTATTCTATTCCTGAAACAACTTTTAATCAAGTGGGGGACTCACCAAAATACATGTTTTTCATTGGTTGAACATAACCATCAGCAGGAAACAGAACGAAGTTTGGGTTGGTGCTCAACCTTGATGGTGACCTTAGTGAAGGGTATACAATTTAACATTTACATGAATCTCTTCTGATTGCTTGTAAAATAGCCGAACAATCCAAACTTTTGAAAAAGCGCTAGTTTACGATATTTCGCGACCGTAATTTATAACATATCTGATCGTGCCTTTAGGTATGGCACGCATTTCGTTTAAAATTACCCGTTGATACGAAATGTAAATTTTTATTATTGTTGAATTAGAGGGGTCACAGCGGCAGTTTACGGGTGAGGATAAACGTTATCGCTTTTTAAATTTACCGCGCTTCAGGTTTTCTCGTCTTTCATTGGCTAGAACAGTGGCGGTCAGTTGGACTTTGACTCGTCCTAGGTAGGTGCTATCGTGTGCGGCTTTGCGTGGTTGTGTTATGCGTGGTTCGCAAGCAACTGTGATGACTATAAATGCAACATTTGACTATTCTTACGTTGTTTCACTGTTTTTTATACAGATGCAATGCTCTTATCGTTAGAAACTCCCTTGAAACTGGTTAGTCATAATGGTGGTGATCAGTGACTGCGATCCCGTGGGTCCCAACGCATTTCTTGAGTTGTGGTTATACGTACAGTATTTTCTGCGTCAATATTTCTCACTTACATAGTATGGTATCCTGTGTTTCTTGCGAATTAACTGTGACAAGCTGTAGCAATAATGTGCTTCGGTAACGACCCTTTTTCCTGGAATTTCACCGCAGGAAACTAGTGAGAGCGGAAGCAGAACTGCCAATGGAAATGCGTCAAGCAAGTACATTGGCCTCCTTCAAAAAGGTGCTTAATGACAAACTACAAGAGTTTGCAAACGATACTAGTTCTAGTTCCTATCTGAGAGCCTCCGCAATTATAGGTCCATTTAATGTATAAGCTTAAATACTACACCTGTTGTTTTTTGCCTATATTTATAATTCTAGATAAAACATTAACGGTTAACATACGTATCCTCAAACAGACAACAAATCTCGTTTGTAAAACTACTACCCAACACAATAAGTGGAATAAAATGGACATAAACCGACAACATGAAAAAGGTATAACTCACCACAACATCACAAGGACAGATGAACGCTCGTTGGGTACCATATATCCCTCACCAACTGCAACCCACCTTTCCTTAGATAATGTGATGAACTTATACCCATAATGTTGCTGAGCAGTTAATATTCCCAACTCCTGTCGGAACAGCTGAAACTCATAAACCTTCCTAACGCTAAGAAAATACCCGTAATCAGTAGAAATCCATTAATTAATGCGTCCGAAGCTTATGTACTTACTCCCAACAATGACATTGCAGATCAAATGAGATAAACACATCACTGATTTCAAAATAACACATCAATGAACTATAATTCGAGGACTCTGCACACAACAAAGTTATGTATGAATATTTACTTCAAGCTTTATTTTTTCCCAGGCACTTATAATCCATCCACCAAAGACCTGGTTTTTTTGTTAATGCGAAGACAATACTCCTGTATTTCCTGTTGTGTTGCACTCACTGACAATCTAGCAGATTTTTCCAACTTTGCACAGAAATGATTGTATATAAGTGAAAGGCTGTTTTATACTACTGGAATTAACATTTATCAAGTGTATGTATAATCTCCAGCGAACATGTAAAGCATATCTTGCAACTGGCTGTAAATTGTGATTAAATTATATGGTTCTATTTCTGTAACAATTTGATGATGCCTGTAAACTGGCGTCCCTCATGTACTGTACTATGAGAATAAATTTATTTATTTATATTTATTTATATGTATGAAGCTGCGGACGCACTGGAAGACTCGAAAGGCGAGGAACTTATACATTGCTCATAGTGACAAGATTTTTCACATACCAGTATGTGGCTGCATTCACATGCAGAGGAAAAATCGGCGAATGAGACATTGTATAGTAGTGAGACAACTTTGGGGAACTTTCATCTAGCTTGTATGTTTCGCTCTAACATTTTTGTCCCTCAGACCACTAACAAAGTATTGTCAGATGTATTCTTGTAGTATGATTCCATGGCACAATTACTGGCAGTTAATAATATTATGTATGCATGATAGTCATGATATTTTCTGCACCATTAATGTGCTCCACTTTTCAAAGAAGTGTAGACTATGATGACTGAATTTGTTGAATACTTAAGTCAAGCATGTTAATCATGTAAATGCTTGATTTATGTAAGTGAATTTAATCTGTATCACTTTTAGGAATGTTGAGTCGTAATGAGGCCTGTCAGTTAGTTGAATTCAGTGGAAGCAGATGTAGTGGCATTCAGACAAAGACATCTGAGAAACATTGACGAGTGTTTTACGGTTTATGACCACATATATTTGCATAATCAGTTGTAGTAATTGATTCTACACACGACAGCAAGTGAAGGTAAGTTCGCTCATTCACTTATAAACTTGCAGATATTCTTTTTCCAGTTCGCGATACCGGATAACTTCGGATATAGGCATACAGTTATGTCTACTTGAATTGCAAAGGGTTTAAAGGCGACGCGATTCGGACACTCAGCAGTTTCCGTCGAATAATGGGAGATACTTCCCAAACGAAGACTTTCATCTTTGACTGTACACATCCCATACATGTTAATAAACTTGTTTGCGTCGCAGCGAAATAAAATTTTCTATCTAAG
The DNA here is from genome assembly GCA_944472155.2 of Trichobilharzia szidati. NCBI lineage: Eukaryota > Metazoa > Platyhelminthes > Trematoda > Strigeidida > Schistosomatidae > Trichobilharzia > Trichobilharzia szidati. Next base: position 43,191,111 of record OX235276.1, on the reverse strand, counting down.
ATTCTTGTGTTCTACTTGATATACTTGCAGTGGGAGTACGGTATGCCAGACCGGTACTCTCTAGGACATGAACTCGTTACTATACGTAAATGCAATTCTGTACGAACACTATCGATCTATTCTACTGGTGAATTATAAGCGCTTTACTGAAGCCTAAACATCTGCCTAAAGTTACGCGATTACGTCTCCTAGTCATAGGTAAATCTGTAGGGACCAATGACAAAAATACCTAACTTCAGTATTTGAAAAATAAGAATAGAACTTAGGCGCTACAGCGGAGTTCGATTTCATATAACATTAAGTGTATTCAAAAGTAGTGCATCGCTATCATTACACATAAAGCGTGATGTCAATCCATATGATTACGTGTGTTAACGTATAGCGCAAGACGAAGTGTACACGAGACGAATAATTGAATAGGTTGAGCTGTAGCAGTCGTAGTAAGATTTCGCTTACGTTGAATTATGCCAACAATTACTTTCTCAGGTCTCATTGATCAGTTTGGCCTCCATCTCGTCATGATGACAAATTTAGTTTTCAAGCATTGGTTTTGTAGGGATTCTTTTTGTTTGATTGCATGTCAGCTCATGACAAATTTAGTTTCACTCAGATAGAATATAAAAGTATGGTAAGCAGGATGTTAAATATATTTAATGAAAAATAATAACAAGTAAATGTCTTTACACAATTGTTTTTCGTAATTATTTCGGCGATGTCGAATTGCTGTGACCAGGTTGATTGACGTTTCCGGACATCTGCAAATAAGTGAATAAAGTGTATTTTTTTAAATCGCTGAAGTTAGAAAAAAGTAATGTAAAAGTTAAACGCCTTATATTTGCCTGCCTTTGCTGAAAAAGTTTCATTCTTTGGTCATGACAACATTCTTCTGTAGGTTTTCACTGTCACACACATTATTCATTTTCTAAATTATAGCACCAGGCAAATAATAATAATTCAATATGTCGTATAAACGGGTGTTTACAAGGAATGCACGCCATTTCTACAGGCGCAATAAGTTATGTCATAAGTTGCAGTCGTGAAGTATCATAAATTATTACTTTTTCAAAAGTTTAGATTGTTCAATTATTTTACAAGCAATTGGAACAGGTTAACATAAATATTATAGTGTAAACCCTTCCCAATGAACACTATATTTGGATAAGTGCTATGCCCTCATGTAATTAAAAGCCATTTCAGGAGGAGAACAACGTCCTGATAAACTACAAAGTGGCATAAAATACAATTATCGATAATGCGTCATTGAAAGTCCACCTACAAGATATATACGGCAAGTGGCTATAAATTCCTTGGAGTGGTAGTATACCTTTACAATTTTTATGCTAATCATATCGGTGTAAGAATGGAAACTGTGACGTTTTGCACGAAAATACAGCTTTGTTTAAACACTGGTGTTGTCGTGTTTCTAATTGAAGCAACCAGACTTTAAGCAAGCAACCAATAGGCACAAAGAGTAAGTCTCAGCTTCAATAAAGGTTCATCCAGTTAAGATAAAATGGAGTGTAATAGTGCGTAAATAAAAAGACTATCGTGAAGCAGATAAGTGATATTTCAGTGACAAGTAAATTGAAAGATCTGCAAGCTTAGAATTCGTAATACGACCTTACATGTAAGATCTCTCACGAGTTTCTGTAGGGCCTACGGGGTAGCCTTGATGTTTTGCTGTCATTCTGAACCTTGGAAAGATGATTTACAAATGTAAAAGGTTATAATCATCGAAACTGCTGTAATATTTTCTAGCTGTTCGGAATTTTTTTCTTTGATGCAGTTTCTTATCAACCGTTTGCAGTACTGATAGTGAGTTTATAGGAAACTTTATTCAATCTTCATTTTCACCAACCGTCCCTTCACGCACAATAGTATGCATTAACTACATACACTCAAACACTGTAACCTGAACATCACAAAATCCCTACAGATAACTTGTTTAATAATAAATGCTTCAAAGATATGAGCCACAAGTGCATCTTCCATATCCTTCATAGTCACAAGTAATTCATTAAGGATCTCAGAATATCTTAGTGATCCAAAAACGAATGATTATTAAGACTGATATAACTTAAGTAACAGGTGTAGCAGTTGTAGGACACAGGTACTAGCCAATATTCGACAGAAAGCTGACACTAATTTTTGGCAGCCTGACATTTTAGAAGGACCATCTATACTACTCTTCTTGCCCCAATGCACACTGATATCAACAAAATCTGATGCCATATTATGCATTGAGCAATTACGGTCTCCCGAAATTCCATGCGACAATGTAAATTAAACTAGTATCACATCTTCGCCTGAGTAATTTTAACTAGGAACTCCATCGAAATGGACATAATCACCAGGAAATCTAGTAGCTTTTCTCATTCATCGCATGATCTCTCCTGTGTGTTATGGAATATTTAAATCATCACGGATGATAACAAAAGTGTTTAACATCCTCAAAACGTATATTCAACTTTTGTCTGCGGGCTATTTCTCTTTCAATTGCCCGATTCTCATAGAATAACTCCTATAACAACAACTATTGTCTGTAGTAAATTTACAGCCTTAAGATCCATAAGAACTAGCAAATAACAAAACTCTAAGGCTCTAAAAAGCAAATAACAGTCTTTCCATGCGAAATTTTTTATAAAGGGTGACTTCTTTTAGTAATAAACTGTCTGGGATATCAAGAAAACTTTACCCTTTAGTAAGGACGCAATGCAGAAAAATTTGCTTTTTTCGGCTACAGAAGCCTAAAACGAGACAAATATAGTCTATTTTCACAAAACTGAACGATTATAACGCCTCTATAGGCGTGAACGCGATAATATATCACGATTACGTTTATCCTCACCCCTCTGGAAAAGATGTCTTAACTAAACCTTATTTTCTACCACAAGTTCACTCATCTTCTCTTGCACTCCGCCAGACCAACAACTAAATATACGGCTGCCATCAGTTACAATCTCAGAAATCATGACAACCTAGTTGCTATAGAGAATTGTAAGACTTCCTTGAGGTACAACTTCTTAAATAAGTCTTCAGTCATTTGGAATAGACTACCAGCTAATATGCGTGATGCAAACTCACTTTCAGTGTTCACCAGTCACCAGACTGCTCAAAGATGACGGCGCTCTCCTCCGTCTATCTCCTACACATTCCTTTTCACCCCACATAGATATGCTTGGTTCATCGAATGTGTGGGTAACAATAAACTTCGTCAATAGATGCTAATATTATCGGAGGAACATGGTAAATATTTCTAGACAGGGATAAATATTGGCTCATACAAGTGATATAGAAATTAGCATAAGTGAACTAGTTAGTCTGTGTATCAACAGGAACCAGGGCTTATGTGCGAAGTATTTATATATAAGCTTGCAGATCGCTTCTTATGAACTTTTTCTTCCCCCTGTTCTGCTGTCCCTTGTTTGCTTTTTTCATTATTTCAGCCTGTACTTGATTTTCAGCATGGTGAAAGGGAATGTAGATATTCGTCGACTTGTGGTAACAGTCTAAATAGATCTGAAAAAATCACTTGCCCCAAATACTACGACTACCTGGCGAAATATCCATTACTGTCGAATAAATTATAATCATATTTCAGTAGTTGACATACGATGAAAAGTTTTGCTTATGAAGCTTTTGTTGTTTGGTAATATTTCAGGCAAAGTTACTGGCCGTGATCACACCAACTGTTGGAATGGTTTTGCATAAACTGTTGAAATATAATTATAATTTATTTCTTCTATTCCACAATGCTCAAACTTTTTACTGACATTAACCCATTACTCTCTTCTGCGATGCATCCTGGATGACACTTGTGGAATATTACCGTTATTACAATAATTAAATTCCAGTCACTATCTATACTGGTAATTTAGTAGGTAGTGAAAATGTCCTGGCGGTTGTATTATTTTGATTATTTTGATTACAGCTTGATGCCACACCGTATTTTCAGTACAAGTATGGAATTTTCAGCATGGATATCCGTAGCCCAAATTTTGCAGGCCGACCGTAGATATCGGGTGTGCGTCGGCAGGGGATCGAACCCCGGACCATGTGCATGGTTGGCGAGAGCCTTAACCACTGTGGCAGCGACGCACAGTTAATAGTCTCACTGAATCGTGTGATGACAATTTCCAGCAGATGCATACCCCTTTTTTCATTTCATATTGATTGCTTCTCCCTTGTTCTTATTTCCAGCCACTTGGTGACTGAAAATTACCTATTGTTGTATAAATGCTTCTCTGTACGTCTAACTGGGCACTTACTGAAGTGGAGAGTTTCGGGCAGTTAATATTGCTGAAATATTGTTATCGGTAAACTAAAGTTTCACAGAACGATTTTGTCACTTTATGAATACACTACCTAACCCATAGTAAAAAGCAAGCGGCAGACACACAGGCACTGAAAACAGAACACGAGACATGCAGGGGAACGTTTATTCCACGAAATCAACTTTAAAAAGTACGGGAGTCCAGTCTCATAGTCTAACAGTTTTACTGGTCTTCGTTAAAGTTTAGGTTCTGAGATTCTTGTATCTCCTGGTCCAGATAACTGACTCTCGACTGTCTTACTGCAAGTAAAGAAAATAAAACATTGATTAGTATTTATGGGCTGGACTTATCCGGCATGTTGGTTGAAATTTCGCTCGGCAAATTTGTTTTGTCAATAGTTTTTAATAAAATTTTGTTGTATGTTTTCTAGATTGATAGGAATTCTCATTTCCTGGCTAGTTGTGTTGGTGTCTGCGTCATTTAATCTGACTGCGACACACTTAGCATATTGGTTGTATTGATTAGTGTTTCATGCTGAATGCGTCAAAACATCTCTACAATGAAGAAGATGGGGTAGTTGGGGGGTAATGTTATCTACACAAATAGTTTATTTCTTGTAGAAGCTGCAGCTTTCGACATAGTGTCATTCAATGAAGACTACGTCAAAATGTGGCTATTTTCTTGTGAAGAACAGTACTATTTTACAAAATAATGCTATCAGTACATGGGAATCACCTGTAAATGCCAACAGAACATAAAACCAATGTGTAAACGAACGGCTATGGAACTGCAATCCAACATAACCGACTAACATGGACGAAAATGACCTTTGAGCGTCTCACTCCATCAATGACCTTGAGCATGCGGGATAATTTCAGCCGTATTTATGATATACGTTTTGTTTTTATTACACCATTACCAATAACGCAATCCTCAAACAACGCGTATTTTGGTTAAATTTCTTCAATGGTAATGCTTAATATTATACTGTGCACATGCCTTTACCTATGCAAAGTGACTCTGTAGATGTTATTCCATTACCTTGTCTTATACATACCTTGCGAAGTTGAATAATTGTAAATATGCTTACTCCATGTACATATTATTTACCATATTGATGATGCTTGTAAACTGGCGTCCCTGAAGTACAAAAACCGAGAATATATTACCATTCCCTCGGACGTCAGAGAAATTCTAAAATACTAGTGGGCTTCGGCCCTTTCTCCCCAAACTGTCAGTTTGTATATCTGTGCTGATGGGGGCACACCGAAAACAACTGAATCTTCAGAGGGATCAGAGGGCGTTGACTACTCTGTACTGGACTGGTGTTTTCTTGTGAAATCTGTACAATTCTTCACCTGAATACATCCTAGAGCGGATTTAGGCCTTACGCTCACCCTTCATTGGTTACTTGAGGAGGCCTGACAACTAGAATGGAATAGTCTGGACCGGGAAATTGGCCGGTCGAGTAAATAAAGATCTTCGTAGGTAACATTTTTGCGTTTATTCCAGGATCCAATATCCAATATCGTTTTTACGAGCTAGTATAAACCAATTGGATTTCTTTGTGCTCGCCTCTTGATTGTGAGGTAGAGGTTCCTGATCTTTGGTTTATTCCAGGATAGATGTCTTTCGAGTACCATTATTATCCATTCTCTGCCTCCCTGGTACGAATTGGAGGATCAGTGGTGAATTATCAGTGCACCCCTTTCCATAGTCGATTCCATATGGCTTAACGACTGTACACAAATTTCGTTTTCTCTTCACGTGATCACCTTTATGTCATACTTGGACTCGCAAACCACCGCCCCTCGTCTGGCTTCCACTTATCGCGCTGGGTTGCGGTGCCACTCAATGGTTTTCGCAGCGTATGCTCAGTCCATCTCCATTTCCTTTTGCGTTTTTGTTGTCCAATAGGTCTTTCGTTGACTCGCTGCCTGCCAGAGTCCCTTATTGCTGATAGTTTCTGGCTGCCCATTTGACCTCCTATGTTGAGCCAGTGAAGGAGACATGAACTGATGAAAATGAAAAGGTGGTGCTCTTGATTAACTACACTTTATTACCAACCTTGATAAACGTAAAATCCCTAACTGCCCAGTAAAGAGCATTCTACGTGACTTGCGAATACTGATGACAAAACGCAAAACCAAAGGATTCAGTTACCTAGGAGTGTGCTCTGGTTAACATCATACTTGAAAAGAATGAAAAGTTAACGCTATTTAAGGTGGAGGTTTTAGAAGTGATCTAGCCAGAATGGTGGAACTACGGTTTCAGAGTCTTTGCGTCTTAACGGCACAAGGAAGGAAATGAAAATGGAGCTCTAGTCTATCTTGACATGGAGCAGTTAAAATAAACCCTAAAACACTTGTAGAGTCCGTTAGCAGACAAGTCTTTTGTTTAGTTAATATCACCCCGGTTCAGCTTAGTATATTAATCTTCGGTGTGAGCTTATTTTGGTGCTGTGGAGGGTGAAGAATCATGCAGTGGCGCGCTAGCGATGTCTCTTGATCAAATGAACGCATTGACTTGTGGTGAATGTTGTAGGTCTCCATACTGATTTCAGAGTAATGACCGCTTATCTTTCATTCCTTATCCTGGTTACTCATCAGCATCGATATAGAAAATACTGGTGAAAACATATTTCACTATTTCAACCCAGTAAGGTTTGAAGCAGTATTCTTCTTAGGATACCCAGTGGATTTCTGTAAACTGTTACCTACCAGTTCTTTTTTTACAAATGATTGTCTATAGATTGCTCTAATTTGTTTGTGAACATTCAAAGTGAATCCTTTAGATTATGGATGATTATGAGAAATCCACGGAAGGGTGCAATATGACATTCCTGAGGGTAATCCCGACACAAGTGCTAGTATAGTGGTTGCAACGAAGTTAGGGCCAACTCTACTTCCACTAAGCTTTGCCGCCTATGGAATCCACTGTCTACCAGACCATCACGCAAAAGTAATAGGTTTACATGCATCTGTAGGAGCAGTAGGCTGGTTCTAGAGGGCTATGAATACTCCTTTTTAACTTGAATTGGTATTCATTTCACAATTTTACCATAGTTTTTATGGTCATGTTCTATTCTTTTCTGTTTCTGTTACGTGTGCTTCGATTCCCTATTGTATTAAGTGTTTTATGTTGTCCGGGAATCAGCCAGGTACTTGGAACAGCTATGAAACAATAAGTATCTTTCCGTTGGTTTAGCGCTTCCAGAACATTATTAATCTAATATTTCACCTTCTAAGTATCTATATACCACTGTACTCCATTAACCTTGTATATTTCATTTAATTGCTAAATGTACCTGGATTTTATGCGAAGGTTGAAACATCTCGATTTGCCCTGCTTTTAATTCCGCTTCAGGATCCTCGCAGGATTTCAGGGTGATATGAGAGAGAGTGAGAGGTTTACTGACTAAACAGAAATGTGACAACATTTAGTATAGCGCCAAAGGCTGAGAGCGCGTTGTTTGTAGGGAGCGCTACGAGATGGTTGTGTCAGCATTATATATTTTAGACAACAAAGGGAAGGTTCTTATTCATAGAAATTATCGTGGTGATGTTGAAACTGGTGCCATTGAAAAGTTTATGCCCATTGCAATGGAAAAAGAGGAGGAGGGTAGTCTCATTCCAGTCCTACAGTTGGGTGAAATAACATTCACCTACGTTAAATATAACTACCTATATTTGGTATGCTTAACGCGTAAAAATGCCAACATTGCAATGGTCCTGGCGTTTCTGTACAAACTTGTCAATGTAAGTCTCAAGGTTTTCCCAACGATACCATAGATATTTCTTGAATATTTCGGAGAGTTTGAAGAGGAAAGTATTCGTGATAACTTTGTTATTACCTACGAATTACTGGATGAAATCATGGATTTTGGATATCCGCAGACAACTGACACAAAAATCCTTCAAGAATACATTACTCAAGAAAGCCACAAACTGGAAGTCGCTCCACGTCCACCAGTCGCTGTAACTAATGCCGTATCTTGGCGTTCCGAAAATGTTAAATATAGAAAAAATGAAGTGTTCTTAGACGTTGTAGAATCCGTAAACTTGTTGGTAGGTGTTAATTAAATTCGTTTTTGAATTTTTAGGTGAGCTCTAGTGGTAACGTTTTACGAAGTGAAATAGTTGGGAGCATAAAACTTCGCGTTTACCTCTCTGGAATGCCTGAACTCCGCCTAGGAGTAAATGATAAAGTTAGATTTGAAAACATTGGGCGTAAGTGGTTGAAATTATAACTAATTAATTTTCCTGGTGAAGGCGATAAGGGTAAAGCTGTCGAACTGGAAGATGTAAAATTCCACCAATGTGTCAGATTGTCAAGATTCGAAAATGATAGGACAATTTCATTCATTCCTCCTGATGGTGAATTCGAGCTGATGTCATATCGACTAAATACTCATGTAAGTGAATTGCTTATTTTGTCAGTATGTTCTTGTTCGTACTCTGTGCATACATTATTTGGTAATACGCTTTCATACCTCATTTTTCTCAGAGGCGAATTCTTTATGTACTAGTGTTTAATTTCGTGTCGCACATCCAGTAACGCTTCACACTATTCCTAATTGTCATCTTTCTTACTGAAAAAGGAGGCTAATGCTCCATTTTCTAAGATTTGATGCTAAACTACGAAAAATTAATTTCAGAAGGAGCAGATCGACTGAGGCGTTTGAACAAGCCGTGATAAGGATTTTCACTACAAATCTGCTTTTTGGGTATTTACGGGACTACTTCAGCCTTGTTGCTCACTGACTTTTAAAAACCTTTTTAAAAGGCCATTTATTCCTGCTATTATCACTGGATAGTTAAAGGTGTAAGGGGTAGACTCCCGCGGTAAAATTTAAAATGATTGAAAATATTCACTAATAATAAATAGTCAGGGTATTTTTATAATTTAGTTTGGTCCCGGTTACGATGCCGAAAACAGCTAAATGAATACTATTTTCTGACTAAATAGGTAACAGGAAGTGTGACATAAGCTTCGATGATTCTGTATAACTTACAATTCGTCCATATTTATATCCATTGGCATCTCACAGTTTTATCTGCAGTTCAATTCGATGCTTGTCTGTTGTTTTTCTTTCATACTGAAAAATAGACTTGTGAATCAGGGATAAAATCTAGGTAACAAACGTTTCTTTGAAAGACGAACAAGTTGGACAGACACACTATTTTCCTTTTTTTCCCCGTGGCATTCTGGTTCTTCTGTGTTATTCACTTTATTTTGCCTAACATATTCTTCAATTCCAGCCAACCATTTTCTGCTGTCAACAAACTACGCTGTTTGGTTTCCGAACCTTACAAGCATTTGCTAGTTTCACTGGATGTTCTTATTTCACATATGAATTTATGTGGAGATGTGGCTCACTGCCATTACCAATTGATTTTGGGCTAGATAACGTGGTTCGAGTCCCTCTACACCTACTTCAGTCTGATTGACTGAGTAGTGTAGTTAGCCCCTTACATGATATATATGACTCATAATCTGTTATGTGGGAAATATTTCCCATTAAAATGCGTTATAATTAAGTAACTTTTTCGCCCATGTATACTGGTATTTATTGTGGGGAATAAATAATACTTTTAAAAAGCTGTTTTTAAGCAGTTAGGATTTGTCCCACCCTATACTTTTGATTCATCTGGATAGAGGTGGTTTATCTCTGTTAGCATATGGGTTTCTACAGCAGATGCCTTTGTATTTACCCGAATATCATTTTAATGTCATTTCTTTGGTGGCTAGTAGTCAGGTGTAGAAGTAACCTGTTCTGCCTTTTAAGTCATCAGGGGATGAATAATGATGACACCTTGCATCTTTTCTATAACTCTGTCTTTTTACAGCACTCCTCACCTTTAGAGGATTTAAAAATATTGGTCACTGCTCTATATTTTGCGTAAATTTTCTCTCAATACTCTTTACTGGAGCTGAAGAGAATTCCTGGTTCATGATAATAAACTGACTTTTGCTAATGATAACAAAGTCCCTATATCTTATGTCGTTTCCGGTCTATTTCATTGTATACTGTATGCGTTAGGGGTATTCTCGATCGGTGAAGGCATGACCTTACTTTTCTACCATCTCCACCAGGCTTTGGCATGCGAATTTTCCAGCTGGAACTATAAATATTCTTTGTCAAACTTTTTGTTCAAATTGTTTGCGTAACAGCAAGAGGGAGTGAATCAACAGGAAATCTAAGTGTCAATTTCATACTTGTTAGCATTTATTTGAAAGGCTTATTGTATTATCTGTAAGCTTGTAGGAACTCATATCTCCTTTGTGATTAGAACCTGCACTACTCAGTATAGGAGTAAGAAACTCTACTACTGAGTTGTTTAATTGAAGACTGACCATGATTACTATATATATGTGATCTGTCAATGAGTGCCAGAAAGCTCGAAACCCTTGTCCAGGGTTTCTACCGTTACCTTAGATTTTCTTCAACTCTTCCAATAACTTGGTATGTAATTCACATATTCATTCATTTTTTGTCTTATTTCGTCTTATTTCTTCCGTTCAAATTCCTAACTTTTTAAATGTACGTGATAAATATTCTAAATCTCTGACTCTTTCTTTTTTACAATGACTTGTAATTTTTCTAAATTTTTAATGGCAATCATTTCTGAGCGATGGTCATCACTTATCGTCTTTCTAAATCAGGCGATTCATTATTTTGCATGATATGTAAGTTTATATTTGTTTTGTTACCAACTGATGTGAATAGTTGACGCGCTATAGGGCAGTTCTCTGACCTTTTACAATACTATATAGCACTGTACATCTTTGAAGTGAAGTTACGAGAAGAATATTCTTTACTGATGTATATCTTGTTTTTTTCCTTATCGATCAGGTTTTCTATACATTTAATATACGATTACATCACTTAGCATATGACATATCGTCTAACCTAATGGTCATATTTGCGCACGTGGTCGATAGTTTTCTTTGAACTTTTGTGATTATACATTTAGAATGTTTTTAAGAATTCTACGACCACTTCTCAAGCAGTAGAACTTTGTCTGATTGGTAGCCAAACTAGATATCATGATGGATAAAAAATATTCTTATTCTACAACTCTACAATCGCATTGTGTTTCCCCATTTTCATTTGTAAATAATCATACAATTACTCTTCACGATATCTGATTAATATCAAGTGGTGGAAAAAGACCGTGAAATGCTGGAACTGATGACGGAATACACGTATGTATGCTAACTATTGCCAGATCGCGACTATATATGGCAGTATGGGAGATTTATACTTCTGAATTTATATAGTAGTTATTGAATGTTTCGTTAAGTAAAGTGTTTCAGGATTTCATCATGAGCTGATAACGGTTAGAGAGAACCATTGGAAAACCTACAGGGAGTACTGGACTACCAGGTGTTTCGTCTGCCTAATTTGGGACTCTTCATTAGTACGCACCCACCAACCCCAGTAGGGTTCGAACCCCGGACCTTCTGGTTACAAGGCGAGCTAGCTCGTAGACCATTAAGTCACTGGAGCGTAATCTAATGACCAGTCTTTGGATTCCAACTTCTACTAATTCACGACATAGGGTGACTGCTAGCCAATGTCTTTGTTGAGTATTTGTCCTCTCACACGACCTGTTGCACGCTACTGGTCACGACGTTCCACTTGGCATAGCAATAAAATGCCTTGCGTGAAAAACAGAATCAGAATCACGATGAAAAAACTTTTTGTCAAGAAATTCTAACTTTTATGTATTTACCTGTTTTTAAATTTACCGTAAAATGTTGACTAGCTGACTGGATCGAAGTTCAGAACTTTACGTAGAAGTACAACAGTGCAAGTTGACATACTTCACGTAGGACACAGATGTCGAGAAAAGAAAAAGGGTAAAGCATGAGAGAATTTAATCGATCCTGGAGATCATAAAGATTGAACTCATTTGCGCTATTAGAAACAATTTTGAATCGTATCACCTTTTTTCAGCTATTGGTTCTTAGTATCCCGAAGACTTCAACCAAGGTATTCTACACCTTCCTATATGGCTCCACCCAGGTGTTAAAGACTTCATGAATTGGATTGGTGGCAGATTTTGGTCTAGCAAACGCCAACTCTTTTCCAACCTATGTCAATTAACATTCATTGGCTTGGCATGCGCAACACACGTGTCCTAGTCATCTCAGCCGGCATGGTTTCACAACCTCATTGACTGACTTTCCCACCTTATCTAACATTCTACTCGTAACCTCACTGTTGTTCACCATAAAACCCCGTATCATGGGTCAATAGAGCAAAGACGATTAGCTTCTTCAGGTCTTTCATTTTCAATGACCATGTTCCTTAGCCATAAAGAATTATAAAATATGTCTAAAGGATTTTAAGGGTTCATCAGAAGTTGCAAATATATATAAAGGGTCATAACACTTGTACTTATCTCATAGTTATGTTAAAAAGCATGAATAAGGCGGTATATATCAAGTTGAAAGCGTTGACCTAAAAGTGAGCATATCAGTTATAATTTCTAACGAATAAAACATTAGTGCGACAGTTTTTTTTATATCTTTTATGCTTTATTCTATAGTGTCAGCGTTTTCACTTTCTATTCCTCTTATATGCAATTGTACTCCTTCTTTTTCATGCTACTATTATGTGTCTATGTATTTTTTATGCACTCATGCGAATCAGGTTAAACCTCTTATTTGGGTAGAAGCAATTATCGAGAAACACGCTCACAGTCGTATGGAGTATATGGTTAAGGTAAGTTACTTTCTGTAATGTTTTTCTATTTGTCAGTGACTAATTGTCTTAGTCCAAAGTCCTTGTTATTATGAAAAAAAAATCTTTTATTTTCCAGTATAATCCTAAGCAAAGAAAACAGCTTGTGTTGTTGTGTTGACAATTAGTTTCGGTTGTAAATCATCCAAGGCATAAATTCAACTTGCAGTTGTAGTTTTAGTGAGTTTGTCAGTAAAAAAACTGTATATTGCTTGTTTGTCAATCAATATAAAGCCCTGCGTCAACTCAACCCCATAGAAAATCGTCTGTTAGGTGTGATGATTTATTTCTAACCGCTAACACTATATTAGTTGCATGGAAATACTAAATTTTTTTAAGTAAGAGCTTTCAAGGTGTGTTGTTAAAATAACAGATAATTGATTAAATGACATTTATGGTTACTTGCAGTTTTTATGATTACGGATATGTAGCAGTGGTTGAATAGTTTAACGAGATCACCTTGTAACCTGAGAGACCTGGGTTGGATCTCCTAAGGAGTCGTCATGGGTACGTAGTGCTTAGGAGTCCCAACTAGGACTGTTCAGTACTTCCTAGCTTTTTCACATCGGTAGCCCAACAGTAGAATGCACCCGCTAGCTATGCGGGTTCGCATCCCGGACGATGCACTCTTGAATCCCGCCTAGTTTACTAGAGAGTAGTAAGACCGGAGAAGAGGGGGGAAGGTAGGTTGAGCATGAGGGTAGCAACCCCCACCGGTGGCACTGGAACTTTAAAAGCTTTAAGCTCTCTATCACATTCGGTAGAACACAAAGAATGAAGGTAAGAAATTTTTATTACCGTATGCCATACTCAATCATCAATCAGGAGAGATAAATGTTATTACCCAGCAGTTTCTTTCCTTTTACAATCGACTGAAGATGGAAGAAATGCGGGAGAATTTAAGTTCTTTTATTTTAGGATGTGTTATAGAATTTCGCGTGTATTCTGAAACCATAGACTGAGTAATTTTCACATTTCCTTTCGATATTTTACTTCTGACTAACTGACTGGATTCAACGTAGAAATATGCACAGAAGTGCAGCAATTCGAGTCGCCACACTCTATGCACCACACAAAGCAAGTGAAGAGAGACGATAAACAGAAGTGTGAGGGAAAAGGAATAATAATATGGAAGAATAACAGAGTTTTATTGGATATTATAAATCATAAAGAGTGAATGCATCTGCGCCAGCCATTAAAAACGGTTTTAAGCCATACCACCAATTGTCTCCAGCCTTCATTGGTTCTTACCATCCTGAGGATGCCAACCAGTCAGGAAGTCTACATCTTATCTGACTTAAACGAACTGTTATGGATTTGTTTCATTGACTAATGAAGTCATGTTTTGGTTTGACCACCGCTAGCTCTTTTCCAACCTGATCCATCCTATATCAGCTAACATTGCCCATCGAGGAAAGTGATGGCTGGGCATGCATGATACACGTCTTAACCATTTCAATCCATGTAACTTCACAAACTAATCGATTGATTTCCCCTGGACTGAGGCCTAAGCTCAATATTGCTCACTCTATTATACCACTTAACATAGGAGATAGAACGCAGGCATCTATGATCAAAGGCAGCTAGCCTTTTCATGTCTCCCACTCTCAATAGCCAGGCCTCACGGCCGTAAAGGAGGACGGAGCGGACTGCTGAGCAGCGCAGACGCCTTTCGGTCGACAGCCAGCCGAATATCACGTTTACACCGGAGATGGCGTAAGTTGGCGTATGCCAAAAGAGCTTTCTGTATATGCTGAGATTTCGTTAGCGATCAACCTGCTACCATTGACCGATTCAAATTTCCAAATAAGTGAAGTGGTCAACACGCTCAGCCACCATATTTCACTCCGCATCTTTAAACTACATTTTACTTTTGGTTTTATACAACGGACGGATATGGTACATGCTATGTTATGTTATTCATGGTGGGCTGCGATCACAGAGACTGCTGAATTGTGTGGATGACGAAAGTTTATTTCTTCTTGGTGAGGGGGGACAACTGCTTGAGGTTGGTGATACATGACCTGTCTCAAGTGGTCTTTGAATTTGTGTCCGTATTAAGTACGATCTTACCGCTGGCTACGCAGATCGCCGCAAAGTAGATCTGGACATGCAATTTTTGGGGTCTACCTTTGCTTCCCAGAGCTGAGAGGCAGTAGTATAGGGAGACACATTATGACGTCATCCACAGACCTACAACATAGTGTAAATTACTTATTACTGTGATGGAAACTGTTTTTAGTCAAGTCACCAGCTAGTACTGCTCGTTGGTTCGTTGGAATATAAAATCCCAGTTACCATGTCAGCGTAGCAGCTATTGGTCGGGGGTACATAGAGTAAGTTGTCTGAAAAGGAAGCAATTTCAGACATCCTAAATATTTTAATCTGTTAATAATAATAATAATAATAATAATAATAATAATTTGCTTTATTCCAAAACAGTACTTATGACACAGGATGGAATTCTCAGCAGTTTTACTACATTATTGCATCCAGTTAGTACATTATCAATAAATAAAATTTTACATAGATTAAGGGTTATCTCAGTTAGTTTTGACAACAACGTATTGGCATGTCGGTAGCAAAGCCAAAGTTGAACAGTGTTTGAAGGTGTTAGAAAAGTAGGTGCTGTCATATTTACTGGCGTAAGCGGAAGAAAGAAACAAAGCAGCACATAACGGAAAAGAGATAGAGAGAAAAAGGAAAAGAAAGAAAGAAAATGTTCTACCTATAAATGATATGAGTTGGAAAGACGAGGTACAGTTGTTCTACTGACTATTTAATGAATTATAGGTGTCACGCCTAATGCTTTCTTTATCACACAGAACACGAGCTAAGTAGGGTATGGTTGAGTTTTTGTACTTGCTTGTGCGAGCATATAGTTTTCTATATAGGCTTCTGGTTTTGCCTGATGAGATGCAAGGGGAGAGTTGTAAGTGAAGAGGGTGGTGTGAGTTAGAAAAAATGGATTTGGCCCATTTTTCACATGAGTTCATGTGCCTGTCGACCAGAATATTAACAAGCTGGTTAAGTGGCACGTTGCTTACCCTGCTGACAACCTTTAACATCCTGCGTAATAAGGTATAGTCTTTCTTCAGTAGCCCGGGAAAAACTAAGGGGGAACAATAGAGAATAATAGGCAGGATGTGAGAATTAAAGAATCGTAAGAGTAAGGGTTGGGTTATTCCAGAATGTCTTAACTTCTTGATGTAGAAGTTAAGACGGAATATTTTCTTAGAAATCATCAGGATATGAGGCGACCAGGAAAGATCAGCAGATTGAATGACACCTAGGTATTTAATTTCCGACTTGGTTTCTATTTCAGTGCCATCTATGTTGCACACCTTGTGAGTGCTAACCAGTTTGTTTAGATCGGATTTATGCCTAAAGGTGAAATTGACTGTTCCATCTTTATTATTTTATTCTGCTTTTATTCTGTTTCTTTACTCTTATTCACTAGGCTAAAGCACAATTCAAACGTCGAAGTACAGCGAATCAAGTGGAAATTCATATCCCAGTCCCGTCAGATGTTGATTCGCCTAGATTCAAGACAACAATGGGCAGTGCTAAATACGTACCAGAGACAAATGTTGTTATCTGGACAATACGCAGTTTCCCAGGTGGTAAAGAATACATTCTGAGAGCTAGTTTTGGTCTACCTTCCGTAGAAGGTAATCAAGATGTTGAATCAAGACCACCGATAACAGTGAAATTTGAAATACCCTACTTTACTGTTTCTGGTTTACAGGTATGTGTGGGAATGAATATGTGTGTTTATTATTGTTATTGTTTTGATGTAAAATTTAACTTGTATGTGGATGTGTGCTTCAGTTAAATGTTTATGTAGGTTAATAATAAGCCTTATCTCTTTCTTGCTATGCTGGCAAGAAAAACTTATCGTGTAGGTGGTTGTGGTTGGCTGGCTGGCTGGATTCAACATACAACTTGGCACTGAAGTACAGCAGTTCGAGTTGCCACGTTCCAAAGAGCACACAAACGTAGACACGTAGATGAGTGAAGAGAATCAATAGAGTTTTGACAAGTATAAGAGTGAAACAGAATGAGCAATGGTAGAAAGGAATATGAAAGATTACACAAGAGACTGAATACATCTGCGTAAGCCATTGACAACGATTTTGAGCCATGTCGCCTATTGTCTCCAGCCATTGATTCTTAAAGTCCCGAGGGCGGGCCCCAACCCGGAAGTCTGCATCTCCCTACCTGACTCAGTTTGACTGTCAGGGATTTCATGGATTGATGCCATGTTTTTGTTTGGCATGGCACCGCTTACTCTTTTCCAACCTGCACCTATATCAGCTAGTAATGCCCGTCGTCGGAGGCGATGGCTAGGCATGCGCAGCACGTGACCTAGCCATCTCAATCTATGTAACTTTATAGCCTCGTCGATTGATTTTCCCTCTTTGCCCAACACTTTACGCCTAACGTCAACATTACTTACCTTATTATACCACCTAACGTGAGAAAGAGATCGTAAACATCTGTGGTCAAAAACAGACAATCTCTTCATGTCCTCCGTTCTCAGTGGCCACGTCTCACCGCCATAGAGAAGGACGGAGCGAACTGCTGAGCAGTACGCACGTCCCTTGGTTGATAGCCGGATGTCACGCCTACGCCAGAGATGGTGTAAGTTAGCGAAAGCAGCTCGAGCTTTTTGGATCCGTGCTGAGATTTCGTCACCAATCAATCCATTGGTGCTGATACAACTTCCCAAATAGGTGAAGTGGTCAACATGTTCTATCACTTCACTCCCTATCACTAAGCTAGGAGTTGACGTAGTCCAGTCCTGTAGCAGCATCTTACATTTCACAGGGGCGAATCGCATGCCAAACATACGAAGATTGCTGCTCAAGGTGTTCAGAAGACTGCATTTTGTCAGCATCCTCCCCTAACAGGACTATGTCGTCTGCATATTCTAAGTCCATAAGACTATTCCCTGGTAACAAGTCGATTCCTAAGACGTTAAGTTCAGTTAAGGATACTTCCATTAGCATATCTGCAGACAATGGGGGTTCCAACGGGATATTATTCTCACAGTAAGAATCAATGGATTTGTTGGTGTTAACGTCTAAATACTATTCCCATAGTTCAATAGTATACATTAGCAACAGAATAATATGTGTATTTGAACATTCTAATTAATATATGTGTAAAACTTGGACACTGTGGTGGTAGTAAGTAATTCCATATTAGTTTGTTTATTAGATGTATCACACAGTGAAACAGTATTTTTGCTTACTGGATGACAAGGTTTCAAAAAAAATTTATTGTTCATAATCACTTCATCAATTGTAATCACACGACTTCAAAACTTGAGTTTTATAGTTTTCTTTGTGCTCTCCTATTTGTCGTTGTTGGGGTAGTAGGATTTTCCAGATGTCCGGTTGGACAGGTGTTGAATCATTCCTGTTACGAATATTTGCAGAATTCTTAACAAGGCAGGGATAAAAGTGGCTGGCATTCATACCCACAAACTCAATTAGAAACAAGCTTTGTCGGTTAAAGGATAAATCCTGTGGAGCCTTTAAAACAAAACAATTTAGTTTATCTAATACCCTGCAATGATTGTCAGGTCAAATACATAGGTCAAACTAGGAGAACAGAGTCAGTCAGACCAGCCGAGCATAAAATCTAGCTGCAAAATGTAGATTAGTTGACCCGAATAAGATAAGAAATCTAGAGAGTAGTTCAGCTATAGCACTACATGCAATTACATACAACCATACAATAGGACGGATGGGATAGGATGACAGTTTTAAAATCTAATGTCACAGGGTATAGGGAGAGATTTATAACAGAAGCTTTGTTTATCGAATCAACTACAAATACATGTAATAGGAATGATTCAACACCTGTTCCGCCCGGGCTATCTAGAAAATTCTACTATCCCAACGACAACAAATAGGAGAGAACAAAGAAAACTATAAAACTCAGGTTTCGAAGTAGTTGTGTTTATAATTGATATGATTATTAACTATACTAGATTGTGTTCGAAACGTCATCCAGTAAACAATAATACTGTTCCACTGTGTGATACATCTAATAAACAAATTAACATGGTATTTAAACATTTGATTTCATGTCGTTTAATGTGAACCAAAATCACATGGTCAGTGATTGGTTAAAGAACATAAACGGTATAGATATAAATAGCTGTTCAATCACTTGAAAATATACCTTGACTTCCGTATCTTGCATGCTGCTGTTACAATCGTACTGCCCTGTTAGTATTAAGCGTGGTGATTTAAAAGTAAGTAATTAAAGCTAAAATAGTCAGTCTTCTGAAATACATACAATTCGTACCTTATGTCTATTTCCAGAGATAATGCTATTTTCTTCTGGTTTTTCGAGGGTCGTTCTCTTTCTCCCTCTCTTTCTGAAAGTTCTGTTTTCCGACCCAAAGTACTTGAATAAACAACAAGTGTTGGTTTGCAGGAATTCGATTGGTTACAAGTTTTTTCATGAGTCGACACCAGTTAGAGAACCTATGGGAGCACTGGACAACTGTCTCGTCATAATTTGGGGTTCCAATCCCAGGACCTTCTAGTTACAAGGCGATGTCGTAGACCATTCAGCCACTAAGACCCGATTCAATGGCCTATGAATCCTGACTTCTACCAATTTGTGATATATATAGCGCGCAACTGCCAGCCAAAATACAGTTGTACAAATCCTCTGAGTAACGATGCCCATAGGCCTGATGTGTTAACCTTTCACATTTGAAAACTGCAAAACATTCCGTATAAAGTAATCCGCATTTATTTTTCACTTAAAAATAAGGAGCGAAGTAGATAAATTAACCTGTTAACCATTCTCATTTGTGTTCTTAATTCAATTTTCCCGTTGATTAATTGGACCGGAGTGCGCTCAGTCTCTGTTGACATGTCGGCTCTTACTACAGACGCTTCGATGATATCTGAGGAATACCTTGAAATAGTTTATTAGATGATGACTAGCACTGAAATTCAGGATGACCATTAAGTCCAATTTGGGACTCATTATCTGGATATACCTGCATTCCCCAGTGGTACAGGTACATCCAGATAACGAGTCCCGAATTGGACGAAACGATTATTCTGAATTCCATTGTTAAGTCAGTCACCATCCACCAAACTACTGTTAACCATTCTGTTGATACAAAAAAAACTGACGTCGATTTGGTTAGAATAATGATTAGTAAAATGTTGTCACTTTCTCAAAAAACAAATCGTCAAACAAAAATTCACAACTTGCTGCTTGTAGTTCAGATGAAATATCCGTATTTCTAGAGACTAACAAGTGCATTGCACTGCAGCATGCATGTTCTATCCAAAAACGTGCCGACTGAAGATTCAGGATATATCGGAATTCTAAATATTATGTAATTACCGTCGCCTTTGTAGTAGTGTGGTGAGAGCTGTCTGCAAGCCGAAATTGTAGACAACAATTCAAGTCAATGTTTACGTCCTGAATCGGGGTCATGAGAAAAAACAATAACAAAGCTTAACCTTGAGGGACTCACCAGCCAGTCACAGCAGACTTAACGCGTACCAATACGGTTCTCAGATATGTGGCTTAACTTTCTGAGAAACGGTCACAAGCAGTACACAATAACCTTCGGAGAGAAAACAACCAATCAGAAGAGGTTGCTTCTTTGCTAACAATAACGAATAATAATATAAGTAAGAAAATATATATCCGTTGATTTTCTCAATAAACTATCTGTTTCCTGGCCCTTGTCTCCTATCGTCACAGTAGTGTTTTAACAACTGAAGACAAGACACGGGAGCCAAGGTATATTTTTCATTAAACAAACCGCTGTTTATATATGTACAGTTTCTATTCGTTAACCAATCACTGAGAGTGTGATTTCGGTTTACATCAAACGACAAGAAGCAGAATGTTAAAATATACACAGTATTCTGTTGTTAATGCAGTATATAACTGTTGGAAAAGTATTCTGTCTCTAACATCAAATAGAATGTTCAAATAGATCTATCGTATTCTGTTGTTAATGCCGAATTGAAGTGTGGGAACATGTGAGACATTCGGCTGGCACACATTGTCTGTATCACACCACCACAGTATCACTTGTGTAACCTTACATCTTTAAAGTGTTTGTGTAGCTCTATGGCACCTAGCAGATGACTAATGTCAACACTTTACAATTCTACCGAATTAACTGCATTTAAGTAGTAGAGTAAATAAAGAATGAAGTACTTCACGTTAGATCACAAATTGACATAAGTTAGAGGTTGACTGTAAACCAGGGAGTACCTGGACAGCTATTTTGTCTCAGTTGATGACTCTTCGACACTATACACTCATAACCGCCCTGTCACGGATTGAGTCGAGGATGTCCAGGTTATGAGGTGAGTCCGTGGGCCATTTACTTGCTGGAACGAAATCCAGTGACCTATGACTTCTAACCTATATTGATTCGTGATATGTAGCGTCAGTAGCAGCCAGTCTCGCCGGATTTCATCCCAGTGACTGGATAGCGAATGGTCTCACCTCATAACCAGAATGTACTGGATTCGCCCACCGGTGGGATGGTGTGTGCATATTCTTGGCAAGTCCCGGACCGGGACGAAATGACTTCACAATCATTTCTAGTTTCTAGTGATTGTCCAAATCATGTCAGTTCTTGATATATCCTGAAAACGATTAAATCCATGCAAAACAACATTTGAACATAGTGTTTTTTTCCAAAAATAGAACTTGAGCATTTCAAATGCTATTTTCTTTGTGATTTCGATTGATTTCATGTCTAATTTTGTCAATAACAACCAAACAACAGTTCACTTTAAAATCTGACGGTAGTTAGCGTGCACACTGTTGAAGAGTTGAAAACCAGGTCAGAAATCAATATTCATTACTTCTTGGTTTTCAGCTGGCCATCTTAACACGAAGTCTGTCATGGCGACATTTTGATCTAGGAGGGGGGTGTTGAAAATTTATGTTAATTGGTCATACGTTAAAAGTATGTTTTGAAATCTATGTTACGGGATTTCATTGTAAGCTGATATCGGTTAGAGAACCGTTGGAAAACCAGTGGGGAGTGCTGGACGGTTGTTTTGTCAGCCTAGTTTGGAACTCTTCGGCAGTACACACCCACCCCAGTGGGGTTTGAACCAGGAACCTTCCGGTTACAAGGCCAGCTCGTAGAACATTGAAGTAGTGGGACTCGACTCCACAGTGACTAGTCCATGAATTCCAAATTCCGCCAATTCATTATATAGCGCAACCACTAGCTAATGTCATTGGTGCCGAGTACTTGTCCACACACTCAACTTGCTATGCCCCACTGGTCACGACTTCCCACTAGAACCCCAGGTAACTACCTACCTGAATAGGGCTAGTCGCCAGTGAGCATCTCATTGATATTCAAATGTCGGTTTGTAGGGAATTGATTGATTAGTTACAGGGTTTCATTGTGAGCTGACTTCGGTTAGAGAAGTCTTGACCAGTAGGGTGCAGCAGGTCTGATGTGAGGACAAATACTCGCCACCACTCACCATTGGCTAGTGGTTGCGCTATATAATGAATTGGCGGAATTTGGAATTCATGGACTAGTCACTGTGGAGTCGAGTCCCACTACTTCAATGTTCTACGAGCTGGCCTTGTAACCGGAAGGTTTCTGGTTCAAACCCCACTAGGGTGGGTGTGTACTGCCGAAGAGTTCCAAACTAGGCTGACAAAACAGCCGTCCAGCACTCTCCACTGGTTTTCCAACGGTTCTCTAACCGATATCAGCTCATTATGAAATCCTGCAACTAATCAATCAAATCCTTACAAACTAATATTTGAATATTATGCTTTTTCTCAAGTTTTTGGTGGAAACTTGTGAACCAGCAGTCTATAAACACTTTTCCAGCACTCGTGGGGGGAGTCATTGGAGGTCATATTTTAGCAGATTAAAACAATGTGAATGTGAGAAATAATAAGCTGAAGGTTTGTGTTAGCCCAAGTTCTAAACAGGCCGTCACCCAAACAACAAGAATTATACCAAAATTTTGATTAACTCAAAGATAATTTAATCAAAATTTTTGATGCTAAACCAACAAATTTCGGAAAAAAACTACGATTTAACGGAGTCCTCAAGGATTTGTTTTTGGAGAAAGAAAGAAGTGGTTTACTCAACAGCCACGTGCAAATCCATCCAGTTGGTAATGAGCCACCTCTGTTGTATTGAGCTCTAGTGATACTGTCTAACCGCCTAAACCTCAGTAGGTGGACCAACAGATAGGATTGGCCAACTGTTTCGTCCCCAGTTTGGGACTTCTCAGTAGTATGCACTCATGACCTTACCTGAATAGAACCCAGGACCTTCGGGTTGCGAGGCGAACCTGTCGGTCTTTTTGACATTGGGACACATCATTTTATGCCCTGAAGGTATAAGAAATATCATTGGGATAAAAGTGAAATGAAATTCAGCTTAACAACTACTTGCATTCCCATGCAGTTGGCATTGAGTCACATTTATTGTTTAATAAATGTTTGATGATTGTATCTGGTAGGTGAAACGGGTCTCGAACCCATGACCCAGTGGTTGCAAGTGCCTAGATCAATAAGCCACAACTTCCCGGGTATGTTGTTAAACCATTCAAAACAGCAAACATATAATAACTATGAGTGGACTAAAATTTGAGTAACACTCATGTTTCATCATTTCCTGTCACTTTAGACAAAAGCCACAAACGGTTCTTTTGATCGTGACCCAAGTGCTGTAGTGGATAACGCATTGATGTTTGAAATGATGGGTACCGGTTTCGAGCCTCACTGGAAGTGCAGGTACATCCACTTACTGATGAGTCCCAAATAGGACGAAATCATTATCCTAGTTGGATTCCACTGCTAGTCACCAAAATTACTTCAAGTTTAATCCCCATCAGACATCGTTGAAGCATCTGTGTAGTGATAAACCGTTGACATGTCAACTGGGAGAGGGACAGATGGGCAAAACGCACCTCGGTCCTCCAGTTCATCAAAGAGGAAAATCAGAATTCATTATATATTCCTGCTTTCGTTTTTTTTCTTTTTCTGTCACTTATAATTATAGGTGCATCATTTAAAAATTATTGAAAAATCTGGTTACCATGCCTTGCCATGGGTTCGGTACATTACACAGAATGGGGATTATCAATTGCGTACACTATAAAAGGAAGGATACACGAATGAGATACTACTTGTCCATACACATCCACACACACTTTTTTTAACTGTTGGTGATAATTTTATAGTTTATTATTTGACTACTGAACTTTTTATGAGTAATATGTTTATGCTAATCAAGTTTTATATTATCATTATTATTATTATTTTATCTCCTATGCATTATTCATATACATATTTTATGGAAGGATATTTTAATTCTTATCCTATGTGAATCTGTTGATTTCTCTGTGGGTTCCTCTGTCTTTTAAAACAAGATTTTCTTCTGGTTTTTACTGTTTAATCTCAATATGTTGTTGTTTTTAAAAAACACATTTTTCGTCTTGATTTTAACTTTCCGTCTTGGATTTTTACTTCTGCTTTTATTCTATTCTCATATGAGAGTGTCTATCTGTTTGTGTTTGGTGAAAGATGTACACCCCTCGTCCCTACACACTCACACACAACAAAATTGATAGATATCTATTACTTACATGGCTGTGAATCACCCTTGTCCCATTCCAAGCACCCACTCCTATCACACACCCTTCCCCTCGGTGCACAAAACACCCTCCCCCCTGCCCTACTCATTATTATTATTATTATTCATGCTTAATTCTTTTACTTGAAGGTGTTACATAATCTGTTACAATTCACTATTGTCACATACTCGCATTGACTATTACTGGCTATCAGAAGAGACGGAGGGATGCGGGGTACAATACGCATATACACATACACGCATAAATGTGTACGTGCCCATTGATCTCAAAAAAACATGTGAATACCATCCAAACTGAATCTTTTTTTAGGTGCTTACCACTCATTGTTCTTGTGCTTTTTTAAAACAACCCCAGTTTAAACCTCCTGTAATTTTAATGACTTCGTTTGTGGTCATTGTGATGGCAAGAGAGAGAAAAGTAGTAGTGCATTGTTTGTTGTATAATTTTAACTCTGAACAAAACAAAAAACTTCGTTATCTTTCTGCCTTTTGAAGTATTTTCAGTAGGTTTGCTTTCCCCTTGTTGTGAGATGAGATGTCATTTCAAGGCGATGACTCTCCCCCCCCCTTTGTTTTGTTTGTGGTCATTTCTACATTGAATGATTATATTTTGGGGAGGGGATGATAAGGAGATCTGAAAAGGCCTTTTTTCTTAGCAAAAATATTTAACTTTTCCTATTTATGTTAGCATTCATGGTGGTAATTGTTTGCTTCTTCTTCATATCAAAAATGTGTAATTTTTTAATAAATATAATATCGTTTTCATTTGTCTCTGGTTGTTGTTATGGAGAGAGTTGTCATCTGAAATGGTGTCGACCAGTGTGTGTATGTGTGTGGTGTCCATCGGTCGATCGGTCGGTTTTCGACATAGAACTTTGCACATATGTGCAGCAGAATTCAAGTCGCCACACTCCATGTAGCACACAAAGCAAGAGAAGAAAGTAGGAGAAATGCATATTAGAGACTGTAAACAGAGGTGTGAGACAAAGGAATAGTAATTATGAAGAACAATATAGTTTCATTGGAAATTATAAGTCACAAGGAGTGGATGCATCTGCGCCAGCCATTGAGAACGATTTTGAGCCATGTCACCAATTGTTTCCAACCATTGATTTTTACCGTCCCGAGGACCCCAACCAGTTAGGAAGTCTACACCTTCCTACGTGGCTTAGACTAACTGTTGTGGATTTCATTGACTGGTGGCATGTTTTCATTTGACCGCCGCTTGCTCTTTTCCAGCCTGACCCTATATCAGCTAACATTGCCCGTCAGTCGAGGAAGGCGATGACTAGGCATACGTAACACATGTGGGTGTCCATCAAGGATGCTAGCCCATTGCCCCTTATTTCTATTTAATTTCATCATATATGTACTGATGGGATTAAATCTAACTGACGTCAGTGACTCAGGTGTTGACTTTTTACCATCAGGGAATAATAGTCTCGTTGACTTAGAATATGCAGATAACATTACTCTTGTAGATGAAGACGCTTGCTGCTAAAATACAGATTCTTCTGAATACCTTCAGGAGTAGAAATCTTAGAATTTTTGGCATGCGACTTACTCCTGTCAAATGTAAAATAATGCTGCAAGACTGGATTAAATCGACTCCAAGCTGAGAGATTGGGAGTGAGGCGTTAGAACGTGTTGACCACTTCACTTATTTGGGGAGTTGCATCGGCCTCAACAGGTTGATCGCTGATGAAATCTCAGCACGGATACAGAATGCTCGTTTGGCATATGTCTACCAACTTACCCCATCTCCGCCTTAGTAGACGTGATATCTGGCTGGCTGTCGACCAAAGGGCGCGTGTACTGCTCAGCAGTTCGTTCTGTCCTCCTTTATGGCTGTGAGTCAGACACGGCCATCGAAAATGGTACCTGTCTTTTACCATAGGTGTCTGCGTTCTATCTCCCATGTTAGGATGCACGATAGGGGGAATAATATTGAGGTCAGGTGTTGAGTGTTAGGTAAAGAAGGTAAGTCAGTCGATTAGGTTGTGAAGCTACATGGATTGAGATGTCTAAGACGTGTGGCATGTATGCCTGGTCATCACCTTCATCGACGGGCAATGTTAGCTGACATAGGATCAGGCTGGAAAAGAGTTGGTGATGGTCAAACTAAAACATGCCGTAAAATCTTTATCAGGCAGTTTTAGCCACGTCGAAAGGTGTAGACTGTATGGTTGGGTTCTTCGGGATGGTAAAAACCAATGGCTGGAGGCAACTGATGGTATGGCTCAAAATTTTGTGTCAGCTGCAGCTGGTGCACTTTTGTGAGAAGTTCTGTGCTGAAACCAGTCAGGCATATTGAGTAATCTGAGCACTTGATTTTCAACTAGTGTGATATTTGGTTTTCGCAATGGTGTAAATTTTGAACAGATAGACAATAATGGTAGTTAGCACATTAGAAGGAATTTTGTTTCACAGTAGAATGTAGTAGAATTTCTCCATACTTACTGACTTTTGGTGGGACCAAATTTTTCGTTGGCGAATCACAAGTCTGATTAGAAGTTGACATCAGTTAGAGAACTATTGGAAAACCTGGACAGCCGTTTCGTTCTAGCTTTTCTTCTGCGACTCTTCTTCAGTGCGCACCCACTCGGGTTCGAACCCAGGTACTTTGGATTATGTGGGGGCTAGTAGACCATCCAGTCACTGGGTCAGGCTGGAAAAGAGCTAGCGATGGT
This sequence comes from Trichobilharzia szidati, assembly GCA_944472155.2. Taxonomy (NCBI): domain Eukaryota; kingdom Metazoa; phylum Platyhelminthes; class Trematoda; order Strigeidida; family Schistosomatidae; genus Trichobilharzia; species Trichobilharzia szidati. The sequence goes on along the minus strand of OX235276.1, from coordinate 43,163,742 downwards.
CAAACCAAAACATGGCTTTACCAGTCAATGAAATCTACAACAGTTAGTCTAAGCCACGTAGGAAGGTGTAGACTGGTTGCCTGGTTGGGGTCCTCGGGACGGTAAAACCAATGGTTGGAAACAATTGGTGACATGGCTCAAAATCGTTCTCAGTGGCGCAGATGTATCCACTCCTTGTGACTTATGATTTCCAATGAAACTGTTTTGTTCTTCGTTATTACTATTCCTTTGTCTCACACCTCTGTTTACTGTCTATATTATGCATTTCTCCTACTTTCTTCTCTTGCTTTGTGTGCTACATGGAGTGTGGAGACTCGAACTGCCACACATATGTGCAAAGTTCTATGTCGAAAACTGACCGACCGACCTAGTAGACCATTCAGTCACTGGGACCCTGACTCAGTGGCCCACGAAATCCAACATCTGCCATTTCGTGAAATATGTAGCGCAACCGCCAGCCAGTGTCATCAGTGAGTAAGTGTTCCCTTACCTGACTCAGGTCACCTTGGTTTTGAAGAGTCCCAAATTTGGACGAAACAACTGTCAAGTACTCACAGGTTTCCCAGTGGTTCTCTAACTGATGTCAGCTTGTGATCAGACTTGCAAGCAATCAGATCCTTGCAAACCAACACTCAATAGTTAATCTGATGCTCATTAGCAGATTACTCATTTTAATGCGTTTATTTACTGCAGTTTGCCTGGGAACCTCAAAATATTCTGATCACACCATGTGATCTGCCTGATTGCATAAATGATGATTGTTAGCAGGGCAAAAGAGCACAATGCTGCGTGATTGTTATAGCTATCTTACATCTCAGGGTTTAACTGAGTCGATCACTGATGACGTCAGCTATATGTAGCCGTCTCATTCTGTACTAGTTTTACTCTCAACTGTTAATCATCATATTATGGATTATTTCAATTGGAAGGCGACTGAGGGTATCACATTGTTATGCAAATTTCCCATCTTCTCTATTATTGATTTGTAAGACTTAGATGACATTGAGGTAATTCTGTTGTGATGTCAGTTTATGCATAGTCTTACCTAATTGAATGTTTGAACAGCATGTGGGATACCTTAAGCCTAATTCTGCAGCTTATGTGATTGGAAGGTGGTCACAGGCAATCGGAAACATGCTCACTTTTAACAAGTTAACCTTTGCAAGGGTTATCGATTAACCAGTATGCTGTTTGCCTACTACTCTCCCTTATTAACTAAGCCAACTAACCTTGTTCTAACAACAATTAGCCACTGAACGGTAACTGATTTCCTCGTCTTGTCCTAAGCGTCAATTGAAGTGCATTAATCGGTCTTGCATTGTACTCACTAAGGTAAATGCTCTGACATTGCAGTACACCATGACTTGATAGCAAACGTTTGATTTGTCTTTGGTAAAAAACCGTGAACACATTTCTGACACTTGTCAGGAATGAGCTTGCAGAACATTTTTGATCCTCCTTTGAAATTCAAACTTGTGCTACTGAGTTCTGATGTCAGAGATTACATGTGTTCTAGCCCTAAATGAACCCCTATATGACAGCATAATGTGAATGAATTTCTAACAAATACTGTAACGCCAGAAGGCTAGAGACTTGGTAACGGAACGTCTATTTGGAATTTGATATCTACCTGTGTATAGGGAAATTAGGTACACATCTGGAAGTCGCATCATTTGCACAGATCTTCTGTGTTGTGCTACTTCTGCCATTCGTATTGTGTTTCTTTGCCTTCTTTTCGTATCTCTCATGTTTTGCCGCAATACCCGTTCATTTGTTCTGTGCGGTGTCAAATTTACCTGTCCTGTACTTGATATTTTTGTGCCAATGAACGTGAACTACTGATAAATCATGTCAGTAGCAAATGCTATAATATAGTTTTTTTTCATTCTTAATGTGATGCTTTACACATATTTCATATACTGTAGAGTTGTTCTTTGGAAAAAAGAAGACAATTGTTATCCTTTTTATTTTTTGTAAGAGCTTATGCCTACTAAGAGATTTCAGAAATAATAATAACACTCGTATTATTATCATTTCTGAATGTACATTATCATGTATTGATTTTTATTCAAATATCTGGTCAATTCCACACATGTATATAAATGAAGGAAAAAATGTTGTATGAGTGACTTGGCATGATTATGAGCGGCAATAATTTGTGCTCGAAACGTCATCAGTTAATCTTACTGTGTAATACTGTGTGATTTATCAAAATAAAATCTTATCCATAATGGAGTTGCACTCTACCACAGTGCCCAAGTTTTATACTTATATCAGTTTACAGTTTACAATTTATTTAGGATAGTAGGCTATATGCCTGTGTTAATCCTTTCGATTTGTTACAAACAGGAGGTCCAATCTCGCCTTGAATGAATCAACGGATGGCACTGATACGACGTGTTCCGGTAGGGAGTTCCAATGGTTCACAATCCGATGCGAAAAACGGATCTCCGAACGGAGACGATTCGACCGTGGTTTTTGAACCTTGAGGTGATGTCCTCGCAATTGGTTGGTGCTAGAAGGAAGAAATAAATTAGATAAATTTGCTCCAAAATCATTTCTTAGGATACGGTATGCTAGTATTAGGTTGCCCCTAAGTCGTCTGTATGACAGTGGAAATAAACCCAGTCGACTTAACCTCTCTTCATATGAGAGGGTTGAGAAACCTTTTATTAGCTTAGTTCCTACTCTTTGCACCCTTTCTAATAAGTCTATTTCGTATTTGAAACACGGGCTCGTTGCCTGGATCCCATATTCTAAATGAGGTCTGATATAAGTCGGATATAATATACGAAATATTTCAGCGTCAAAATTCGCAAAAGCCTTGCGTATGGCCCATAACATTCGAAAACCCTTAGTGGCTGCAGCTCTACAGTTTGTTGCTGTTTTCAAGTCATGCTGCACAACCACTCCCAAGTCCTTGTACTCAGTGACTACTGGGAGAGTAATGCCATTCATTGAGTAATTGTGCACGTGACTATGAGATACATGCATAACTACACTCTTGCTTAAGTTAATCTCCAAGGCCCAGTGCTTACACCAATCACTTAACAAGTTTAAATCTTCCTGCAAAGCAAGTTGATCACTGTCATCGTGTAAAGCCCTCCATATCTTGATGTCATCAGCAAACATTAAGCAGGATGACCTAACTACCGATGGAATCTCATTAACATAAATCAGGAAAAGAAGTGGGCCTAGAATTGCTTGAAGATTGCTTGTTAATAGAGAAAGTAATTTCTAAAAAAGAAGAAATGATAAAACGTAGACATTAAGATTTACTGAATTTAACGGCCTATTTATCATTAATGATGTTTTCTTCAGTTATATAACTTACTATTAGATAGTTGGAGGCAATGGGCGGACGGGAAGCCTTGGACCCAGGTTTCGTGCTAGTTGGCACTCGTTAGCAATGCGTATCTGTAATCTTTAAGGAACTCATGTCCCTTCTGAGATTCGAACCCGCGTCACACAGTGTCGCCTGCAGTCAGAGACGTTACCAGCGAGCTGGTGGGGCTCGCTATTGACCTCCTGTAGGACTGTAGTGGGTATTTGGATTGGACACTAGTCAGTAACTAGTGTGATGTGTCTAGTCCTTTCCTTGGTGCAGATTGAATTCTGTCAGTCAGGTTTGCAATGTGGCCACCATTCTAGGTAGCTCGCCATCACGGTGCACATTGATTTGATGATGATATATAACTTACTCCTGTACTTCTAGTTTAAATCTTTGTCAGACTCGGTTTAAAAAAATATTTTTAAGCCTTAATTATCATTTCTATCAGAATAAGTAATGAAAATTTGGTTCTGAATAAGGCAATAACAACAGTGTGGTTTGTTTATTTCGTTGACTTCTCATCAGCTGCTTACAGCCTACATAAATTATTAGTTAAGTTTATTTACAGAAAATTTGTAACATACTTGCAAGTTTTACATGATGTCAGTTGACAGGAGGTTCCAAACTTAATGAACAGTGCTCAGAAAGTTCCGATTATGAAGTTTTCACACAGAAAGTTTAAGCTTAAAAAAAGTAAATGTTTGCATACAATCGTAAAGGAGTGACGTAACAAAGATAAGAGGTGCATAAGATGGTGAGTAACTAATAATTTGGGTAATAATGTAATGAGTTTACCTTGAATCACAGAAACAAGGGACAAGCAAAATCATACTATATCAAAGGGGAGTGGTGAGGTTAAAGCCAAAGCTTACGTAATCAAATGAAAGAAAGAATAAAGACATCCAGTTACCATGATAGACAAGGAAAGACTGATAACTGCTTCTTTCTGAACACATAAATCGGGTTTTAGGCGCTTGATGGAGATTGCTTCGGCAAACTTGTGGAGAATAGGACCATTTTATCTATTGATAATTTAAAAGGATTTTGCGATTTCCACCTCGTGACCAAGGAGATGCCTGGTAATATTGTAAGCGACTGTCCCCTTGTAACGTAGGCTTTTCGGTACATGTTCAGAAAATCAGAAGTATGGCCTTCTTTCTATTCTCCCAAAGTAACTGTTCCCGCAGATACATGCAAATTTGTATACACAGTTGGAGTTGTTAACTTGAGAAGGATATCTGTCGACCTTTGTTTGATTGTACTAAAGAGCATGTTGTCCGGTAGACGGGAACCAACTTAACTATGTGTAAGGTAGGTATCTGGCTAATGACGTATTCAATCTTCCGTTGACTATTCCTGCAATATTTTCACCTTTAAAATCGAGTTGTATGAAGACAGGCTTTTTCCCGCTGTGATTTGTTGGACATTTGAGTCTTAACATCTTCCATATTTGTTAATGAATCTCTGAGGGTAACCATTGCTGATGGCACCATCTTAATCCGCACAAACCTCTGTTGTTCTTGCTTTATTCTAATTCATGTGCGTCGATGGCACAGCGGTTAGGACTCTCACCGACCATGCACAAGTTCCCTGCAAACGCACACCTAATATCGATGATCGGCCTGCAAAATTTGGGCTACCGGTATCACATGCTGAAAATTCCATATTAGCACCGAAATACTGTGTGGAATCAAGCTATAATCAAAAATTAATAAAAGGGGAATAAATATATGAAGAGAAATGTGGTTCATTGGCTCAAGAAATCAGCTTCCTTGAAATGGGTCCTCTCCCATCTACTTCAGTATGGCTAACTGGTTAGTACAGTCGGTCCTGGCACTATGGGTGTGGTTCGTATTCTTATAAGTGAAAGATCTATTCCAGAGAACGGAGTCAATACTGAGGAGATCGAAAAATTTCTTCAATGTTAAAGAAAGCTATGTAAGTATAGAACTTAGAGATTGGTAAAATGTAATTCCGTATTAGATGAGTTGATTTTAAATATCACACAGTGATGGTGCAGTGTTAACAACTGGATGGCGTTTCCAGTATACATTATTGCTCATAATCATATCGATTTAGTCACACGGCTTCACAATTTGTTATATATATATTTTCTGTCTCTCCAACTTTCCTTTGTTGTTTGTTGCCAATTTCGATATCTCCGGCATAAGCGTCATTCCTATTCTACTTGTTCGGTGTTGATTCGATAAATAAAACTTCAGAGATTAACCACTCTGTCTCTCCACCTAACTATATTTGATGATTACATGCAGGTGAATGCAGTGCATCGGCTGAAGCTTTTTTCTAGGTTAATTAACTAAGCAGGTTCAGCCATTCTACGTCTAGTCAAATTTTTATGTTCCACTAATCTAGTTCACCCGGATCTACTAATTTGACCAATGTAATTCACCTCACTGACAGTCATTACATGGTATTTGATAAATTCCATTATTTTGAAATAAAGTATAATTATATTTTAATAGTTTACACACAATGATAAGTTTTGTTATTGGTAATATTTCGAGCAAAATTACTGCCCGTGTTCACACCAGTGTTGGAATTGTTTATTGGATCTACTAGGTCCTTAAGCCGACAACGTTTGTCTCTGAGAGAGTTGGTTGGTCGGTTTAAATGTCACCCTAATTACAGCCTCAGTGAGTATCCTACTTAAGGCCTGTGATGTTCCTTCTTTATACGGCAGTACCACAAAGGCTTTGAATTCTATATTCTTTTTGTCATTTCCATTATTAATCTTAGTTTTATTATGGTTCTTTATACATTTCTGAATAAATTCTGGTAGGTAGTTATTAGCCAGGAATATATCTTCTAGTTAGACTCTTGGCCCAATTATACAGACAATAAACTAAACGTATCTTTGCGGATTCTGGATGCGATGAATTAAAGTCCAAGTATTTATTAGAGTGTATTGGTTTCCAACATATGTGAGTATCTAACCTCCCACCATCTTGTTTTCGTTTTATTCTACAGTCTAGAATGGCCAACTCAACCTGTTCGTTTTCTAACTCAGAAGTGAATTGGATTCCGTCTACTAATGAGTTTATAAGTGTGAAAAAAATGAGGGATATGTTCAGATTTCAAGACAGTGTGTGAATATGTCATCCACATTATCTCCACCAAAAACCTAGGAGCTGGATTAAAAACGTTCTAAGAGCTTTATGTTCTCACCTGTCCATAAATTTGTCTGCTACTATTAGGGAGAGGGTAGTAAGACCCGTAAAGTAGGAAAGTTGGGTGTGTGTGACTAGCAACCCCACCCTATAAAAGTAAATCAAACCACTGCTACAGAAACTTCATGGCTGTATCCTGAAGCCCTATGTTCCACTTGGAACGGAAAGGAATAATAATAATAAGGAGAAGAACATTGATCAGGCGGGAATTTAAAAATTAAAAAAATTTCAGCAAATTGATGTTTTCAAGATCTAGGACGAATTGAATTCAGTTAGTTAACGCTTTGAGGACCACCGAGTACTGGACAGCTTTCTAGTCCTTATTTCGAACTCTCCAGCAGTATGCACTCATAACTGCACCACAAGAGATCGAATCAAGGGTCTTCAGGTTACACGGTCAGCTAGTTTATCCTCCAGTCCCTTGGATAGAATCCTGTGGCCTGTTAATTTCAGACCCTGATAATTTTCTATTAATTATATGCTTCCATCACATATAAATAAGTATTGCCAAACATTTTATTACTATCAACCATGTTAACTGTGATGTGATTGTGGAGAAATGATGTCGCCTCGTAATGCTTGTCTTCTATATGGCTTACCTAACATAGAAACAACCATTCCTTTTACTGGATGGCTTTCACGATGTTTAAACATACTTGCTTTTGCACATAAATGCAAATTGCTGAGAACAGTTCCAAGTTATTTCCCATGTGTACTTGCTTCCTTTTATTTGTTTACTGAATTCGAACAGTTTATGTTTTTATATGAGTTAGTGTGAGTTATGGCACAATTCGAACCAACCACCTTTGGATTACAGGATTTCATAATGAACTGATATCGGTTAGAGGACTATTGGAAAACCTGCAGGGAGTACTGGATAGTTGCTTCGTCAGCACAGTTTCGGACACTTTAACAGTGTACACCCACCATCAAGGTTCTAACCCAATACCTTCATGTTACACGGCGAGCTAGCTCGTAGACCATTAAGCCACTGAGACCCAATTCAGTGGTCAGTCCATAAATTCTCACTTCTGCCAACTCGTGATATAGCGCAACCACTAGCCAATGGTGAGTGGTGGCGAGTATTTGTTTTCACACGTGACCTGATATACCCCACTGGTCACAACTTTTCACTAGAACCTAGTCCAATATCAGCTCATGATGAGATCCTGTAAACAATCCAATTCCTGCAAACCAACACCTGGACACCTTCGGATTCCCACTTTGAGGATGAATCAGTCAGTTAAGTATCATTCACTTACATGACAGTTAGTCATTACCTGTGATGACTTCAGTGTGGTAATGGTGATTTGATTAGCGGTTTGATCACGTACTTTAGCTGGTACAGCACTGGAGTTGTAGATTAGAGACTGCTTGCTTTAACTTCTACTGCAACTAATACGGGCATCAATCAGAGTGTAGATAAATTTAAAAAATCAGTCCGAGGCAGAATATTTATGATAATTTGATTGGACAACCATGATGAATACTGGAATTATGCGACCAATTAAATTAGTGTTATTTAACTTTCCTCAGGTTGGTAATATTTTTCGCATGACATTATTTTTGTAGCAGAAAATAAATTTTGATTTCGCAATGACTTCAAATTCATTTCACGTTTCCACCATAATGACTGAAATGAAATAATGTACGAAAAACCTGAAAAAAATTACAAAACATAATTCTTTAGAACAAGTAAAATCAATGGAGACGTTAAGTGGCATAAATTGGAGTTGTTTCTAATCGAATTCACTTCTGATCGGCCTCTCTCTCTCTCTCTATATATATATATATATATATATATATATATTCTATAGTTTGGTTTGTAAGGGTTAGTTATGTTTTTACGAGTTGATCACGGATTGATATCAGTTAGAAAACCAGGGAGTACTGGGCAGCCGTTTCAATGGTTCTCTAGCTGACAGCAATCCGTGATCAACTCGTAAAAACAAAACTGACCCTTACAAACCAAACTATAGAAAATTAATCTTATGCTCGCTAGTGACTTGCTACAGGGTGGAGTTTCCTGGAGTTAGTTCTAGTGAGAAGTCGTGACCAGTGAGGTCCATCCAGATGTTACGTGTGAGGATGGATGTCCCACCGACGACGATATTGGTTGGGGTCGCGCTAAATCACGAATTGGTAGAAGTTAGAATTCATGCGTTGGCCATTGAATCGGGTCCCAGTGGCTGAATGGTATACGAGCCAGCTTTCTTGCAACCGGGAGGTCCTGAGTTCGAACCCCAGTGGGTGCGTACTGTCGATGATTCCCAAACTAGTCTGACGAAACAGCTGGATGTCCAGTACTCTGGTGCTGGTTTCCAATGGTTCTCTAACTGATATCAATCCGTGATCAACTCGTAATATATATATATATATATATATATATATGAAGGATATTCTTTAAATTATAATAATACTCTTAGTCAGCAATTATTAATTATCAGGATTTTTTTTGTAGAGGTTTCATCCATTTCCATTTCTGATCACGGATTGATATATCTGCTAGAGACCCATTGAAAATCGATGCTAGACTACTGAGAAGCTGTTTCTTCCGCCTAGTTTGGGACTCATCAGTGTTACGCATCCACCAGGGTTTGAACCGGGAACCACCCGGTTACAAAGCGGCCTCGCAGACAATTCAGCCACCGGGACACAACTCAATGGCCAAACCATGAATTTCAACTTCTACCTTAATCTGAAGTCTGCTTTCTAGTGACTGGTGTTCTAGTGAGAAGCTGCGACCATTGGGTTCCACCCAGTCGGCAGTGGGGAGAAATACTCGCCGATGACACTGCCTGGTGGTTGCGCTGAAATCACGAATTGGTAGAATTTAGAATTTATGAGCTATCTGTTGAGTTGGGTCCCAGTGGCCGAATGGTCTACGAGCTTGCCTTCTGAATAGAAGGTGCTGGGTTCAAACCCCGGAGGTTGGTGCGTACTGCCGATGTGTCTCAAACTAGGCTGACGAAGAAACTGTCCAGTACTCTGTTCTGGTTTGCGATTTTTTCCTAACTACCATTAATTCGTGATCGTGACTTGAAACCCTATTTTATTTAGTTCAACCCATATGTTGTGCTGGTGTTAACAATCACTAAGGGAGAGAGATATGCCCGTCATGTGAACTACCTCATTTAAGTATATCGATTTGTTTTAGGGTGATCAATAACCGGCATGTGTTACTTTTCTTTTAAGTATGATATGTGTAGGTTTTCGCTTTCATAGCAAAAATCTACATCGATCAACAGAGGTAAAGGTTAACGATTTACCTTTCAAGTAAGTTCTACTCAATGCTAGTTTGATCACAACAAATTAGGGTCCTTTTGTTCAATGTATTCAACGAGGTCAATTAATCATAAAAAAATAAATCACACAACAATTGATCCAGATAAAAGAACAGCCATTTATTGATTCAGAGAAAGGCGCTCAAGTATTCAAAATTCAATAAAACCAGAGTTAACTAAACATTTGTAAAATCTCAGTGAAATTGAAATGCGTAATTCGAACGTTTCGTTTAGCAATCTGGTCTGAACTTCTTCAGGGAAATTAATCGAAATTAACACAACAGAGGTTTATATATATAAAAGGGACATCACTTGTTTTTAAAAACCTTGTCCAGTCATGAGTCATTTAACAAGTATCAACAAGTATAATAAACAAAATTGTATGAACTGTGATCAAAATTTGACCTCGGACTTACAAATATTGGTCCACTTTTGTTAAACACTTTAAACAAAGTGTGTGTGTGAGGGTAAACAGTTGTAAAACATTTCTTAACGTCTCAATAAGAAGATATAGGCAGTCAGGAATTTGACCAAGTATTAATAATTAGTGATACATATCCATTTTTTATTTATTAATAAGGATTTCCTATTCATCAGCTAACATCACGCCTTCATGTCTGTTCAAACTATTAGTATCTAGAATTTTATGATTAGACGTATTTTCAAAATTATGGTGTTTAGGATTAGAGTTTAGTAGAAGCACCCTGTCGGACTTATTGCTTTGTCTTCTTTCTGAAGATTGAGCTGCTATAATCGACCTACTGGAGTTGTCAGGTGACTTGACAGCTACGGATTTAGGATATACATTCTGTTGCCGACAACGGAGATTAAAAACACGATGACTGTACCAATTACATAGTTTCGTTGTAAATTTAATTCAATTGCAATTTTTTTTTATTACTATGTTTTTATTTTTGATTATAGCTTGATTTCACACCGTATTTTTGGTACAAGTATGGAATTTTCAGCATGTGATATCGGTAGTCCAAATTTTGCAGACCGACCATTGATATCAGGTGTCCGTTGACAGGGGATCGAATCCCGGACCACATATGCATGGTAGGCGAGACAGCTAACCTCTTTGGCACCGACGCAAATTCATATGATCTGAGGTCAAAATTTGACAGAGTAGTTCTAGTTTGGGACTCTTCAGCAGAACGCACCCACCGACAGGGTTCGAACCCAGGACCTTCTGGTTACAAGGCGAGTTCGTAGACCATTGAGCCACTGGGACCCGATCCTTTGGTCAGCCCATGAATTCTAACTTCTGCCAATTCACGACATAGCACGAAACAGCTGTCCAGTACTCCCAGGCTTTCCAGTGGTTCTCTAACTGATGTCAGCTCATGATGAAATCCTCCATGCAATCAAACAAAAAATCTCTACAAAACCAATACTTGAGAATAGTTCTACACTAATCTAGACAGCATCGTTTCAACTTCAGGTGGATGGCACTGATGAAGATGTTCGAACCAGAATCTGAAGAGAGTTAACTGACGTCCCAGAATATTTTTGTATCTGGCGTATTCTACTGACAAGAATTTGTAAGTAGTCCAGTTTCTCTTTTCCAATAATCTAGAATAAGATAACAACGGAGTAAGTTGCGAAATTAGGAAAATTATAACATCCTTGTGAAATAATCTACAAATAACAAGACGAGACGAAGCAGAATATGAATAACTTTAACACACTGAAGTTTCAGCGTACTTTGTCATAACTGAACACATCCTTTTGATAACATTTGAACAATTCTTCTAACAAATATCATTGTGTTCTGTTGTTCCATGTATAAACAGAGTCAACGGAAAGCCGCAGGTTTTGTCAATTTACAAATCACTCTGAATATAATGATATAAGTGGTGTTTGTCCGCTGGTAAGATATATTTCGATCAATCTGCCGCATTCAAATCTGACTGACTGGTTTCGACAAAGAACCTTGCAACAGTTCGAGTTTCTAAACTCTACGTAACACACAGAGGAAGGCAAAGGGGGATGAAAAAGGGATGTGTAACACATGTCCTAGACATTTCAGTTGGTTCAGCTTCACAGCTCATAGACGGACTTTCCCTCCTTACCTAACACCAGACGCTTAACCTTAATACTACTCGCCCTATTATACCACTTAACACGGAAAATAGAACGCAGAAACCTATGATGGAAGACAGTTGGCCTTTTCATGTCATCCACTCTCAATGGCCGTGACTCAAAGCCATAAACGAGGACGTAGCAAACTGCTGAGCAGTACAGACGCCTTTTAGTCCACACCCAGCCGGATATCACGTCTACTAAGCCGGAGATGCGGTAAGTTGGCAGGCATATGCCAAACGAGCCCTCTGTATCCGTGCTGAGATTTCGTCAGCGATCAACTAACTGGCGTTGGCTGATGCAACTCCCCAAATAAGTGAAGTGTTCAAAACGCTCCACTAATCACTTCTTTCCTGCCTACCTTTAAGCTAGGACTAGTCGATGTAGTCCAGTCTTGCAGTATTATCTTACATTTGACAGGAGCAAATCGCATGCCAAACATTCGAAGATTTCTGCTCCTCAAGGTGTTCACAAGACTTTGTATTTTATCAACCATAATCTCCACTTACAAAGGACAATGTCACCTACATACTTTAAGTCAACAAAACTCTCCCCTGGTAACATGTCATTCTCGTAAGTCGCCTTTGAATTCAATACAAAGTTCGACAAAGTTTGCTCTGGCAATACATAATATTAAGCCGGAACACTGTGTACGAAAACAATTTGTACGATACTTTTCGTTATCATGGTCTTGCCTTTACTATATAATTCCCATAACAACTTTCTTATCCTTCTTTATTCCGTGTTCCAATTTTGTTTTTACTTCATTTTACTTTATGTTGTCATATTCTAACATTTTATCTAGTCTACTACTTTGACAACATTTCACTCATCCATTTATATCTCCATCATATTACATTCACATATTCACATTTCCGAAGGTACTCCACTTTCTGATAATCTATTTCATGCATGTTTATTGAACTTTAGGTTGACCTCTATTTATTTAGTTATTCATTTTAGTATATCTAATCAGCTGGAGGATTTCGTCATGATCTGACATCAGTTAGAGAAGCACTGGGAAACCTGGGAGTACTGGACAGCCCACTGTTTCGTCCCAGTCTGCGATTTTTCATCCGTACGCATCCACCGACAGGGTTCGAATCCAGAACCCAGTCAATTGTGAGTCACAATCCTATACACTAATATTATTGTAGCACTTTAGTATTTCCGCTCACTGGCAGACTTTAACGCACGCACACACATACACACACACACACACAAGAAAACTGATTGTTATTGTCTATTGTAATTCATATATATGTATACGATTGTACAGCTATGAAAATGAAATCGTCGAAAAGAGAATTTCCTTCGCTGAATTCTTTGTTTTAATAGTATAATATTAATTAGCTTTTCAACAGCTTCTATATTATGTCAAATTTACTTATTATTCGGTGAATTTTTCTTCGGAAGTTGCATAACTGAAAAAAGAAGTCAATAATAGCAATCGGATACTGATAATTATATTCTAGAAATAGTTTTACGCAGTTTGAGGGATGGTCGACAGGGGAATGCACAAGAGGCCATAATTAAACGGAAGTTGGTATTATGTAATAAGTGTAAAAGAATGACCTCATCTATGTGAATAGACAAAAGCTAGTCGGAAAAAATGCTGAAATTTTTGAATAAAATCTGCGTCAGAGATACATTGTTATTAATATAATAATTAGTTGTAATAGTAATGGAAATAAAATAGTAATTATAACAACCCAAGCAACGTGAACACATAGCTGACCTTGAGACGGCCAATCAGAATAATCACTGTTTTCTTCTCTCACACAAAACTGTCATTTACTTACTAGTAAAATACAGATCCATATGAAATTTCCACCTTGATTCGTACACAGCGTTGACAGTGGCGCTATATTAATAATAATGATAGGTCCCATTATCTCAGAAGGGACATGAGTTCTTTCAAAGTTACAGGTACATCTTGCTGACTAGTGAGTGCCAACTAGCATGAAACCTAGGTCCAAGGCTTCTTACTGATTGCGCAGCTCTGTCCAGAACGTATCCTGCAGCAAAACTAGTCTCTCTATTCCGGACATCCTCGTCTTTTGTACAGTCAAAGATCGACAAGTACCCTTCGTATGTTACCTCGAACTGTATATACCAGTTCACATGCATCTGTAGGAGCAGTTACATTGGGAGAACACAAATAAGGGCCTATGTCAGATCCTTCGAAGGGTCCAAGTTGATTAAGCTCTTCAATTACCAAACACCTGATAGAAACTGGACACCAAATAGACGCGCTGTCATCGTTCAAAATAATTAACAGACAAAATAGCTCAAGTCTTCTTCGATTCGCAATAAAACGGCTGAAACGTGATTTATGTGTCCAAAAGCAATCGGTCATTAGACTCCGATTACCCTGGTGACTCATCCATTAATAACTCTTAGTCTTCTAACTTCATTAACATATCTTTTCAACACCTCCCCCAGTCGCCTCGTTTCTTCTTTCTGATTTCCATCATAGATAATTTTTCTTGACCTTATGAGTTCTACTCACCATATTACATCACCACCTTTCATCTGACCTCTTCCACAATAAATCTTGATCTTCTATTATTTAACTATGTAGTTATTACTAATTTTTTGCTGCCACCCTGACAACAAACTTGTCAATTGATTTTCTAGGAACTCCTCTCTAACAAGGTACATATATAGATATACTTATACTTTAGCTACCTTGTCTTCGTCATGTTTTACCTCACCATGACACTCTGATAATATACTTGTTGATGACAAAGGTATGTTAACATTTTTTCGCTAACTTTTATTTATTAAAGATTATAGGTTGCATGCAGCTGATGAGAACCAACAAAATAAATAAGATCCATATTATTCCGAACCAATGTTTGCTTTTAATCTCCTCAGGTTTATAAAAAGGAATTATTGTATGAAATTATCCGCGTACATTTGTCGTTCTTTTTGTGTTCAGGTATAACTGTAATGACAGGAGACAAGAGCCAGGCAACAGATAGTTTATTAAGAAAATCAACAGATATTTATAGCAAAAATATTCATTCAGACATCTATAAAACACAAAATAATCGAGCAAAGAGTATTCTTTTCGATAAATTCCTCTTCCGGCTCTACAATTATATATATGTTTATATACATAGAATATTTTAAATTAGTAGTCAATAACAATATTAGTGTTTATTAGATAATATCGAGCCAGTTACATAGGCCATACAATTAGGTGTGTTTCTCGTCAAATTTCTGAACATCACCCTGCATGGTTAAGCAACGGACAAACAAAATCTATTCGCAGCACTATTCTGTCTCATCTTGTGAAACAGAACACAAGATTGACGTTAATCATGCTTTCAGGGTAATTTTTCGCATACCTGCGAACTTCACTTTTGCCTTAAGAGTTCGGCTACTAAATACTACTGAGGCTGGCTGTTGGGATTCATATTAATAAGCCTAATTTATGCATCCAAAAGAAGTTAGTTCAGTCATTATCCTTACCTTGGCCATCTAGGTTTGAATGATCCTGAATTTTTGTGGAATTTTCCTAATTTTAGTTGATATTCTATTTGCTACTATATCTTTATTATTATTATTATGATATAAGCATCTTTAATGAACTGTAATTCCATTGATCTTACTCTATAAATCGATATTATTTAAAAAACAATATTTTTATTGACTACTAATCTAGAATATTCTATGTAAATAAACACATGCATATAATTGTAGAGCCAGAAGAGGAAATTATCGAAAAGAATATTCTTTGCTCGATTATTTTGTGTTATATAGATATTTATAGAATTTTATGTACATTATTGTCAGCAGAGAAGCAACCTCTGCTGATTGGTTGTTTTCTTGCTCAAGGTTATTCTGTACTGCTTGTGACCGTTTCTCAGAAAGTTAAGCTATATGTCTGCAAATCATATTTGCACACGTTAAGTCTGCTGTGATTGGTTGTTGAGTTCCTCAAGGTTAATCCTTGTTGTTGACATTGATTCGGGACGTAAACATTGACTTAAATTGTTGTCTACAATTTTGGCTTGCAGACAGCTCTCACCACATACTAATGGTAAGAATTGTATAAGCAGTTCCTAAATGTTTATTGAAATCTATCATCGAGTTCAAGGGCATTACACAGGTGGATTGACACTATGACTTCGTTGAACACCATCCAACAACAGACTGGTGTCCATAATTTAGTTATCTAGATATTTGATCACAACATAAATAGCTTATTGATGAGAGAGACTTTAGGATCAGAATTGTACAATGAAAATACGAATTTCCCAATGAATATGAGTTAACTTGTGTAATATTGAGTAAAATTCAACGGGAGAAATTCGAAAGAGTTCATCACTTGCTTCACTTATCTGGCTAGGCGGCATCACGTTACAACTAAAGGCAACAGCACAGATGAAGAAGTCAAAGACAGAATCGGAAATGCAAGGTACACCTTCATCACTGTGAAACCAATTTGGAAATCTGATGCACCTCATAGCATAAAGGAAAAATTCAGATTTTAAAAATCAATGTTAAGGCAGTCAGTTCATTCGTATGAGTCAGGATTTAGGCTGCAAAAGTAGTGAGTCTACTGCAGACTTTTATCAACAGCTGCCTCCACTGACTCCAAAGTGAAGACCAAAACGGTCAGAAAGAACTAGGAGCAAGGAACTGAGGGAACAAACTAACCAAGAACCTATTACTGAGCATATATGGTGGAGAAAATAGAGATGGATAGGACATACGCCACTGAGGAGACAGTTGAGGGACACTGATCTTCAGGCATGAGTGGGAAACGATGAAGTTGGTGTGAGTCTCTGAGTGACAAGGAGGAGGAAATCGTGGGCCAACTGAAGAGGACCGTAGAGGGGGGGGACAAAGTGGAGATGCGCTTTTGAAGTCCTATGCTGCAATCGGAACCCAAGTGAACGTTTATTAGTAGGAATAAATAGATTGAGTAAGTATTCCTTTCTTCGTATTCCCGCTAATATCCAGTATGGTTAAGAGTCTTTGGTTAATGTGGGTCTCACCAAATATGATTTTTCGGGATCCTGTTAGTAACTGACACTAAAATAGAATCTATGGATTTGCGAATTCAAATTCTGCCTTCAAGTAAAGGTAAGCAAGTATCATTAGGTGACAGCCACTGTCCCTGGATTTCATCAGTTCGTAAAGTATAACACCTTCAGAAGTTAACATTCGAACATTAATAGACAGAAGACCAGTAGTTCAGCGAAGAGTCTCTTTTCGCCGGCCAATTCATTTTCATAGCTGTACAATCGCAAATGTATATGGTTGTTTTGTATGTGTGTGTACATTAAATTTGTCAAACGAAAGTTCAGATGAATTGGATGTTGATATAAGAGAGTAGTAACAAAAGTGATGAGTTGTCACAAACAATTGTTAAAGAAGAGTTACGTAATAACATGAATAGCTTGATGAAAGAGTTGTACTCAGGGTGGAGATGGAAACAAAATATACGGAATTACACAAGGGTTTTAAGTAGAAAAATAAGCAAAATAAACAAAAGTTAAGTCAAATCAACAGAGTTGTTACCATGAGAGTAGAAGTGGTTGAATAATTTTCTTTTGTATGCACAGTACTGGTTTCTCCAACTGAATGGCTAGGGCTTCTGCGATGCAAAGAAGACGGAATCTTTGGAAGGTTGTTCTTCACTTTGTAGATTACTTTGAAGGAGGTGTTTGTTGAGATGGAATGACCAGTGATGACGAGGTGTTCGATTATTGCACTCCTTATGCAGCCATTACTTCCTTTCTGCAGCCAGGCTGGATAGTGTTCTTTGACCCTTTTTGACAGGATGCGCGTTGAACGACCGATGTACTTGGCTCCACAGCAACAGGTGAACTGATATATACACACAGAAGTGGTTAGGTGCGGGATCTTGTCCTTTGGACTTCTGCAGATCAGCGGGCGACTGGAGAACATCACTCTCAATGTTGCCGCAAAGAAAGTTCCTCTTAAAGAAGTTGAAATTCTCCTCCTAAGGACATCACTGATTAGGTCACCTTTGAAGTGGAGGTTCATATAAAGTATCTTTTTTGGCACGGATGGTGTCTCTTGCTTTTGGATTTTCTGTTTGATGTTTTGTTTACGAATCTTGATGGATAACCGTTTTGTATGAAGGTTTCTTTCAGGAAGTTTAGTTCTTCTTCCATGGTATCAGAGCTGCAGATGCGTCGGATGCGAGTAGCAAGAGATCTAATTAAGTTTCTTTTTCGACTGATTAGTACCCAGCTGTAGAAGCTTGTCAGTTGGCCGTTCCATGTGGGTTTTCTATGGATGGACATTTTTAAAGTTCCGTCAGCTCTCCTTGTAAGTTCAACATCAAGAAAAGGAATTTTAGATTAGTTTTCAATTTCAAGAGTGAACTTCGTAGCTGAATGGCATTTGTTGAATATTTGTAGTAACTGATTGAGATCGTGACCGTCATCACAGATGATAACAAAGATGCCATCCAAATATCTAACATGCAATTGGAAATTATCAATAGTTGATTTGAGCGGGCCATCCTCGAGGCTTGCCATAAAGCAGTCTGTTAATAATGGGCCCAGTGGAGATCCCATTGTGATTGTTGTTGTCTGTAAATAACATCGTTGAATGTGAATTGTGCATTGAGTGTACATCTCAGTAGTAGTTCTTTTAAGCAAGTCGTCGTTAATCCGATGTTCCGCTGATTTTCGTCTATATATTTACAAATGTGACAGACAGTTTCTGTGAGTGGAACGTTGGTAAATAGTGACTCAATGTCTAGAGAGAGCATATTTTTGTTCTTTACATTGATATCTTTAATATAATCGACGAATTGGAAGGTGTCACGAAGCAAATAGCGGCACAGCTGTTTTCGCACAGGTTCTAAAATGTCAGCTAGCCATTTCGCTATCGAATGGTACGGGGAACCTGACATATCCAAAATTGGACGCAGTGGGAGGTTGGCTTTATGTATCTTTGGTACGGCTTAATGTATCTTGGTATCATTGATCCTGTCGGTCGGATCTGATCATAGACTGATTAACGTTTCGGTTTGCATTCTTTTAAGGACATCGGTGAGTTGTTTTTCAATCTGAACTTACTAATTGTATTTTCGTTTGACAGATTTACTGTACACACACATACAAAACAACCATATATATTTGCGATTGTACAGCTATGAAAATGGATTCGCTGCCGAAAAGAGACTCTTTGCTGAACTTTTACTGGTCTTCTGTCTGTTAACCTTCAAAAGTGGCTGATTTTTTTAAATTCGCGCTCGTTGTCTGTTGTAGGGATCCAGCTAACCATTGAATGTGCCTGGAGTTTGTAATATACTTCAGAATGTGTTTATCAAAATTCAAATCACTTCATGTTGGTTTCATAAAATGTGGAAATTGCAGCCTGTTTTCCAGCCATATCTAATAATGTCTCCAACTATCAATTCAGACCACCCCTAACCCAGGGAGTTGTGATACACTAACAAACTTTGACCCAGTAACAACTGTCCTTCATCACATGACGTCACTTCATCCGCCACTCACCCATCACCTTCGTTAAAAAACTTAAAAGTTTGCTAAAAGCCATCAGAAGTCACGACTTCTCACCATAGCTTCGAGACATCCCCTCCCACCGGTAGCCATTAATGAGCTCAAGATTGGTAGCTAGTGGATCGATATCCTGTAGCTGTAGTAAGAATTTGAGACCACTAGGGTTCACCATTTCAGGATGAATTGGAGACTCGTCGAGGGCATTGATTGGCGGACAGCACTAAATCACAAGCTGATAAAATTAAAATTCAGGGATCACTGGATTCGTGAAGGTCCCGGGTACGATTGCTGATGAGGTCACGGGTGCGCGCTACTGAAGAGCTCCAAAGCTGAACGAAACAATTGGTCTCTCTAATTGATTTTGGTTCATGAAATTAAATTGTAACTATTTATGAGTTAATATTAATGTTAGAGTGTAGAATTAATCAATCTCTGTGATGATAAATTAGACAAAAAGCTCAAAAATATCTCACATTATTGATGTGAAATTATTGGACTATTTTTTAGTAGCACACTGAGGTAATTTATTTTGATAACAAATTTATCAATGCCTGATTCATCAGAATAAACACAAGAAAGACTAATCATGACGGCCTAATTTATTCTGCTAGACTAATAAGATTTTTATATCACGTGATACCTTTAAAATGAACCAATCAAAATACAGCTTTTGAAGGTCGCATAATGATTGGTTCACTGTGAGTAGTAAGTACTTCCACAGTGCAACAGAAAGAATACATGCTGTCAATTTAGAACATGATCATCTGTTTTTGTTTGAATGAGTGCTATAGAAAAGAAATCTTTTTATTTTACAAAAAGCGAAACAAAAGAATAATTCCGTTTTTTTAAAATTTTGCTTATTGTTATTAAATAATTGATTGTAGGGCGTGTGTAAGATTATGGTTATTAATCTAGGTGTGTACGTGTTTGTGTAATTTTGTTCTGTCGACATATGGTTGGTGTGTATTTGAGTCGTTACAGTATACCTTGACACATAACTCACACACACACAAACACACACAGGCGCATTCTTATTTGTGTTCACACTTAACACAATAAGGCGCTATACACACAAAACATATTGAACATATCCACCGGTAAATAAAAGTTGATATTACACCGGGAAAATAATTCTACTCTACTCTACTCAACTCAACTCTAATTTTTTTTAAAAACTTTCTTCTGGAATTATATTCATCAAACTCCAGTTCATACAAAACAAAGCCAAAACTATGGATAAAACTGAAATAATAACAAAAACAGATGATACTACCGTAGTCAAACGTAAAAAATCTAGCAAATTTGGACGCTTTCTTTCCCATTTAAAGCGTAAATCACATCATACATCGACTGCAACCACAACATCTCTATCGTCAATTCAACAACCATCAACAGCAAGTGTTTCTTCAATCAATACACATCGTGCACATGGTTGTTCAACATTTTCAAATTGGTTTAATAAAAACAAAGAGAATGTTCATGATAAAAGATCTACAGTTAAACATAAAAAGTATAAAGAAGTTCAAGGAACTGTTATGGTAAGTTGTTTTGTTTTTTCTGTTTGTTTGTTTGTTTGTTATCTAGCGTTTATTCAATGTGTCAATGTTTAATTTGAATATGGGTTCACTTTGTTGTTTACTGTATGTATATTATAGGCAGTTTAAGCTATTCAATATTTTTGCTTTGTGATATGTCATTATAGAGACTTTCAAAATAATATTGATTTTCCCGTTGTAAGGTGGTGACTAGCAGTGGAATCCAGTCAGTGATCCTATATGGTTGGGACTCGTCAGCCAGTGAATCAGTAATGGTGTTCCCACTTGGGCTCGAATCCAGTACGCGTTGTACCCATTAACAGAAAGATCCAAATCAGATTAAGTAATGAGTGATACGTGTCACACAAGAGGTGGTTTTCGTGGCCCAAGTCGTCTAGTAAATAACGCTTTGGCTTTTGAAACCATGAGTGCTGGGTTCGAGCCTTCAGTGTGAACAGCATCACTGACTTACTAGGGAATGCAGATGCATTCAGATGATGAGCCCTATTCAGATAAGATGAAATGCTCATCCTGGCTGGATTCCACTGCTAATCACCTTCCAAGATATGAAACCGTAACTTCTGGGGTAGGCTAAATCAAGCGACTGCAAATTCCAGAGGACAACTGCTTGCGGTCTGTTAAGCACAATTTGTTTCAAATGGTTTTTAGAGTTGTGTTTCCCTATTGAAGAATTTATTGCTGACTGTCGAAGGGTAACACTCGGGATGTATACCTTTTTGTGACTGAAGTTTTAGGTATCGCCTCAGGCTTTCCAGCTATCTGAGGAGAACACCATGTTGGTGTCGCATGTCTATTTGAACAGCATGACAAATTCGTATTCAAACCTGCTATCGGTTTACAATAATTATAGTAATTTCTTTTAGTCTAACCATTATCAAAACTACCTTTTTGGCATAGTAGAAAGCGCAGAAACATTGGTTCCAGTCAGCGAGCCAGAATTTCTCAACAAGGTGACAACTGTCGATCAGGATCTTTTATAACATTTGATGCTGACCAGATTTTATTATGTAACCGGTAACTGGAGATGGAAAATATATGTAGATGAATGGCTGGTTGTTTGTCACCTCAAAGACTGAACATTGACCTGCTGACTATGGTATTTAATAGTCCTGACCTCGTGATACATGTGTACTTTTTTTAAATCAAAAAAGAACAGCTTTTAACTACTTCCTCTATTGTGATGGTGTGTCAGTGTTTTTATTGATTGTCCTCTGTCTTGATTAAAATTTGCTTCTAGACACGACACTCTGACCAACTGATCACCTGAAAATATTCTCCACACTGAGATGGACATGAAATTCAAATTTAACTGAAAAAATCACAACAATAAAAACCTTTATAATAATATAAAATACAGGGTACATACATCGTTTTCATATCAACGCAAAATTTAAACCATAAATATATAATCGATAGCTGGTTGACTGTGTGACCTTGAGGATGCCCCCCAAAAAATCAGTCAATCAAAAATTGTCCAATCAGATTATTATGTTGTGGGCATACATCAGACATAACTTTATGGCTAACAGAGATAGGTGGGCCGTCCTCTTTGATAAATCATGCTCCAGCTTAATATAAGTGTATCATGAGATCTACGCTTGAAATGGCTGAATATTCTTGAGTGATTTGAGAAATCCAGCCAGGTACAAAGGTCTTTAATGGTCTCATTTTTTTTATGCAACTGACTTACTTTCTAATGTAAAAACGATGTATCTTTTGTTTTGCTGTGGTGTAAAACTTAAGGAAAAACTTCAGGTTTTAAAGTGAATTTTACAATTTTCATTTTATTTATGGATAAATTATTAAAATACTAGTGAGTCGCTTTATATTTCTCGTGTGTCGATGTCGGCTGATGCATTACAGTAGTAATCTGCTAAATAACACTGAAACATTGGCCAGTAGTCAGAAGGAAGGGTTTTTAATTAATAACTAAAAATTAAACTTGCGTTTCTTTTATCATTTGTTTATATTAGGTGGTTGCATGATTATAGTGGTTCACTGGTAGGAATTCTTGGCATGCATGCATGCATTTAGTTCATTTGATGCACCCCTAGTCCTCGCCTAGATGATAGTGGGGTTAGTAATCCCAACGCGTAAAAAGCACCCGCTTCAAGCCACTCTGGAAACAAGGAATAGGGAAGGAGAATAAAAATTTTTAATATTATTCCCGTGGGCTCCGAGTGGGACATAGGGCATATCTCCATTTTGTCCTATATTCTGCGGTCCTTATTAACTGACTTCATGATTCCCCATAGGCTTTCATCTCCTCCTCCACCCCAGACGATCTCCACATACCTAACTCATCGTTTTCCATTCCGAGTCTGCTCGAGCGATAGCCTGAAGCGTGATGTCGTTCGATGGACTCCTCAGTGTGTGTCCTATATATCTTCATCTCCTATGGCATATTTATTGAGCAATAGGTTATCGGTTGATTCGCGCCCCACCAGATTTTCTTGTTGCTGATTCTGTCTAACCAGCCGTCGGAGGATATTCAATATGGAGCAGGCTGTTGGAAATGCTTTTCGTGACGCGTACACCAAGTTTCTGACTCATACAGAAGACCTGACTGAATTAATATTAGTGCTTACAAAATCCAAATTTTATTCTTTATTCTGAGTGCAACAGAACGGATATTACCATTATATTATTGTTCCCTTTAATTCCTAGAGGAACACAGGGCCTTGACCGCACGTCTCCATTGCATTCGGTTCTCTGCCAACGTTTTCACCCGGCTCCACGTCTGCCCACATGCTTTCATCTCCTTTTCACATGACATCCTCCTGCATGCCACCCTCGAACTGACGGCCAACTCGCCGCTTCCCTTTCGGGTTCCACTCGAGCGACCGCCTGGTGTGTGATGTCACTTGATGGTGGTTTGTTTTCTTAGAGTATGAGAAGCCAATCCACCTCCATTTATTCTTGCATATTTGTTAGATAACTGGTTCTTGTTGGGTTGGTTATCTTTTCTGGCCGGCCATCTGATGTTGAGTAGTATTGAGCGAAGACAGCTGTTGATGAGGGTCTGTAGTTTGTTCGAAGTGACCTTCATGACGCGGCACGGCACCAAGTCTCTGATCCGTATAGTGAGTAGCACTGACTTCACATTGGAGTTGAAAATCCGGATCTTATTTTTCATGCTGAGCAGTGCTGTTGATCTCCACACAGACTTGAGAGAAATGAAAGCTTGCCTTGCTTTCCCGGTCCTAGCTTTGATATCCTCATCAGTTCCTTCCGCCTGTAGTTGAAATGATGCTTCCCAGATAGGTAGGTAGTTAGGTAGGTAGGTACAGGGGGTTGCTTCTTTCAGATTTATCAGAACAGATAGTAATAAATTAATTAAAAATTAAAACAATTGCTTTGATGACCAATCCTCACTTGTTTGAATACTGTTCAATTTTTACACACTCTATTAAATATTAATTGAATGAAACCGCAAACATTTCGATTAAACAGAACATAATGGAATTGAAATAGGTAAAGAAAGTTAAGTTCCAGGGGTTAATAATTATTGATTCAATTTTATTGATCATCACATTATTAATTATATTTCCCGTGGTAAAGATTATTGATTTTTGGAATTATGTAACTACTTCCTAGTGACAGACTTATTAAATAAGAAGAAAAATCCCAGTATAAACTGTACATCTAATAGTTTACAAACCAATTAACTATAAAGTGTTCAGACTAACCTCATTGTATCACACTAACTTACAAGCCAATAGCTAAATGGGAATTTCTGCTCTATATTTTTGGGGAGATTTAGACTTTATTACAAGTGGCAAAATTGCATTGGGATTATGTAATAGTTGGGAGAGGATTAACCCTCGTACATATTGATCTTTCTTTTTTTCATTTCTTTGCTTTCTGACTGGAACATAAGGTGGCTTTAAGCTTGACCTTTGGATTTTCAGTTGGCCCGATGTCTAACTGTCCTTCTTTTCTGACCTAATTACTGACTAAGTGAGGTTAACGAGGGAGAGTCTGTCAGGGATCGAACTTAGACCCCATATGTGGTTGGTGATCATCCTACTATTGAGCCATCGACGTACATGCATAGTGACTTAGCCTTTTTTATTAATAAGACTTCTGGTCTGAACTGTGTGGTGATTATGTTGTATTCGAGGGCAACGCTACTTTGATATATTGCATATAATATGAAATATAAATTGATTTTGGTGTATTTGTAATTCTGTGAGCTGTATGTTTCAGCTAAGAAGCTTTCATTGTCTTTCTAGACACCATCTTCAATGCTGACTCCATGATGACTTTGAATGTAATTGGTTAGTGTCTGTGGAAGGCTTTTAACCCTCTTGTTAAGTTCTGTTACTATTATTATAAAGGTTTTTGTATTTTAACTGATTGAAAATGCCCATTAAAATTTTCAAAAGAATGGATATGGAACAAAGAGTACTCTTTTCGATAAATTCATCATCAGGTTCTACAACTATATATATATATATATTATAATGAATGAATGAATTAGTCTTATGAACGATATTAATGTTGTTTAAATAACATCAAATAAATAATATTGATAGATTACAGCTGAACAGCATCAACATAAAATAAACTGAATGTCAGGAGAATCAGGAAAGGTAATAGTACAAATTCATGAGTTTATAGTCTCTACTGAGGGCCAGGGTAGTAGTAGGGGCTGGACTTGTTTCTTTTGGACACAGAGCGCTGGTTGTTTGAGGCGAATTGCAATAGCCTCTGCTGTTTGGAGCATGCAGTGCTTCGATTATTTTGGCAATTTATTAGGCAATCGGTAGATTAGATTATAGAGAAGGATTCTTCCATGCTGGCCATCTTTGTGGCTGGTTTTGCACCAGATGGTCTTATATCGAGCTGTTAATAGTTTTAACTACACCTTTACTGGCCATACTGTGAAATTTTCTCGAGCACGGAAAATCAAGTTCCTAGAGCAACGGCCAATATAACTCGCTCCACAAGCGCAGTTGAATTGATAAATACAATTTGAAGTGGCCAGTCTAGGTACTTCATCTTTCAGTCGAGGTAGCACCATCGGTCGTGTAGAGAATAATACGTGTAGTTCGCCAGCATTAAAAGTTCTTTGAAGTGATTTTCTTAATTTCCTTGTAATTATCTCGCTTGGTATATCGCCCCTGAGTTGTAGTCGTATATAAAGTGGCTTCTTGTTAACAGAGAGTGAGTAGTCGTTTTCCGCTTTCTTTGTCATATCGTTTTGTTTTTCATTGATTGGGAAATACAAAAACCTTTATTATGTAATGAATATCATATACCCAATGCCCGAATTTTTCATTCTGTTACTATTGATTATTTTGTTGAACTGATACCTGATCTTTTGTCAATGAGACTTCTTTTTCATCTGTTGATTGCTTTTCTCTGCGCCAATCAATGTATCTGTTGATTTCTGCATTCACCTGAGTACCAGAATTCGAGTTTTTCCCAAGCATTCTTGGTGTTTCTTTTGTCTGAGGCTTGTACATTTCTCTAGTTGAATTGATTTCCATAGTTTTCTATATGCATTTCTGTAAAGGAATGATTATCACTGACTTTTGAAAGCTAATGTATATTCGTAGATACAAAGATGAAGGTCGTGCCAATTTTGCCAATCAAATTAGCACAAAATGAACTTAATATTTACAAGTGAATACTGATATCAAAATAGATCTAACAGGCTCACTTTCATTGCTCAATTAGGATATAAAAATAACAGCAGAAGTTTAATGAGGAGGAAGATATCGAGGCAGATTTCGTTACTAGCTGACGTCACTTAGAAAAGCACCGGTGCGAATAAATTGCGTGAGTAACTGTGACTCACCCAACATGACTCCTACTGAGCAGAAGAATAGAGACTGGAAATGTTTCGTCTTGGTTTGGTACTTTTCATCATTAGGTATGCCATAACTTCACCAGGGAATGAAACAAGGCGTTCAGGTTATCATTTGTGACCGACAGATTAGATTTTCCGTTAATTCAGAATGTAGTTCCACCGCCTTTCAGTATCGTCAGCTAGCATCTGTCCATTCATCCAATCAGTTAGAAGCTAATGGCGACGATTTTTCATGAGAGAGCAAAGATATCCCTCTCGTAGTAGATTCAGTTTCGAATCTTGGGTTTATATTGGATTCAGTTGATTTCTAAATGCATTTCGTGACTAGTTAAAAAAAGTGACAGAACTGCTGATAACTATGGAATACTAGAAGTATGGGTTTGTAGGGATTTGGTTGATTGGTTACAGGATTTCATCATGAGCTGACATTGGTTAGAGAACCATTGGAAAACCTACACGGAGTACTGGACAGCTATTTTCATCCTAGTTTGCGACTCTTCATCAGTACGCACCCACCCAATCAGGGTTCGAACCCAGGACCTTCTGGTTACAAGACGAGCTCATGGACCATTAAGCCATTAATTCAACAGAAGTTAGAATTAATGGACTGGCCACTGGATTGGGTCCCAGTAGCTTAATGGTCTACGAGCTCGCCTTGTAACCAGAAGGTCCTGGATTCGAACCCCGGCGAGTGCGTACCGATGAAGAGTCATAAGCTAGGACGAAACAGCTGTCCAGTACTCCTGTAGGTTTTCCAATGGTTCTCTAACCAGTGTCAGCTCCTGGTGGAATCATGAATACTAGAAGATTTGGTATGTAGGTAATGATGTACTAATACTACTGACCTGTGGATTCACTACCAGTACTGATCACTGATTCCTTCTGACTTCCAGAGTCTAAGAAAATGAAGAGAGAGAAGACAGGCTGGTCCCTGGTGGTGTGACCAACTAGATCTCATTGTACAAAAAGTGTTTATTATACAAATTATCACGCACCTTGGAAAGTTAAACTAACAAGCATCCAGTTATATGAGTTGCAAATTAGGTAGGGCTTCTAGCTTGTCTTAATGCATTGTGATAAATATCCTGCTTCGGCCCAAGGGGATTAATTTGTCGCTTCTGGTCTAAGCCAGTTTAAGTCCTTTTTATTTGCTGCTTTTAGATGCTTCCTATCAGAGCTGTTTTGTCCCAGTTTATGACTCTTCAACTGTGTGAATTCAAGTTATTGAAGAAACGATACTACTACTAATACTCCCTACTGTCCAATGATAACTCAGCAGAGTTGGTTCATGCGTTGAAGAGCAGAGTTTTGTCGATTTCACCAAGGAATCAACTTCCACCTACCTATAGATTTCATTAACCTGTTTGTTATTACAGTTAAATAATAATACAATAATAATAACATGATTATTGTATAAAATTTTATGGTAGATTGATTTTTTCAAGTTAATAGTTTTTTTCATTGTGGTAGTTAATCCTTTTGAAAAAAACCTTTGCACACTATCACCCTGATAATTTCGTTGCTCTATCATCACATGAAATATTTTCATTTTTAAAGATTTGTTATAATCAAATTTATTAGAAACTCTGACTTCTTCATTCGGTATCAGTTAACACGCGATCCAATGCATTGAGTGATGAATAAAGGTGAATGGCGGGAGGATTCGAAATGCTGGCCTGTAAATTACTTACTAGTCGCGTTTTCATCGACCTGTTCAATGAGACCCAAATGGTATTCAAATGAACTGTCGTCAAGATTTGACAGAATAGTTCTAAAATATTTGGGCGCCGAGTGAGAAGTAGACATTTGTAAAAATTATATTTGTAAAATCTCAGCGAGATTGAAATGAGTAATTCCAACGTTTCGTTTGGAAATCTGGTCCGAAATTCTTCAGGGAAATTAATCGAAATTAACATAACAGAGGTTTACATATATATAAAAGGAACACCTCTTGTTTTTAAAAACTTTGTCCAATCATCAGTCACTCAACAAGTATCAACAAGTATAATAAACAAACTTGCATGAACTGTGATCAAAATTTGACCTCGAACTTACAAATATTGGTCTACCTTTGTTAAACACTTTACTCATTTCAATCTCGCTGAGATTTTACAAATATAATTTTTTACAAATGGTATTGCTACTATTATTATTGTTATTGTTCACTTCGGTTCCGTGTGGAACATAGAACTTCAGCAGAACACCTCCATCTTATCCTATTTTCTTCGATCTTCCTCAGCTGGCCCCACAACTGTCCATAAACTCTTATCTCCCTCTCACACAATCTCCATGTCATCCTAGGACAAACACAAAACTCGCTGTGTTGGCTATTTGGCTATCACTGGAGGTTATGCTTGGCGCGCGATGTCACCCAACGGTATCCTCAAAGTATGCCCGATCTATCGCCATTTTCTTTGGAATATTTGTGTCAGGAAGAGGTTCTTGGTTAGTTCATTCCCACAGTTTCTTGTTGCTGATAATTCTTTCCGGCCAACTGGCTATCTGATCTTTATAGTAAGGAGCCAGAGAAGGAGGCAGCTGTTGATAAAAGTCTCCAGTAGCCTGTTAGATATGGTTTTCGTGACGTTGGCCTCAAGTTTCAGGCCCAAATAGAAGAAGTGACTGGTTAACTTATCGTTGGTGATGTTAACCCTGATTTTGTTCACTACACTGAGGCGGAGTACAGAATATTTTCAAACAGATTTCAGAGTGATGAAGATATGTCCTGCCTTTCAGACTAATGCTGACCTTGACATCTTCATGTGTGCCTCCTTCCTGTAGTTTAAACGATGCTGCCCAGTCAGATAAGTGAAGGAGGTGACCTAAATGGTAAGTAGATTATGAATTCTCTATAATAATCATGGGTAATGCCAAGCTGTGCGTACCCCAAATATTCATCAACCTTATTTAACAACTGTACGACAACGGCACATGTCAAGTGATCCACAATGGAAAACTCAACGAGGCGTTTCGAGTAAACACAGGAGTCAGACAAGGGTGCTTATTATCACCAATGATATTCCTAATTGTCGTGGACTGGATTATGCGTCAGACAGTGGGGAAGGAGAAGACAGGGATATCCTGGACCGACGTGAAGAACCTAGAAGACCTGGATTTCGCGCGTGGATGATTTATGTTTGATGTCACACAAAATCGAAAACTTACAAGCGAAAACCGAAAAACTGGTCGAAGAAGCAGCAAAGACAGGACTCCAGGTGAACATAGACAAAACGGAGGTTATGAAAATAACCAAACAACAAAAACAACAACAACAGCAGCAACATCCAGTGCCAATCAACATCAACGGAAGGATTTGAATGAGGTTACTTCATTCACTTATCTAGGGAGCATTGTCTCAACTACAGGAGGAGGAACGGACGAGGATTTCAAATCGAGAATCGGGAAGGCGAAAAACACATTCATCAACCTGAAACCAATCTGGAAATCTTCGTCACTCAGCCTGCATCAACAACAAAGTGATTCGGATTTTCAATACAAACGTCAAATCAGTCAGTTCTTCTATACGAATCAGAAACTTAGAGGCGGGTCACAAAGAATATTTATTTCCAACAGGTTGCAGAGCTTTATCAACAGCTGTCTTCGTTCTGTACTGAAGATCAGATGGCCGGAAAGAACAAGAACCAACAAGAAACTATGGGAACAAACAAAACAAGAACCAATCGCCCAACAGATGTGCAAGAGAAAGTGGAGATGGATTGGAAACTCGCTGAGGAGACCGCTGGATGACATCGCGCGTCAGGCCAGTGCTCGAGTGGAACCGGGAAGGGAAGCGGCGAGTGGTTCGTCGGTGCAAGGGTGACATGGAGGAGATCGTGCGAAGAGAAAAATTGAAACAGTATGGATATAATAGATGCAGGTGGAAAGTACAGCAGAAGACAGAAGCAAGTGGAGACGTGCAGTTGAAGCCCTATGTTCCACGAGGAACCCAAGGGTACAACAACAACAATGCCAGGCTGTCGTGAGAATGACCGATTTCCTAATGTTTATTTATCATTAAGCTAGTAGTTTAGAGGCCAGTTATATGAATCCTATTGCAGCTTGGATGTTCATTTCACCTTCAGTCATCACATATAAACACCAGTTGTCTTGAAAGTTATCTTACATAATCTTACCATGCACTTCTGAATGTCACTCTAAGATATCAACAACACAAGAAATGAATGATACTAGATAGTTGGAGGCAATCGGCGGACACGAAGCCTTCCACCTAGGTTTCGTGCTAGTTGGGACTCACCACCAGTCACCTGTGACCTTGAAGGAACTCATGTCTCTTTTGAGATTCGAACCCACGTCACCCAATCTCGCCTTCAGTCACAGACGTTACCACTGACCTATTCAGGCTCGCGACTGACCTCCTGTAGCACTGTAGTGGGTACTTTAATTGGACACTAGTCAGTAACTAGTGTGACGAGTCTAGTCCTTTCTTTGGTGCAGACTGAATTCTATCAGTCAGGTGTCAACTAGCACGAAACCTAGGCCAAGCAAGGCTTCCTGCCTGCCGATTGCCTCTAACTATCTAATATCATCAAATCAATGTGTACCATGATGGCGAGCTACCCAATCTGCAATAAAGGAAGGACTAGACACATTACACTAGTTACTAGTGTCCAATCAAAATTTTTTTTATCCTTCATGTTCCCAGTGGAACATAGGGCTTCAAGCGAGTTGGCTTGAAGTTTCTGTAGCAGTGTTTATTTTACAGGATGGGGTTGCTAGCCTCATGCCCAACCTTTCCTCTTCACCCGCATTATTTCTGGCTTTGTGAGGTAAAGGAGTGCGTCGGCCGGGAATCGAACCCCAGACCATGTGCATGGCCGGCGAGCGTCCTAACCACTATGGCACCGACGCACTAAAGCCGGCAACACCCGGTATTCCCAGCCGGTCACCCATGCAAGTACCAACCGGGCCCAACGCGGGTTAACTTCGGTGATCGGATGAGAACAGGAAATGAATTCTTTCGGTCAGTTTGTTTAGAATAGTAATTATTGATACTGTAGAATAATCGAGGATCTACCTAAGGGGGGATCTACTGCACTTAGTATGAGAAAAAAGATCCGGATCTTTGACACCAACGTTAAGTCAGCCTGTGATTCTATGTAGATCAGAGACTTACTGAGTCACGAATAAAACATTTACAACAGGCTACTGGAGACTTTTGTCAATATCTGACTTCGCTGGCTCCTTACTATAAAGATCAGATGGCCAGTTGGCTAGAAAGAATCAGCGACAAGGAAATGGAGATAGATCGGACATACATTGAGGAAACCGTTGAGTGACATCACACCCTATGCAGGCCCTCTAATGGAACCTGAATGGTGAACGACGAATAGTAGCACGTCTGTGTGTGACAGATGAGATTATATGGGAAGGATTGTGAGGGCGATTGTTACTTCCTGGATGCCCACACCGTGGAAGTTGGTTGAGTGACCGCAGAGCCCAGGGGACAACTGCTTGAGGCCGGTCACACACGGCCTGCTTTTGTTTGTTCTTTTTCATTTGATGTGTTTCAGTAGCATATTTATCACTTCTGCCCTGTGACACGGCAGCAAGAAGCGCGGTCGTTGTTAATCCGGGCCCCGAACGATCCGGCATGATATTTTGTGATTTACTTTGAGTCATAGCATTGGGTTGGGTAACTGCTTTTTGTCTAACCGCTATCCAAACAACCTTTCCAGTATGGTAGGACCTGCAGGAACATAAGTTCCAGCCAGTATAGCTTGTTGGGTCATTGCGGTGTTCAAGCCCGACCACCATGTCAAGGTAGCAGCTTTCGGTCGGGATCTCTTTCTCATGTTAGGTGGTATAATAAGGTAAATAATGTTGACGTTAGGCGTAGAGTGTTGGGCAAAGAAGGAAAATCAATTGAAGAGGCTATAAAGTTACATAGATTGAGATGGCTAGGTCACGTGCTGCGCATGCCTAACCATCGCCTCCTCCGACGGGCATTACTAGCTGATACAGGTGCAGGTTCGAAAGGAGTAAATGGTGGCCAAACAAAAACATGGCATCAATCAATCCATGAAATCCTTGACAGCGAAACTGAGTCAGGTAGGGAGATGCAGACTTCCGGGTTGGGGCCCTCGGGACTCTAAGAATCAATGGCTGGAGACCATAGGTGACATGGCTCAAAATCGTTGTCTCTGTAATCTTTCATATTCCTTTCTACCATTACTCATTCTGTTACACTCTTATACTTGTCAAAACTCTATTGATTCTCTTCACTCATCTTGTTGTCTACCTTTGTGTGCTATTTGGAACGTGACAACTCGAACTGCCGTACTTCAGTACCAAGTTCTATGTTGAATCCAGCCAGCCATATGGGAAGGAAGACACGAAGGCCTATGGGGAATCATGAGGCTAGGTAAAAG
Source organism: Trichobilharzia szidati (assembly GCA_944472155.2). Lineage (NCBI taxonomy): Eukaryota > Metazoa > Platyhelminthes > Trematoda > Strigeidida > Schistosomatidae > Trichobilharzia > Trichobilharzia szidati. The sequence continues at coordinate 43,130,571 of OX235276.1, read as the reverse complement.
AGAGAGAGACAGGAGAGTACAATGGGATGGAGATATGCCATCTTCTTTTCCTTCTTCTTTATCTTCACTGACTGATAATTCTGTTGTTGTTTTTTTTTCAATGCGTCTTTTGAATTTCAGGTGGAATATTAGACTTCGGCACCACATATTCACTACATTCTATTTTCTGCTGTCTTTTTTTAGTAGATTATATGATTGCCTACAAACTTTTATTCCCCCCTCCTCCCTACATAATCTTTTCAACGTTACCCTCGGATACCCACTCAGATTCCTCTTGACTGCTAACTAACCTGACCGCTAGACTTCTCGGAGTTCGTCGGTATTCATAGCTCTATCTTTTATCAAATAAACTCTTCTAAGTGGATTCTAATGCGCATTTGTATAAGAGTAGTAGTGAAAAGAACAAGACTGATGAGGGCAGAACTACAGTTCACTAAAAACGAAACGATTTTATATTGTTGCTTTTATGTACTAAAAATGTCCGATTTTAATTCGATGGGCGTCTATTCTATCAAGTTGATGGTGTTGCATTTGGAAACTCCTTGGGATCAACAGCATAATATATAATAAACGGAATTCTACCTAAGATATGGAGCATTTGCTAAAGTGGTTGAAAACAGCTGAAGTTACACTGCCAAAATTGCAATGGCGAAGCATCTTTTAGACTACGAACATGATATCGACATGCTGTCAAGTCATTCACTGTTGTCATCAGCAGATAAACAAACATGAAGATGTTTGCATCTGCGGAGGAGGCTTGTGCACTTCGAGTTTATAAAATAGGTCCCTGTGTACAGAAGGAAATGGTAGTCACTCTGAATCTACCATGATAATATGTTTTACTTAATAACTGTTATTATTGTTAATAATATTCTGTTCTGCCTCTTATTATTATTATTCCTGATTCATTTAAAACTATCTTTTATCAGTACCGATATCTTAACTGGCTTTAACATTATTATCATTATGAGTACCATTCATTTAGCAATTCTTGATATTTTCTATAATTGGTTTGTAAGAATTGGTTTTGTTTTTACTAGTTGATCATGGATTGATATCAGTTAGAGAACCATTGAAAACCAGGGGGTAATGGACAGCTGTTTCATCCTAGTTTGGGAATCATCAGCAGTACGCTCACACTAAATCACGAATTAGTAGAAGTTAAAATTCATGGACTGGCCATTGAATTGGCTCGCAATGTCTCAATGGTATACGAGTTTGCCTTGAAACTGGGTGGTCGTGGGTTCGAACCCCAGTGGGTGCGTACTGCCATTGATTCCCAAACTAGAATTCTTGACATATCCAAGTTCTTTTACTCACTGACTACTTATTGTTTATCTAAATGATGTAATTGAAGTGTCATGCATTTTATCTTAATTTCAACTTCTCATACTCCCTACCCTTCATCTCTTTGGACATAACCTGAAAAACATTCGCACCTATTGTTTTGCTTGTTTTAAACTTGTATCTGGAAATAGAAATGTTTCCCAAACGAAATACAGTGGAGATTAAGAAGTACATTTTGTTCGTCTTTATTTGTTGCCAGTTAGACTCTTCCTAGCCATCTCACCTTCTTCTTTAGTTTATTCCTCAGTGGTTTACAAACAATGATACACTAATTATGCCTGATTCCCTGAGGACATTCCTCAATATACTACTGATATCTACTTCTATGCAGCAAATACTACAATAGTAGTAATAATGGGTAATAATATTTCGGTAAAAAAATTAACCCTGAGTTGACAGACTACTTTTAATACTACTTATAATTCACTCATAGAAAGGCTGTAGAAGTTACTTGTGATTACAGTGGTTCACTGATGCCCTGGTTGGTAGTTGAGTCTAGTAGGCCAGCTGATAGATCATTGCAGGCGGATGGTTTAAATCTTAGCGCTACCTAGATTTTCAATCGACTTTCAACTACCTAAAATTCATCGCATTAAAAAACAGTGAATTAGTCTGATTAGCGAATAATTTCCCTCTTTTCATATTATTCTACAAACCGTCTATTTTCCTCAGATTTAATTATTTAAATGTAGTGTATATTTTTAGTGTTTAATGGCGTTTATGTCTGGATTATGCATGTCACGTAATTTAAATTAAACCGCATGTTTGTTACAGTAAATTTCATTTTATTTTACCCTGGAAACTAAGTAGTAGTAAAGATTTTTTTTATAAAATAATGTCACCGTCGTTTAATAGCCTATTTGAAATAATTTAATTCAATTTTGGATTTTCCCATCGATTGATTGGATTAAAGTGCTCGGTCTCAGGTTGACATGTCAGTTGGCTTCGACGATGTCTAGGCAAGTAATTAGAAGTTAAGTGATGGATGGTGACTCTCAGTGGAATCCAGGACAACGCGCAATTCGTCCTATTTGGGACTCGTGAGTTGGATGTACCTGCATTCCACATTGAGTCAGTGATGATGCTCCCACAGTTTCAAACGCCAAGGCGTTATCCACTAGACCACTTGGGCCGCAGGAACCACCTCTTGTGCAATGGGTCATATTAATTATTTAATTCAATTTTGAATTTTCCCGTCCAGTTGACGAGTCCCAAATAGGAGGAAATGTGCATCCTGGGTTTCACTGCTAGTTATTATTAATATTATTGTTCCTTTGGGTTCCTAGTGGAACAAAAGGCTTCAACTACACATCTCCACTTGCTTCTCTCTTCTGCTGTACTTTTCACCTGCATCCATGTTAGTCCATACTGTTTCAGCTCCTCATGTCACCCTTGGACATCCCACTCGCCGCTTCCATTTCGAGTGTTCAATCCATCTCCATTTTCTCTTGCATATTTGTTGGGCGGCGATTGGTTCTTGTTTTGTTTGTTCCCATAGTTTCTTGTTGGTGATTCTTCCCGGCCATCTGATCTTCAGTACAGAACGAAGACAGCTGTTGATAAAGGTCTGCAACAGGCTGTTGGAAATATTCTTTGTGACCCGCTGGCCAAGTTTCTGATCCGTATAGAAGAACTTACTGACTTGACGTTTGTATTGAAAATCCGAATCATTTTGTTGTTGATGCAGGCTGAGTGACAAAGATTTCCAGATTGGTTTCAGGTTGATGAATGTGTTTTTCGCCTTCCCGATTCTCGATTTGACATCTTCGTCCGTTCCTCCTCCTGTAGTTGATACAAATCTCCCTAGATAAGTGAATGAAGTAACCTCATTCAAATCGCTCCCGTTGATGTTGATTGGCACTGGATGTTGCTGCGGCTAGTCACCATCCAACGATTAGCTACTATTTGAAATACTGCCTAAATTATATAGATCAATGAGTCTAATTAGATTACAGGCAATTTTGTTGAATTAATGATATGACACGTTAGTTCAAAGCTGTTACGTGACTATATTTTAGGTGTCTACTTATTGCGATAGATATATTTGAAAACAAAATCTCTAAAAGCATTAAAAAAAAGACTTTTTAAAGCCCGTTTATAAATGGAAACAAACGAATGAATCATTTCAAATATTTATGAAGTAGTCACACTGCTTTAGAATGAGCACTAGCTAACAGATTTCAGTGATACAAGACAATGATTTTAGCTCAGTGCATGGAGAAGAGAATTAGTAAGTCACTGAGAGTATTTCTACAGTTTCATTGAGAAATGCGTTCGTTTGCTCGATACAGCTAGTTTCAAGTGGGATATCTTCTTAATGTCTTGGGTGATACCAGTTGTGGAGCTGATTCTGAAGATTTATGTTTTTTGATGCTTATTATAATTTGAATATATTTTATGGAAATAGAGTGGGTAAGAGGATCCATTTAAGGCTGTTGAAGTTTCCTGTCTTGAACTTTTTATACACATGAATGCGCACGTAGACAGAATAGGATTCAAGGAGACATGCTAATACCATGTTCGAATAAAGCAAGAACTACAGTTTTAGCAGAATAAAATAGTACTATCATTGCTTATTTCGTTGCCTTCTCGTCAGCTGCTTACAGGGCAAAAACATTATTAAATGTATCTACAAAATACTTTCAACATACTTGCACAGAGTTCATTTTAAACAAAAATCAATCGATCAATATACGCATACAGTAATTATATATACATATATATATGCAATATTAAAACGCTGTTCGGAACAATAATAATCATACACAATGGAAACTTTTCAGCATCTCGCCTTCGGATAAAAAGTATCCAGTTACCAGGGCAAAGAAAGACTGATAACCGCTTCTTTCTGAAAGCATAAATCAGGTTTCAGGTGCTTGATGGAAATGGCTTCAGCAAACTTGAGGAGAATTGAGCTCTTTTGTCTATTGATAATTTTGAACGACTTTTCGACGTCCACCTTATGACCCATGTTGAGGAGATGCCTGGCGATGGCATTGTTTAAAGCATTTTTTCCCTTTAGACGTAAGCTTTTTGGTACATGTTCAGAAAATCGTAGATATGCCCTTCTTTCTGTCCTTCCAATGTAACTGCTCCCGCAGATACAATTAAATTTGTATATACAGTTGGAGTCAACATGAGAAGGATATCTATCGATTTTTGACTGCACCGAAGAGCAAGTTGTTCGATAGACGGGGACGAGCTTAGCTGCAGGATAGGCTATGGCTAGTGATGTACTCAGCTTTCTGCTGATCATCGCTGCAATGTTTTCACCTTTATAATCAAGCTGAAAGTAGATTGGATTTTTTCTTACTATGATTTGCTTTACATTTGTGACTTCAGATATTCCATACTTGTTGATGAACCTTTGAGGGTAGCCATTGCTCTTCACTGTCTTTTCAAGAAACTCAAATTCTTCCTCTGATTTCTCTATAGAGCGTGTTCTCCTCGTTCTATAATACAGAGTCTTGACTAGACCACGTTTAAAGCTATTTGGACAAAAACTATGGAAATGTAAGTATTGTCCTTTCCATGTAGGCTTTCGATAAATTGACTTTTGAAGACTACTGTCTTCTAGGCGTTCCATAGCGATGTCGAGGAAGTGGAACTTCCCGTCACTTTCATGTTCCATAGTGAACTTGATATTAGCGTGTGCATCATTGAATAATCTTAGTAGGTGTGAAGCATGACTATCATTTTTGCACACTATAAATGCGCCATCAACATATCAACAGTAGGAAGTTGTCTCGTCGATTGCATGCTTCAACTTTGTTCATTCAAGGTTGGACATGAATATATCCGCTAAAACAGGGCAAAGTGGAATAAATGTATGAAATATCTTGTTCAATGTACAGCGGAATTAGTCAGTTAAAAGAACCCGAAAACATCGGGTTATCTTCACACGTTAACTATTTTATGAGTTAGTAATATTTATCATGGAACAAAGCATAGAATGGCTGTCAGATTTCTACCTCAATTCCATCAACTTTCGAAAGGTCTTGGACAGTGTTGACCGCGAAGTAATTTGGAAACTACTTCAACACGATAGCGTCCAGGATCCCAAATCGTGATAGTGTGTCAGGTGATCCACAACAGAAAACTCATCAAAGGCTTTGAAGTGAATACAGGAGTAAGACAAGGCTGCCTGCCTACTATCAACGATGATACTTCTAAATGTAGTGGATTGGATTTTGTGGAAGATTGTGTGTAGGAGTGAGAAGACAGAAATACGTCGGTCCACCGATAAGAATATTTTGGAAGAACTAGACTTCTCAGATGCTTTATGTTTACTGTAACATAAATTCAAAGACTTACAGGCAAAAACCAAAAAGGTGACAGCACTGGCTGGCAGAGAAGATAAGACTCCAGGTGAACATAGAGAAGACACAGGAAGCAATGAAGATAACCGACCAACCAACAATGGCAACAACAAACAGCCAGTCACTATCAAGGGGAGAAATTTGGAAGAGGTCACTTCCTTCACCTGTCTAGGCAGCATATTGTCAACTACAAGCAGTCAACGCTGATGAGGATGTCGAAGCCAACCAGAATCAGAAAAGCGGGACAGACATTCATCGCTGTGAAATCAGGTTGGAAATCTACCGCATTCCAACTCAGCATAAAGAACAAAATTAGGATTCACAACACCAATGTTAAGTCAGTCACTTAGTCAGTTCTTCTATGTGTTTTAATTCATGGATAATCCCCATCTAGGCATTATTGAAAACAAAACACGTAGTTCAGAGAAGAGTCTACTTTCGCCGGCGAATTCATTCACTTAGCTGCACAATAGCAAATATATATGTGTTATTTTGTATGTATGTGTACATTAAGTTTGTCAAACAAAAATACAATTGGTTATAGTTATTTTAATTAAACAGGTGAAGATTGGTAATTGGAGTTACGTAATATAAAATCAGTCAAGAAAATTGGGTGTTAATGAAATTAAGGTAGTAACAAAGGTAGGTGATGAGTTGTCACAAACAGTTGTTAAAGTGAAGTTATGTAATAATATGAATAGTTTGATGATTGAGTTTTACTCAGGATGCACATAGGAACAAAGTAGAGAATACGAAATTACGTAAGAGTTCTAAATGAATACAAGAATTATAAGCAATTAAAGAAAGAGGCAAACAAACAAAATTAAGTCATCAAAATCAACAAAGTTGTTACCATGACAGTAGAAGTGGTTGAGTAATTCTCTTTTGTATGCACAGCTCCGGTTTTTCTATGTGAATGAACAGAGCTTCAGCGATACAAAGAAGACGAAACTGTATTGCCTTTGGTAGGTTATTCTTGACTCTATAGTTTATTTTGAAGGAGGCGTTTGTTGAGATGGAATGATCAGTGTTAACCAGGTGTTCAATTATCGCACTCCTGTCGCACCACTATTGCCTTTTCGCAACCATGCTGGATAGTGTTCTCGAATCCTCTTAGACAGGGTGCGCGTTGAACGACCGATGTACCTGGCTACACAGCAGCAGGTGAACTGAGGTTAGGACATAGAAGTGGTCAGATGCGGGATCTTGTCCTTGAGGTTTCTGCAAATCAGTGGGCGACTGGAGAACACTTTTTTTACCTTTGTTACTACCCTAATTTCAGTAACACCCAATTTTCTTGACTGATTTTATATTACGTAACTCCAATTACTAATCTTCATCTGTTTAGTTAAAATAACCATAACCGATTGTATTTTTGTCTGACAAACTTAATGTACACATACATATAAAATAACACATATATATTTGCTGTTGTACAACTGAGAAAATGAATATTCACCGCTGGAAAGAGACTCTTCGCTGAACTACATGTTTTGTTTTCTTCTATATGTATCAGAAACTTGGTTCCCGCGTCAAGAAGACCATTTCCAACAGCCTGTTGCAGACTTTTAGCTCCATACTGAAGATGGGATGACCAGAGGGAGTTAAAAACAAAAAGGAAACAACTCTGGGAACGAACCGGTCAATAATCCATTGCTCATGGGGTCAATTATTCATAATACTTATATTATTTAACTACTTATAAATGATATTAAGTAGTCTATGTTGTCTCTAATCCCACAACAATGTTGTAAAGTGCGCTTGAAGTTTTCTTGTGTACAAAAATTTATATCATTCAGATACCATGATAAGCATATATGTTATTAACCACCGATCAGGCATTTGATAATTCTATTCTTAAAAGTCCACCACCTATAGAAGATAAAATTTGTCTATTTATAGTAATACTTCACTGGAAACCAATATAATCAGTTGTTTAATTGAAATGTTCTCTTTAAACATTCATGGTAGTTCAGCTGAAAAGTCTCATATTTATACTATTTTAATTAAACATGCTATAAGCGTATAAAACCCCAATAAGCAATTTTTTAAAATCATCATTCCTAGTTTGACCATAGATCGATCTCAGTCAGAGAACCATTGAAAACCAGCAAGAGGTACTGGACAGCTGTTTCGTCCTAACTTGGGACTCATCGGCAGTATGCTCACACTTGGGCTGGTACCCAAGATCCTCGGGTCGCAATGCAAGCTCTTAGACTGTTCAACCTCTGTGACCCAACTCAGTAACCGGCCCATGAATTCTTACTTCTACCATTTCGTTATATTAGGGCAACCACCAGCTAATGTCATCGGGGAGTATTTGTCCTGATTGTCAGCAAGATGGACTCCACTGGTCAGGACTTCACACTGAAACTACAGGCAACTTCTTCCTATAGCCAGTCACTAGTTGGCATCCGATTAATTTTCAAAAATCAATTTGCTGGGATCTAATTTATTTCAAGTATGACCGTAAAGGTCCCATGTTTGAACCCTAGTGGTGGGTATGTGCTGCCGATGAGTCCCAAACTAGGTTGACGCAACAGCCGTCTAGTACTCCCTGATTTTAATGGTCCTCTAACTGATATCAGTCAGTGGCCAAATATGAAACAAATCAAATCCTTACTAACTAATTCTTGAAAATATCATAATCCCACTTGAAAATTTCGGCCCTTGAGTCTAACCAACACTCACTTAAAACAAAGCAGTTAAAAAGCTTAACATACAGTAACTAAGCATTATGAGCCGTTATGCTTAACAAAGGTACGATAACGGCACATGTCAAGTGATCCACAACGGAAAACTCAGCGAAGCGTTTGGAGTAAACACAGGAGTCAGACAAAGGTGCTTATTATCACCAATGATATTCCTAATTGTGGTGGACTGGATTATGCGTCAGACAGTAGGAAGCGAGAAGACAGGGCTATCCTGGACCAACGTGAAGAACCTAGAAGACTTGGATTTCGCAAAGGATTTATGTTTGATGTCACACAAAATCGAAGACTTACAAGCGAAAACCGACAAACTGGTCGAAGAAGAAGCAAAGACAGGACTCCAGGTGAACATAGACAAAACGGAGGTTATGAAAATAATCAACCAACAACAACAACAACAGCAGCAACATCCAGCGCCAATCACCATAAACGGGGGGGCTTTGAAAGATGTTACTGCATTAACTTATATAGATGGCATTGTCTCAACTACAGGAGGAACGGAAGAGGGAGGCGAGAAACACATTCATCAACCTGAAACTAATCTGAAAATCTTCATCACTCAGCATCAACAACAAAATTCGGATTTTCAATACAAACGTCAAGTCAGTCAGTTCTTCTATACGGATCAGAAACTTGGCGGTTCACGAAGAATATTTTCAACAGGTTGCAGACTTTTACCAACGGCTTTCTTTGTTCTATACTCAAGATCAGATGGCCAGAAATAGTGACCAACAAGAAACTATGGGAACAAACAAAACAAGAACCAGTCGCTCAACAAATATGCAAGAGAAAGTGGAGATGGATTGGACACTCGCTGAGGAGGCCGTTGGGTGACATCGCGCGTCAGGCCAATGTTCGAGTGGAACCCGAAAGGGAAGCGGCGAGTGCTTCGTCGGTGCAAGGGTGACATGGAGGAGATCGTGTGAAGAGGAGCTGAAACAGTATGGACTAACATGCATGCAGGTGAAAAGTACAGTAGAAGACAGAAGCAAGTGGAGACGTGCAGTTGAAGCCCTATGTTCCACTAGCAACCCAAGAGAACAATAATAATAATAACACAGGGGTCCTGATAAGTTAACTATCTCAGTTGTAAAGCCACTAACTTTTGAGTTGCAACTGATACATGTAGGAATCTTGACATCACACCTTGTTTGAATCACTGGGCTAGTTAAGTTGGCATCCCACAGAATGCTTGACATTTTATTTATTTTTTTTACTGTTTTAGGCATTCACTAACGACCTTGAGTCACAAAATGTGCTAGTGCACATTTGTAATATTGGCTTTCAGCCTACTAGAGTGAAGATAAAGGCTACCGTGAAGCGTTTTTGCGCATAGCATAGCAAACGCCACAACAGATATTTTAGCTGTGCTTGGTTCTCGTTATTGTTGTTGGTGCGCGGTTATCTTCATTATCCACATCTTCTCTGGGTTCATCACTTGAAGTACCGTCTTCGCTGGTTCATAAACTAGTTTGTCGGTTCCCACCTGAAATCATCCACACACGAAATCCAGATCTTTTAGAGTCTTCATATCGCTGTCTTCTCGCTACCCACGCTGGGTGTTTCGTATAATACAGTCCACCCCAACTAAGAATATTATCGGTGATAATAGGTAGTCAATCTTGTCTTACTCCTGTATTCACTTCGAGCATCTCACTGAATTTTCCGTTGTGGATCACCTGACACGCGGCACTGTCATATAGATGTTGAATGAGGTGGATAAAGACTTGGCATACTGCACTTTGTAGTGTTGAAGTAATTTCCAAATTACTTCTAGGTCAACTCTGCCGAAGATCTTTCCAAATTTGATGGAATCCAGATCGAGATTTAACTGCTGTTCTATGCTTGTGTGTGACATTAAACATAAATCATCCACACGCGAAGTCCAGGTCTTCTAGAGTCTTCTTATTGGTCAGTGTAGCGTATTGCTGTCTACTCACTCTCAACTTGGAGTCTGACGTGTAATCCAATCCACCTTAATTAAGAATGTCATTGGTGACAATAGATAGCCAGCCGTGTCCTACTCTTGTATTCACTGAAAAGGCTTCACGAAGTTTTTCGTTTTGGATCACCTGATACACGACATCATCGTATAGACAGTTGCTGAATGAAGTTGACAAAGACTTGGGGCACTGCACACCGTGGTGTTAAAGTAGTTCGCAAATTACTTCGCAGTCAATGATGTCTGTCGAAGGCCTTTTCGAAGTCGATGAAGTTAAGGTAAAGGTTTGACTACCATTCTATGCTGTGTTCCATGACGATGCGTAGAGTTGCAATTTGATGAGCACATGATTTGCTTTTGCTAAATTCAGCTTTTTCCGGTTTGACTGGCGGAATTCTGCATCCAATACATCTTTTATTCTCTCCAGAATGACGGGACTTGGTATTAAACTTGGCGTGGAGAAGAGCATAATTCCTCGCCAGTTCTTGAAGAGGCCTAAATCGCCCATCTTTGATAGTTTGAAAAAGTAGCTAGCCTTTTTTGTTACAGTCAGGGGGTACCTGTCTTTCCTTCCAGACTTTTTGAATAATAATGGTGTGAACATACCCTCTGCGGTCTCTAAACCCATTTTCAAAGGTTCGGGGGGGGGAACCCGTGTGGTCTTGCTACCTTCCCAGCTGGCCTTCAACAGCTTAATTACATTCAAGACTTCTGCCTGAAGACAAATGCAGTACTATTGAATGATTATTTACTGACAATCTTTAAAGCCCTGAGAACTTGGTGGCCTGTTCGAAGGTTGGCCTATCTAAACTTCCATCTACATGTAAATAATCAATACCTTCGTGCTGTAGTCTCAAATAAACAATATCACTTATACATACACTTATATATTCTTATTATTCCTGTGCTAATTAAAACAAAGTTATGAAAATGCAGTAGATTATTGAAAATCAAATACAAAAATAACACGAATTTTAAGACACACAGAGAGAAATAAAGGTTACATATTTTTAATTTTATTTGACTTAATGCAAAAATGCCAATTAACATTCCATTGTTAGTGTTATGTAACTCATTCCATTGAGGAGTATTATGTGTTAACCTAGAGATAATATGTAATGATGTAATTTGATGCTTATTATCCTCAACTGTTTAAAATGTGTGGAGTTCACATCACATTTCACATCAAATAAAAATACAAGCAGAAATTGATGAAAAGTATAAATAAACGCATTCTTGTACTTTTCTGGTTTGACAGGATTTAAGTTATATATATAGTCCGATTGATGACTGTTCGAAGCAAGAACTACAGTTTTAACAAAATAAAGTGCTACCATCAATGTTTATTTCGTTGCCTTCTCGTCAGCTGCTTACAGGCCAAAGTCATTATTAAATGTATCTACAAAAACAATTTCAACATACTTGCACAGAGTTCATTTTAAACAAAAACCAATCAATCGATCAATATACGCATACACTAATAATATATACATATTTATATATGCAATATTAAACACTATTCCGAACAATAATAATCATACACAATCAAAACTTTTCACCATTTCACATTCAGATGAAAGAGAGATGAAAAATATCCAGTTGCCAGGGCAAAGAAAGACTGATAACTGTTTCTTTCTGCACGCATAAATCAGGTTTCAGGCGCTTGATGGAAATGGCTTCAGCAAACTTAAGGAGAATTCAGCTCTTTTGCCTATTGATAGTTTTGAACGATTTTTCGACGTCCACCTCATGACCGGTGTCAAGGAGATGCCTGGCGATGGCACTGTTTAAAGCATTTGTTCCCTTTAGACGTAAGCTTTTTGGACACTGGATATTTTTCATCTCTCTTTCATCTGAATGCGTAATGTTGAAAAGTTTCCATTGTGTATGATTATTATTGTTCGGAATAGTGTTTAATATTACATGTATAAATATGTATATATTATTAGTGTATGCATATATTGATCGATTGATTTTTGTTTAAAATGAACTCTGTGCAAGTATGTTAAAAATTGTTCTTGTAGATATATTTAATAATGTCTTTGGCCTGTAAGCAGCTGACGAGAAGGCAACGAAATAAACATTGATGGTACCATTTTATTCTGCTAAAACTGTAGTTCTTGCTTTGTTCAAATTCATTAAGGGGAATAAATGTATGATGACTGTTCATTGACTTTAGAGGTTTAATTCATTTCGATTCAGAACGAGTAGGAGTCAGTTGACAATTCACGAATAACAATTCGTCTCCTGACTGCCAAATGAATATTAGGTGCTAAACGAGATGATGGTTCACAACCTAGCTTAGCGGTATTTTTTAGCCAGAACCACCACCAATCAATAGTTATGAGCCAATGCATTCAATAAAGTCCTACAGGAGATTAATCTTAAGTTTGACTAACTCAGTTGTGTAACGTCTGTCACTACATCGCTGAGTGATTATTATTATTTATTATTGTTTGCTTTAGTTCCTAGAGGAACACAGGGCCTAGTCCGCACGTCTCCATTGCATTTGGTTCTCTGCCAACGTTTTCATCTGGCTCCACGTCTGCCCACACGCTTTCATCTTCTCCTCGTATGACCTCCTCCTCCATGTCACCCTCGAACTGACGACAAACTAACTCGCCAATTCCCATTCGGCTTCTAATCGAGCAATAGCCTGGCGTGTGATGTCACTTGATGATGGTTTGTTTTCTCAAAGTATGGCCAATCCAGTGCACCTTCATTTCTTCCTGCAGATTTGTTGCACAACCGGTTCCTGTTTGGTTTGCTTTCAGAGATCCCCCTGTTGCTCATCTTTTCTGGCCGGCCATCTCATCTTGAGTAGTACTGAGCGAAGACAGCTGTTGATGAGGGTCTGTAGTTTGTTCGAAGTGCCCTTCATGGTGCGGCTCCAAGTCTCTGTTCCGCACGTATGGAAAGTAGTACTGACTGACTTCACATTAGAGTTGAAAATCCGGATTTTATTTTCCATAATGGATAAGATTTTATTTTGATAAATCACACAGTGTAGTACAGTTATATTAACTGATGACGTTTCGAGCACAAACTATTGCTCATAATCATAACAGGGAGCTTCGGATGTCTCTCTTAAATAGCTGCAAGGCACGGAATCTTCATCTGGGTGAGGTCAGAGACATCAAACGTTACGGTATTGATCAGCGGAACTGTTAATTTAGCAAGATGATGTACACTGATGGTAAAATAGAATAATTTCATTTCGCAGAAGTTATTTGCATGTTGCTTCTATACTGCTTCATAATGATTTTAGTGTCTCCTCTTTAAAACTTAATACGTCACCTACCTATTCACGATTCTTGCAGATGATTTCACCAGTATACTCCTTACAGATGCCTGTCAGTAGTACAGATCACATTTTGACAAGTAGTACTCAAATGCAGATTTTCCCTCATATCATATTAGTATTATTATTTTAGTTATTTCCTTGGGTTCCACACAGAAGACAGGGCTTCATCACCATATCTCCATTTCAGCCTGGTCTCTTCTGTCTTTTTTAGTTGGGTCCAACACTGCCCATGGTCTTTTCAACGCCATCCTCACAACCATTCCATAGTTGTAGGCTCCCAGTTGGGTTCCACTCGAGGTTGCACCTTGCACCTGGTCTCACTCAACGACCCCTTCAGCATATTTTCAGTCCATCTCAGTTTCCCTTGGCATATTGGTTGTTTGCCAGTGTTCATTGCTTTTAATCCTTTCTGGGCAGCTGGTCTTCAGTTTGCAGCAGCACCGCGTGACAGAAGTTCAAGCCTCAGAAGGGATATGAGTTCCTTTAAGATTGCAGATACGCCTTACTGAGTGGTGGTGAGTACCAACTAGCACGAAGCCTAGGTAGTTCGAGACTTCCTGCTGATTGCCTTCAACCACCTAATATCTAAGGCATCTGCTGATAAAAGTCTACGGTAGCCTGTTCGAAATGCTTTTGGTGACACAGCAAGTCTTTAGACCATATAGAAACACTGATTTGATGTTAATTTTGAAAATCCTGATCTTATTCTTTATGCTGATTGCATTATATTTCTCTCTTAATGTTGAGCTGTTAACTGATGATCTGTTGCTTTACACTTATTATTATTGATCACACAAGCACTGCTACTGGGATTTTGCGTAGGTGGATAGAAGGTCGGCCAAAATTGAAATCAACATTTTAAGTCAATGGTTGTAATGTTTACGTTATCGTCATGAAATAACCTCATTGGACACCCTTGTTTAACCTTGGGCCGATCGCCAACCAATCAGAACGGGTTATTTTCCCCTGACCTAAACCACTTTTAATGTAGTTAAAAATGCATAAATATGATGTGTTTTTCCTTAATAAAAATTGTCCGTTATGAAGTTTTTCTATCTTTTCCTGTTACACTACTACAACCATTACACTTTGTTGAAAAGGCACAAAAGTCAAATTAGTAAAATACTACTGATAAATAAATAAATAATGAAACAACATAAGTGTTAGTTTGTAGGGATCGGTTTAAAGTGTGATCATGGATCACGCTATCAGTTAGAGAACCAATGAAAACCACGGAGTAATGGACAGTTATTCCTTCAAAGTTTTGGACTCTTCAGTAGCAGGTACCCATCATCCTATTGGGAATTGAACCCTGGACTTTCAGCTTACAAGACGAGCCCCCTGATCATTCACCCAATGGGAAGATGTCCAGCCAGCTTCTCCTGACAACATGGTACTTTTCTCCTATAAGTCTTTGAATTTATGTGACATTACACTGCCTTGCATACTTAGTATTTGATTGGTTTCAGGATTTTATCGTGAGCTGACATCAGTTAGAGAACCATTGGAAAACCACTAGAGAGTACTGGACAGCCATTTCATCAGCTCAGTTTAAGACTCTTTAGCAGTGCGCACCAACCATCAGGGTTCGAACCCAGGACCTTTTGGTTAAAAGGCGAGCTAACTTGTAGACCATTGAGCCACTGGGACCCGATCCAGTTGCCAGTCCATGAATTCCAGCTTCTGCCAATTCATGATATAGCGCAACCACTAGGCAGTGTCGTTGGTGGCGAGTACTTACCCTCACACCCGACCTACTGCATCCTACGATTTCCTACTAGAACCCCAGGTAACTCTCATTAATACTCGACTAGGCCCTATTCGGGTAGGTAGTTACCTGGGGTTCTAGTGGTAAGTCCACAATGCCAATTTGCCACAAGGTGACGAATGTCAGTTGTTATTCATTTTTAACCTTATGTTAGGGTCCTGTCTCACTGGGAACATTATCACTCACTGGAGATGAAGGTACATACAGATGATGAATCCCAAATAGAACGAAATGCAACACCTTCTGGTGTGGTTAAATAGGGGACAGTAGTTATGATGCCACTGACTTGAATAAACTTGAATAAACTTTCATAATAAAGTGTTAGTTAGTGATTTTCTGGCTGTCCTCTAACTTAACTGCAATGCACCTCCAGACACGACACTGTAGCCAACTGATCCCTTGAAAATATTCTCCACACTGAGGTGGTAGACACAAAAGTCAGATTTAACTGTAACAACCACAACAACATCTATTATCCAAAACACAGACTCTCTATATCGTTTAAACATTGACGGAAATTTAGGCCATAAGTAGATAATCAATATGTAATTGATTGCATGACCCTGAAAATCCTCCAAAATCAATCAATCAGAAATTTTGCAATCAGGTTTTCATGTCGGTGTATGCAAAAACCATAATTTCATGGCTAACAAAAACGGTTAGTCTGTCCTAAAGACAGTAAATTGTGTTCGAATGATATTTTGAAGAGACACTTATGTGAACTCTGGCGGTGAATTGTTGTCATATTCGCAGGAAGTTCTTGGTTTAGTGAACAATATGTTACCATAGGTTCAGGGTTTGCTGATTGTTAGTCAATATCCCAAAATAATACTTACCTTGTGACGATAAATAATGGCAGTAGTAGTACGCTAGGTAGTGAGAAAAAACTAAATTTAAAGTGTGCTTGTTTTAACTTTAAAAGTCAATCCGAGTATTTTCCATACTTTATTTTTAGCTACTTGCTAGTAGTCAAAAGAATTGAATGGAATTTTAGATTCCCCCGTCGATTGATTGGACCGAAGTGCTCGGTCTCAGGTTGACATGTCGCCTTCTTGTACAAACGCTTCAACGATGCCTGGGTATGTAATTAGAAGTTATTTGGTTGATGATGACTAGCAGTGGAATCCAGCCAGGATACACGTTTCGTCCTATTTGGTACCCGTCAGCCAGTGGATGTACCTGCATTCCGCAGTGAGTCAGTGATGATGTTCCCACCGAGGCCAACGCCAAAGCGTTGGAAACTATGGTCACTGGGTTCGAGACTCGGTGGGAACATCATCACTCACTGCGGAATGCAGGTACATCCACTGGATGACGAGTCCCAAATAGGACGAAATGCCCTTTATCCTGGATTCCACTGCTCGTCATCATCCACCAATTAAGTTAAAATAATTGTCCCAAAAAATATATACAAATACATAACATTTTACCAATCAAGTGGCGATATGTTTGTTAACAATAATTAATCCATATCAACATGTCACGGGGTTTGATAATAACCAAGATAGATAATTCAAATAATTAAAGGGCGGAAATGATTACAACAAGTGGATTGCAGAATGCCTGTCTTTGGAAAACATAAAGAGTAATTAAGGAATAAATTAGTGTTCCGGTCGATTACGTAAGAGGCAGTTAAAGACAAAGAGATCAGAAAAAAGTAATTTGGCCAATAATAACTTGCAATAGGCCTAGGTGGAGGTAAAAGTAATCATGGTTAAGGTAGGGCAAGTGGCTGTACGAATTTCTTCTGAACACACAAGTTTGACTTTTTCAGGTGGATTGCGATAGCTTCAGCTATGCGTTGAAGACAGACAAAATTGGAATGAAATAAATAACTTTCAATTTTGTAATAGCATCAACTTTATACTAACTTTCTTTAAGGTATGTTAAAGCAGAGCTACGAACAGATCTTGTTTTTCCCTTGTTTAACCATACAAGGTGATATTAGGAAATACGATGATGAACCTGCTTAAATGTAAGCCCAATGTAGTTGGCTCCACAGGAACGATCAAACTGGTAGATACCTATAAATGAGGCAAAATTAGGTAATTTTGTCATTATTTCTCAAAAATAAAGTTGGAGTGGTTGTTAAGAGACAGAGTACCTCTGCTGTACTTAATGCTCTTTTAACTGTGTTCTTCAGGTATTGTGTTACTATTTAGATGATTTTTTCACTGAGGAACTACAGTTTTATGAAAAGCGGGTTCTTTTGGAGCTGTCGGCTAGTTTAGTGTTTCACTTTCCATAGGGAACTGTGGTCAGAGTTCACACCGAACTTTTTTTAACTTGAAAACTGCCAATTTGATCCGAAAAGACAGTATGATGGTTAGTCAACGTAATAGATGCAAAGAATAGATTCCAAGAAGGAAAGTAAATGATTTCATAAACATACCGAGTAAATATCATAAATTCTAGGAAAGATTTCTCCAGTAGAGATAAATTTAGGAATAGAAGTTTGAATTTATAATTCAGTGGATCGGGATACGGTGGGTACTTATTGCTGTGGTGGTTCTTTAACTGATTTCAGCTCAAGATCAAAAGTGTAACCAATCAGATCCCTACAAACCAGTAATCGATAATTATATATATATATATATATATATATATATATGATAATAAAGAATAGACATTGAAATACTTAAGTGTTTGAATGGTAGGAGTCAAAATACTACAAAATTGACTCATGCGAAATCTAAGCGATATATATTATAAGTTTATAATCATATAAATACATTTATATACAAAGAAAATTCTATTATTGATATAAGTATAAAACTTGGGCACTGTGGTGGTAGAGTATAACTCCATTATGGATAAAATTTTATTTTGATAAATCACACAGTGTTATACAGTAATATTTACTAAAGAAGATTTGTAGCTCAGGTGGATGATTTGCAATTAATAGTGTTCTCTGAGCGCAACCAAACCAACCAGCTCAGAGAACACTGTTAATTGCAAGTAATATTTACTGATGACGTTTCGAGCACAAACTATTGCCACTCATAATCATATCAAGTCAGTCACTCACACAACTTTCTGCCTTCATTTATATACATGAGTAAGAATTGACCAGATATTGGAATAAAAATCAATATAAGATATGGTACATTCGGAAATAATATTATTAATGTTATCAATCAAATAAAATAAGATGGGAAATAATACGAGTGTCTTTATAGTCAAAATAAATAAGTAACTTGTTAGAATGTCGTGATGTGTTTGAATTGAAATAGAATTTTAAGATTATTTATTGTCCTCCTCTGATATGACTGGCGGTAGTAATATCTTCCATATTTCTGGTATTTGCATTGAGTCATTTCTGTCGCATGTGTTGGGTGTAGACTCGATAAACCAGGATTCAGTAATCAATCTCTCTCTCCACCTACATAGATTACTTCTTAGAATCTTAACCCACCTTATTGTGTGATTGTGTGTTATTACATGTACTGCTATTGCTGAGTTTTCTTTTCTAAATTGCTAATCTTCTTGGTATCGATCATTCTAGCCTTAGCTAAATTCTTATATTCTCATAGACAATCTGACTACTCCTGATCTACTAGTTTGACTTATGTAGTTGACTTAATTCACAGTCATTGCAAGGTATTTTGTAAATTGCATTATTTTGTTTAACTGGGTCAACCTAAGGGGTGCTTTAGCCTACAAAGCCTGTCTGTGAGTGAGTTTGTAGGTTTAAATGCCACCCTAATTCTTGCTTTGTTAAGGATCCTAAGTAGGCAGGGTCTCAGATATCCCCTCCTTACATGGTAAAACTACTGCAGATGCCTTATATTCTTTCCTATTTATATTATTACTAATATCATTAATAGTTCCACCATTATTTATTTTATTTTGTTTTTGACCTTTTGCGGTCTTTCTGATGAGTTTTATAGGATTGTTATTTATCTAACACCGACGTTTCATTTGATATACTTTTGACAGCCCATATAATCTCAGTGTATGCTTGTACTCGTAACGTTGAGTAGTCCATAATAAACCTTCTGATATTGTATCATGTTGTTTATGCCTATTCATTATTAGATTTTACCAAAATATACTAATATATTGTCAGTTATTTATAAAACTGGTCTAATCACCCTAGGATTAGGTGTGCAATTCATAATGGAACGCTAAAAAGCATGGAGATTTTAGACATTTCGCTGCTAATGATAAAATACTCTGAGGAAGTTGATGTCAGCCACTACGAAACAAACTACAATGGTGAGATGTTTGTATAAGAGGTGAATAGATCAACTTTTGCATTAAAACCAATTGATAAATGTAGTATGGTAAATCTTTTGTATTAATTTTATACTATTGGCAACTTTTGTAAGTAGGCACTGTTTTTCAGAAAAAAATAATTTCACGTAGATATCCACATTCAAACGTACAAGCTAACTAACTAGTATGTTGTTGTTAAATTTATATTAGTTTTCATAAGAAAGTCACATTTCAAACATACGAGTGATTGCTTTTGGTGGAAAAGAGATAGCGATATTTAACTTTCATTGTAGTACGGCTTCATCAAGGGCTACGAAAGGTACTTCAACGGAATAAACATTCGGGATGATATTTTTAGGTGGTTGCCACCAAAATAAACGAATGGCTTTATTCCGTATCCCGCTAATTGTAGCGTTATAGTCCGTTGTTGTGTAAATTTTGTACGCTCTTCAAATGAAAAATTCTCATTAAAAATTATTTTACTGGTGTACATATTATCGGTGGTATTGTATTCTTGAACTGAGTTACATTTGCTACACTTGTATCTGAAATTCTCGCTTGATACTTATATCTGTGCACTAAAATTCATTAAATAGAGTGTTATTTGGGCCTGATTTTTCTAAAATGCCAGATTTGTTTTCACAGCACAGTGCTGTTTGTGTCTCCAACCTACATATATGACCTTGAAACCTTATTGGATGATGACTGTTCTAACTTATCAATGTAATTGGTGTCTGTCAAGGCCATCCAGAGTATATATATACATATACGCAGATGCTGCCAACTTTTTCTGTGTTGATTCGGGACAGTAAAAGCTCTCTGTGTCAGTAGTCCGCCTTCTTGTATTGCGAGTTCGGTGGTATAGCACTGTGTCGTTGTTATTGCTAATAATGACTTGAAGACTAGGCTCACAAATCGACTAGGTAGGATGTTCATTAGCGCAAACTACCAAATGTTCTAGTGGTCGTAAGATGGAGGTAGTAAGTTAAAATGTTAAAAGCACACTATTGGATTTCCATGAAATCACGCTGTAGTATATTTTGGCCTGTTTATTGAAGAGACCTAAAACCCGCAGGATAAAGCGGGTGGTGCTGCCATATAATCGCCCCAATGAAAACTATAGCATTTGTCTTCTCTTCCATGTTTATTGTGGTGTAATAGCGTTTCTGTTATGGGTTCAGATGTACTACCAAAGTTTTCAAACACTACATTCGTATTTACTGGGTTAATGCGTTAAGAAACCGACCAATTTAGAATGGATAATCTTTTTTGATTTAAATTTTTCATGAGTGATAGAATTGCGTCTCCCGGCAACCACCTTTACATTTGTATTGATCATTTTAAACATTCTCGTCACATGATTTATCACTTAATTCGGTATTGTGAAGACCGAAAGATCCAACAGAAAAAGAAGATAAAATTAATACCATGTACACAATAAGTTGTATGAACTGTAAGAGACATTACATCTGCCAAAGTGGGCGTCCCCCTGGAATTAGAATCCAAGAACACAAATCAGCCGTGAAAAGACACGATATATATTCTTTCATATCAATGCATGTAGACAATTATGGACATTCATTTGCTGATTGGGATAATGTCGAAATCTTAGACAGAGGAAACACCATAAGTGCAGTCAGGGAATTCCTAGAAGCCTGGTACTCAAAGGAATATGCAATTAACAAACACGTTAATATAGACCAAATATACCAACTAATAAAAAGTAAATCAGGTGAACAGAAAGTTTAAAATTCAAGTCAGTAGAAAATGATCAATACATATGTAAAGATGTTTACCGGGACACACCACTTTATTTTCTATGGTTGGTTTGTAAGGGTTAGTTTTGTATTTACGAGTTGATCATGGATTGATATCAGTTAGAGAACCATTGAAAACCGGTACCGGAGTACTGGACAGCTGTTTCATCCTAGTTTGTGAATCATCGGCAGTACACACCCGCTGGGGGTTCGAACCCAGGACCTTCCGGTTACAAGGCAAGCTCGTATACCATTCAGCCACTGGAACTGGATTCAACGGCCAGCCCATGAATTCCAACTTCTACCAATTCGTGATTTAGCGCTACCCAAACCAATATCGTCGTCAGTGGGATACGAGCTTACCTTTTAACCGGAAGGTCATAGGTTTGAACCCCAGTGGGTGCTTACTGCCGATGATTCGCAAACTAGGATGAAACAGCAGCTGTTCAGTACTCTCTGGTTTTCAATAGCTTACTTTATGCTAAAAATTACGCTGAAGATGTTGTCCAGAAGGATGACGAAAGCTTTGCAACTAAACCAACCAGCTCAAAGAACACTACTTCTAATTGCAAAAGGAGTTAAATTGTTGTAATATGTATAAAAACTCTGAAAATTCCAATATCTGTTTAACTATTCTTGTTTGGAATAAAGTGATTATTATTATTCCTGTTATACTGAAACATAATTTCAATGTACAATGTTGAATAGACAAGGTTTCACTGTGTTTTTCTTTTGTTTAAATGAAACAATTCTGATTGGTTGAGATCATTGAGTGAGTGTGTGTGTGTGTTGTCTAAGTTATCCAAGGCTAGGGAAATAGATCACAGTTATATTGATGAACCAGAATCCGGAGAAAAAAAGGGTTTTTGGGACAGACAACATGACCCATTTTTTTAATCTACTTAAGACAATAAATTGAATTAAGCGCCACACTTATGCTACACTTTTTTTTATTATTTTGTCATATCTATCACCAATGGATGAATCACATGCTTAGGGCACATAGGATAGCTAAAAACCAGACAATATGACCATTATAGTCGCTGTATGTTTATGTCTGATTTTCTGCATATATATATATCAATATAAACGTCTAAATACTGTCTGGGAAAGGCACAGTCTATTGAAAAAAAATAATAAACCAGTTGAAAAATGAAATGAATGCAAACCGGCCACAAAGGTGGCCAGCTTGGAAGAATCCTTCTCTATAATCTAATGTACCGGGTGCCTAATAAATTGCCAACATCATCATCGAAGCATCGCATGCTCCAAACAGCAGGGGCTATTGCAATTCGCCTCAAACAACCAGTGCTCAGTGTTCAAAAGAAGCAAGTCCAGCCAGCCACTACTACTGCCCTGGCTAGCCTTCAGTAGAAACTATAAACTCATGAATTTGTAATATTATCTTTCCTAATTTTTCTGACATTCAGCTTATTTTATGTTGATGCTAGTGAGCTGTAATCTATCAATATTATTGATTTGATGTTATTTAAGCAGCATTTAATGTTGTTCATAACACTAATTCATTCACTCCCTATAATGTATATATAACTGTAGAGCCGGATGATGAAGTTATCGAAAAGAGTGCTCTTTGTTCACTATCCATATATATATATATATATATATATCGTACATTGAGAGTTTATTTGTCGGAGGATTTGATCGAAAATGTGCCACTCTATAGAAGGTATGTAGACGACATTGTAATTATGAGTGATAAACGTCTTGTTCTGCCACCTCAGTTTTAAATCGAATGAATGAAGTTCAGAATAGCGATATCCCTTACGTCTATAGAAGAGGAAGATAACTGTTTACCTTTCCTAGATAAATTGCTTAGTACACGGCTTGATGGATCAATAAAATGATCTATTTATAGAAAACCTACCTGAACAGGACAGTATCTTACTTATCACAGTTTCTGCCCTGTTCGGTACAAAAGAGCCTTAGTGAGCGAGATGCCTCTTCAGTAGAATCCAACGAATGTGAACTGAAGACACACTTGTTGAGGAAGAAAGAAAGCTGACACATACTCTGGTTGATAATTAATTATCCAGATAAGTTCATCAGGAGATATAAAGTAGTCAATGGAACACCAAGACCCATTCTCCAACTCACCCCTAAGAAAGACGTGTACATCAAGCTACCCTATGTGGGGCATCATAGCAGCTTGATAACTAGACAAAGATTGACCGCTGCTGTTAAAAAGACTCTTTATGTATCTAATATCATAATAATTGAGAATGTGAAGCCATTATATTCATCGAAGCCCTTTGAACATGCAAAAAATGATGTCACATCCCACTGTATCTACCAGTTTGAATGTGCATGTGGACACACATACATAGGAAGGACTCATCGATTTCTACAGGTTAGGGCTTCAAAACATATTCCTAAATGGCTTCAGAAGAAAACTGAATTTCCAGGACCCAGTAGTGGTGAGAACTAGAGACCTAGCTCATCTATTGCGAAATATATTGTAGAGACAGGATATAAAATTGACGTTAACACATCTTTTAAACCTATCTATAAAATGTGTTTTGGGGCGTATCCTAGAGTTTTCAGAAGCCCTAGCTGGTAATGAGAAAGTTTAAACCACCTTTATACCTTCAAAGCAACAATTTGTCATCACACTTAACCTTCCTCGGCAAACACAGTTTTGATGCCAGCTAGAGCAGAAGAACTGTTACCTCTGTTAGTTGATTTGGTTATCTTCATTGATATTTTGACCTTCAATATGTCCTTTTAACTTGAGCTAAGTTTGTTTTCTGACCTCTTAACTCTTTATTAATTTCATATATATATTCCTATAACAAGTCCATGTGTGTGATCAGATTGTTCGAAATGTTTTACACAAATACAATATTACACGAATCAGACGAATTACCTACTTCTAATTGCTTTGTCTATACATTGCCAACCTTAATTTCTATCAATAATTGTTGAATAAACGGTTAAGAAGGACGAAAATTCAAATTTCGCGCACACGCGCATACATTACTAAAAACGATTCAGTAAAACAACACTTTTAGGGAAATAATAATGATAGTAATTTAAAACAGCCATAAATATAAAAAGCATATAATTTGTTTTCTTTACAATCCAGAAATAAATAAATAAAGATAGAATCAAAGGAATTAGTAATTATGAAGGAGATAAATTAGATTCTGATCGTTTTTCTAAGAAACCAGGGGAAAACAATCATAGGGAGTTCTTTTTCTCTCTCTCTCTCTCACTGTAATTTATTTGTAGGATAGTCAGTCAATCTCTTATCACGAGGTTCAATCCTTTCCCATGTATGTACATTTATTTTAAAAGAATGTGTAAATATATATATATTTATTTTTTAAGGTTTAACTGATTCTTTAATCGTGTGAATAAATTTATTAAGACACTTTATATATAATTTCGTTGATTTTAATCTAAGCTGATTGTAATTTGAAAATTATTGATTAGTTGGTTGATTGATCGACTGATTGTCTTACTTCGGAAATCTACCAATCAGGATAAAGAAAGAAGCAGTATTATGGTGTAGTAGAATTTTCAAGAATTGGTTTGTAGGGGATTTGATGCATCATTTAGCGAAGCACTGAAAACCAGAAGCGGAGTACTGAACAGCCAGATGTTTCGTCCTAGTTTGAGACTCATCAGTCAGTGAGGTCGACCTTATCATGAGTTAGGTAGAGGCAAGAATTCACGAACTGGCCATTTAATTGGGTCCCAGTGGCTTGATGGTCCGTGAGGTCCTGGGTTTCAGACCTGGTGATGGGCGTCTACAGCAGATGAGTCCTAGACTAAAGCGGAACAACTGTCCAGAACTCCTTGGTGGGTTTCCAATGGTTCTCTAACCAATGTCAGTTCACCATGGTGAAATCCTGTAAATATACATATCAAAGGTATCTATTTTTCATTTCAAAAATCATTCCTCTTAGCACACAAAGAAAACATTAAAATCATAGTGGATAAAATTAAAGAAACTGATTATATTTCTGTAAACTGTCAATCAGTTCTCCACCCTCCAAAAGTTTCCTTCTTGAAAATATGGTTTTATTATTTAGTTTTACTTTTTTTCAATGAACTTTTCAGTGTATTTCTCTTCTTTTACCTCTCAGAAAAAAAATGTTAATCAGGATTGGTTCATTTTGCTATGGCAACGTAAAAATATAATATAATGGTAGTTGTTACTACTCTTGTCTGTTTATCTATTCATCTGTTAGATGATTTTCTTTGTTTTCGCGTGTATGGGTGTGTGTGTGTGTTGTAAAAATAACAAGGATTTACAACATCTAGGGAAGATTGAGATTAACAACATCGACTGACAGTAAACGAACGACATGTTTGTTGCTAGGCTATTCATAAAAAAAAACATTAGAATAATTTGTCCCAGTTTCAGTCCACTCATAGACCCCTATGCCTTTTGAGTGACTTATATCATTAACGAGAATGTTGTGTACACAGGAAGGAAATAGAAGGAATGCGATTATACTGTCAATAATTGTTATAGAATTTTATCTTTCAGCGCGCCTCTCAAATTCTTAATTCTTCTGTCATTAGGTATAGATTAAAGGGTAGGGGGAGGGAGCGTCTACGAAATGCACTATTTATTATTATTATTACTATTACTTACTTGGGTTCCGAGTGGAATGCAGGGCTTCAACAGAACATCTCCTTATTGCTCTTGCATCTGCAGTTCTCTTTACCTGGGACCACGATTCCACATAGTCTACTATGTCCTCCCCTCCGAACGATCTCCTCCATTTCATACACGGACAAACATTCAACTTGTCGTTCCTCATCCCTGTTCAACTCCTGCTACGGCCTGGTCTGTGGTGTCACTCACAAGGTCTCCTCAACAGCGTGTCTCCGATCCATCTGCATTCTTCCCAACATTATTCTTGAACGATAGGTCCTTGACTGATTCATTCCCCACCCACAGTTTGGGGTGAGTGACGGTAGCTGTTGATACAAGTCTTCAATCGTCTGCTGGAAATGGTTTTCATGACGTGTATGCCATGTTTCTGACCCACACAGAAGAAATGATTAATTGGCGCAACAGTGGTGTTGGAAATCCGAATTTTGTTGTTTATGATACGATGGAGTGCAGAAGTTTTCCAAACTTGTATCAGATTGATGAAGGTCTGTTTTGTCTTTCCTTTTCTGGTTTTGTCATCCACATCCAAGTCGTTGCTTTTAGTTGAAACGATACTGCCTGACGGTGCTTGGTTCTGATTGTTGTTGGTGGTTGTCTGGGTTCATTACCTGAAGTCCTATCTTCGCTGCTTCCTAAACTAGTTTTACGGTTCCCATCTGTAAGTCTTCGAGTTTGTGTGACATTAAACATAAATCATCCACACACGAAATCCGTTTCATCCACAGTCTTATTATCAGTGGTGCAAAGTATTCCTGTCTTCTCACTCCCCCACGTATGGTGTACCGCATAATCCAGTCCGCCACAATTAAGAATATCATCGGTGCTGATAGGGCAGCCAGCCTTTTCTTACTCCCTGTATTCACTTGGAACGCCTAGCTAAGTTTTCCGTTGTGGATCAATTGATACGTGGCATTGTCATACAGGTGTTGAATAAGGTTGATAAAGACCTGGGGCACTGCACTCAGTAGTGTTAAAGTAGTTTCCAAATTACTTCTCGGTCAACGCTGTCGAAGTTGATGTCGAGATTCCACTGCCATTCTACACTTTGTTCTGTGATGACAATGCGTAGAGTTGCGATTCTATCAGCACATGATAATTTGCCTTTTCTGAATCCAGCTTGTTCCAGTTGGGCTGGCGGAATTCTACATCCGGTGAATCTTGCATCGTCTCCAGGATGACGCAACTTAGTATTTTACTTGGCGTGGACAAGAGCATTATTCCACGCGAGTGTAAGTCACCATTCTTTGGTAGCTTGACAAGATAGCTAGCCATTCCTTCGATCAGTAGGTACCTGTCTTCCCTTCCAAATGTTTTGCAATAGTGTGGGATGAGCATGCTCACTGTGGTCTCTGGATCTGCTTTAAGAGCCTTGGAGGGAATCTCGTCTGATCCTGCTCTCTTCCCAGCTGGCCTTCAATAGCTGGATTGCATTTAAGACTTCTGATTTTACGGGGGGACTGTTGTCGCCTAGCAATGAAATGCAGTACTACTGAATGATTATTTACGGGCTTTGTGACACACCACGAAATAGTGAAGAATATTTATATTATATATATGGAGATAAGAATATATTCTGTGCAAAATGTTCTCTACACTGACATTTGTCTTGAGGAAGTGCTTTCACAATGACTTCCTAGTGAAGACTATAACCATCTTGTGGAGCTCATCGATCAAAATTTCGATTTATGCATTGAATAAACGAATAACACTCCAGTACTTTAATCCCTCATTTGTTTTACTTTTTGTCACTGAAAGATACTTTATGCTGTTAGATACTACTGATATCTAACAACCTTTTTTATATGTGTGTAAAACTTGGGCACTGTATTAGTAAGTAATTCTATGTTAGTTTGTTTATTGGATGTATCACACAGTCAGCGAAACAGTATTATTTACTGGATGACACAGTTTCCAACAAAATTTATTGTTCATAATCATTTCATCAATTATAATTACACGACTTTGAAACTTGAGTTTTATAGTTTTCTTTGTTTTCTCCTATTTGTCGTCGTTTGGGTAGTAGAATTTTCCAGATAGCCGGTCGGGACAGGTGTTGAATCATTCCAATTACACGTATTTGCAGAATTCTTAGCAAGGCAGGAATAAAAGTGGCTGGTATTCATACCCACAAACTCAATTAGAAACAAGCTTTGTCGGTTAAAGGATCAATCCTGTGGAGCCTTTAAAACAAAACAATTTAGTTTATCTAATACCCTGGCCTGCAATGATTGTCAGGTCAAATACATAGGTCAAAGTAGTAGAATAGGGGCAGTCAGACTAGCCGAGCATAAAAATCTAGCAGCAAAATCTAGATTAGTTGAGCCGAATAAGATAAGAAATCTAAAGAATAGTTCAGCTATAGTACTCACTACATGCAATTACACACAACCATACAATAGGACGGGTGGGGTAAGAAGACAGTTATAAAATCTAATGTAACAGGGTGGAGGGAACAGGATTGATAACGGAAGCTTCATTTATCGAGGCAACTGCAAATACGTGTAATTGGAATGATTCAACACCTGTCCCGACCGGCTATCTGGAAAATTCTACTACCCAAACGACGACAAATAGGAGAAAACAAAGAAAACTATAAAACTCAAGTTTCAAAGTCGTGTAATTATAATTGATGAAATGATTATGAACAATACATTGTGTTCGAAACGTCATCCAGTAAGCAAAAATACTGTTTCACTGTGTGATACATCCAATAAACAAAGTAAAATGGAAGAACCTTTTTTGTTGTTGAAATAATACAGGACATTTCTAGCTCTGTAGGAAGGTGTTTAGTGTTTGACCATAGATGTCTGGTCACTAGCTTCAATGCTAAATATATATGCTAAAGATGTTACCTGTCCTGATAATGAAACGTTCATGGTCAAATACTTTAGTCCGAAAAACACCAGCTGTCAACTTAGATTCTGTAATGATGTACTCTGTTAGTGAAAACAACTCACTTTTAATAATAATAATAATGATAATAGAATGAACTATCCAGCAATAAATAAGTTTTTGTTAGAGTTTTACGTATCATGGTGATTACAATGAAATGACGACATTTTCAGCCCATGAATTCTAATTTTTGTCGATTTGCGATATATATATAGTACAGCGGCTAGCCAATGTCACCGGGGAGTATTTGATCCTAGTGGTCATGATTTCAAACGAGAAATTCGAGCATCTTCATTCTGAAATCTGAGTCACTAATTAGCATGGAGATGGCACGAATAGATAGGAGTTATGCAGAAAATTGCATGGTCAGTGGGCTGGCCTTCTAATCTAACGGTTATGGGTTGGATTCCTGCGTGTGAGATGATGGATGCGTGCTGATGAAGTGTCCCAAAATAGGACGAAACAGCTGTCCAGTAATCCCTGGATCCCTAACCATTATCGATCACTCATTGATGTGAGTCCCAGAGTCTTTAAAATCTTGACCAGTTAAAAGAAGTATTTTCTCAGATACTTTATCGAGAAATATTGAAAAAAACATGCATTATAAGTATTTACTTGTAGTGTCCTCCTGCAGTTCATGAATAGTGAACATCAATAATTTTAAAAAATCATGTCGGGGGCCTTATCTTTTGGCAAAGGATGACTATCAAAAATTATTATTTATGTTCTTATATTTGATTAAGTCAATTTTAATTTTCCCGTTGGCGGAGTGAACCAGCCTCTGTTGACATGTCAACTCCCAATACGGACTCTTGAACGATATTTTAGAATTAACATGAAGTAAGTAGGCGGATGGTACCTAGCATTGGACTCCTGTGAGGATAACGCACATTTCATCCTATTTAGAACTCCTCAGTTGGATGTACCTACATTCTTAGTGAGGCAGTGATGTCCCCTCTGAGACTCGAACCCAGTACTCATCGTTAAAAACATCAACACGTTATCTCAGATGGTCTGTTGGCGTTTGGAATGACGTCTGGTTAGTTCGAACCTCAGTAGAAACGCCACCATTTATTAGGAGTGCAGGTACATCCAGCCGACGAGTTCTAAATGGGACGAAATGTACATCCTAGATTCCACTGTTATTCGACATCCACCAAATTATTAAGTGTTGCTATAGATCACTTGCGGTGTAAACCTTACTGTGTGTGTATGTTTGTGTTTAAAAGAGCATGAAAATTGAATGTATGAGTTCCGCTCAGACTGTGAATAAATTAAATGTATCAGTATAAAAAAGATTCAGAAGATACTATTTATATATTTGCAATCAAGAGCAATAAACCAATCACTTTTGAGATATAACCTTAGCTAGTTTCTGATTGGTTAATACAGTAGATGAGTTTGTTAGATTCATCTGTAAGTTTTATAATTTCATTGGCTATATACATTATCTCTTAAGAAAAACCATCAGACATATGTAATGCCTTCGCAGCAGCTTATTTTTAATATTTTTCTAATCTCCTGGCAGTGTGTCTCTGAATTAAACTGTCATATTCACTATGACGAGTGCCTATTTTTGGATGATTAAAAAAATTTCATGTTATATGACCGAGTTTCAAAATTCCATGTTTAATACTGTATGGTTGTTTGGAAGCAGTAGGTAGGGAGTCTTGAACCGTCTAGGTTTGATGCTTATTGGCACTCACCAGTCAGCAAAGCATATCTACAATCTCCAAGGAACTCATAACCTCTCTGAGATTCGAACCAGTATCACCCACTGATGTAGTCAGAGAGCCGAGTTATTCGGGCATATACTGAGATAGTTCTTCTGTATAGATCAGAAATATGGCACACACGTCATGAAAACCATTTCCAACATACGACTGAAGACTTTTATCAACAGCTAGCATCACTGACCCCATACGGAAGATCAGATGGCCAGTTGGCCTGAAAGAATTAGCTACAAGGAACTGTGGTGCGGAACGAATCAATCACGAACGTATTGCTCAAGAAATATGTTGGGGAGAATGGAGATCGATCGAACACACGCTGTCTATGAGACTATCGAATGACACCGCGCACCAGGTCATAGCTCGAGTTGAAGTGGGATGGAGAACCAGGAGTTGAGTGTTTGTCGGAGTTTGACATGGAGGAGATCGTTTGGGGAGGAGGAGATGGAAGACTATGGTCAACTGTCGGGCTAGCTAAAGAGTACCACATCGAATAGGACAAAGTGAAGATGTTCTGTTGAAGCTCTATACTCCCCTCTGAACCGAAGGGGACAAAATTAACAACAATATATTCAGGATTGTTACTAACCTGTTGTCAGACTGCAAAAGATGCATTGCTTCGTTACTAGTGACTAGACAGTATCATACGTCTAATTCTTTGCATTGGTGCAGACTGAATCCTACCAGTCAAGTTTGTAATATGGTCACCCTGTTAAGTGACTAGCCATTACAGTGCATTCTGAGTTGATGGTGACCATGCTACAAACTTGACTGATAGAATTAAGTCCACACCACATATTGAACTTGACGCATGACACTAAAGACTGTCCAGTGCCCAATCAAAGTATCCAATACAGTCTTACAGGAGGTCGATCGCAAGCCCAAACTGCTCACTGGGTGATGCGGGTTCAAATCTCAGAAAGAATATGAGTTCCTTCGAGGTTAGAGATATACCTTGCTAACTACTGAGTGTCAACAAGGACGAAACCTGAGGCCTATTGCCTCTAATAACATTAATTCATAGTGAACCATGACGTCAAGTTACTTAGCATGTTTACTACATTGCAGACTCGACTGATACAACTCAGTCTGCACTAAAAACAAGGCCTAGACTCATGACAACGACTACCACTTAGTAACCAATCAGAGCACAAGTAAAGTACGTTTAATATGTAACTTCAGTGCCGAAATTACAACTCTGTTATCGAAATTTAGAGATTAAGTGTACAATTAATAAAAAAAACAGACACCTTTCAAAACACTGTCTTATAGTGAATATTAGATAAATTCAGGGTTAGAAATGTAGAAATAACAAAAATGGACAGGATGGTTGGATAAAAAATCTAGTGGGATCATAACTAATGTGACGAATAATTGTTTATGCAGTTAGGGATTAAATGTGTAGTAATAATAAAATAACAAAATAGACAGGAAGTTTGGATATGAAAATATGGTAGTGTAAATAGGGATTGAGAAAACTTAAAATAACATGAATAAACAGGAAGTTTGGCTAAGAAAGTCAGTGGGATAGTCACTATTAGAAGAATTACCTGTTTATGATGGCTATGGCAGGGACAAAGGTTGAACGTATTTCTTTTGGATACATACCGTGAGTTTGAGCTTTTGGATGGCTAGTGCCTCGGCTATGCCCAGATGTCTTAATTTTACTCCCTTTGATAGGTTTGATCGAATCTTTTATATTATTTTGAAGGATTTTTCGAATGGCGCTGAATGTTCTGAGTTGACCAGATGTTCTGTCACTGAACTATACACGCGTTTTCGTTCTCCTTTTACTAGCCAGGCTAGATAGTGTTCACGAGCGCGTTTTTCAAGTTGGCGCATGGTACAGCTGATGCACTCAGCTCCGCAAGAGCAAGTAAACTGGTATATCCACGCTGAAGTGGCCCAGTGCGACAGCTTGTCTTTCACGCTCTGGCTAAACAGTTCCTTGCAGGAAAACGTCAATCGTAGGCTCGTGGCGAAGTATGTCTTCCTCAGAGATTCGCACAGGCGTCTACGAAGGATTTCTGCTTCAATGTCACCTTTGAATTCTACATTAAGTAAAAGTATCTTCTTCGGGACGGATTGAACTTGTTTGG
This sequence comes from Trichobilharzia szidati, assembly GCA_944472155.2. Taxonomy (NCBI): domain Eukaryota; kingdom Metazoa; phylum Platyhelminthes; class Trematoda; order Strigeidida; family Schistosomatidae; genus Trichobilharzia; species Trichobilharzia szidati. The sequence continues at coordinate 43,097,836 of OX235276.1, read as the reverse complement.
AAGTCTTCTTTGAAATATTGTATGTCTTTATTCAGCCGAAGCTATATAATATATTACTGAACTATTCTAAAGCTCAATAGAATATTACTACTTTGGATTCTGCAGGCATTCTGGTTGATTTCAATGTAAATCTTGTCAATAAATTGATATGCCTGGCAGTATGGCTTAATAAACTGTATGGTATACGAGCTTAATGCTCACAAAATAAACTCCTCCAATCGATAATCTCAAGTCTTTAGACTGAACACTAGCTAGTAATTAGTGTACTGTGTCTAATCCTTTGTTTGGTGCAGACTGCGAATTCTATCAGTCAAGCCTGCAATGTAGTTAACATAATGGGTGACTCGATGTCACAGTGCACTGTAAATTGCTGTTAGTAGACTGCTGGAAGCAATCGGCGGCAGGAAGTCTAGGACCACTTAGGTTTCGTGCTTGTTGGCACTCACCAGTCAGCAAGGCATATCTACAACGTTGAAAGAGCTCGTGTCCCTTCTGTGATTCGAACCCGCTTCAACAAGTGATGCAGTCAGAGATATTACCATTAGGGATAATAGTTCCTTCAAGATTTCAAATACGCCCTGTTGACTGGTGACTGCCAACTAGCACGAAACCTAAGTGGTCAAAGGCTTCCTGCCTATCGATTGCTTCCAATCTATCTAATATCAACAGTCTCAACTTCAGTGACGACAAGATTACCAGCGATACATGAAAGGAGGAGAGAAGATGGATGGTTGTTGATATGACAGTTTTTCTCACGGTCTCCAAAAGAGTTAGAAACAGTTTACAGCAATGCTGAATATATATACATAGGCTACAAACGGCCTTGACAGACGCCAAATTCACCGATAAGTAAAAAGAAAGTTAAAACGTTTGAAAAGTCCCACTTAAACGATCCATTCGCAATATTTGTACTTTGTATTTGGATGTTTCAACTGACTATATAATTATAAGCCGCTTTTTTCTCCCAGACGATATACCATTTTCCTGACGTTTTCATATCCTATGTTGACTTGATCCTTATTAAATGTCTTTCTCCTTGTTTAAACTCTCATTTTAATGCTTGTCTTCGTGGACATTTGTAAAAATTATATTTGTAAAATCTCAGCGAAATTGAAATGATTAATTCCAACGTTTCCTGCGTTCGGCAATCTGGTCCGAACTTTTTCAGGGAAATTAATCGAAATTAACATAACAGAGGTTTATGTATAAAAAGGAACAACTCTTGTTTTTAAACTTTGTCCAATCATATGAATCATGAAACAGGTATCAACAGGTATAATAAACAAAAATTATATGAGCTGTGATCAACATTTGACCTCAGACTTTCAAAATTAGTCTACATTTCAAGTGTTGGTTTGTAGGGATTTGATTGGTTACAGGATTTTTATCATGAGCTGACATTAGTTAGAGAACCATTGGAAAACCTGGGAGTACTGGACAGCTGTTTCGTCCTAGTTTGGGACCCTTCATCAGTACACACTCACCTGGATTCGAACCCAGGACCTTCTGGTTACAAGGCGAGCTCGTATACCATTAAGCCACAGGTCAACTGTGAGGACAAATACTCGCCGAAGACATTGGCTAGGGGTCGCGCTATGTCGTGAATTGGCAGAAGTTAGAATTCATGGGCTGGCCATTGGATCGGGTCCCAGTGGCTTAATGGTATACGAGCTCGCCTTGTAACCAGAAGGTCCTGGGTTCGAACCCAAGTGGAGTGGTTGCGTACTGATGAAGAGTCCCAAACTAGGACGAAACAGCTGTCCAGTACTCCCTGGTGGTTTCCCAGTGGTTCCCTAATTAGTCTACTTTTGTTAAAAAGGTGTGTCTGCGGTATACAATGGTGTGTGTGTATGTGTGTGTGGGTGAACAGCCATAAAACATTAGTTATTCTCGGCGTAAGAAGACGTAGACAATCGAGAATTTGATGAAGTGTGACTAGTTGTTGAAAACATATCCAATTTATTTATTAGTCAGGATTTGCCATGCATCAGCTAGCATCACACCTTCACGTCTGTTCAAACTGTTGGGATTCACCCATATATGTAGGGCTTCTGCAGTCAGTCTTTGTTTATATGAACCAAAACGTTTTTGTAAAACCTTAGTCTTATCAAAGTCGATTTGGTGTCCCGTTTCTATCGAATGCAGTGCAATCGCTGAGTTGTTTTCTAGCTTCTTCAAGTCTGTAAAGGTCTTTAAAACCACCTTTAGACATTGTTTATGCCCTTTCACTCTTATATTTACCTGTGTTGAAGTTTCTCCAACATAAACAACGTTACAACCCTCACAATTGATCTGGTATACGCAATTCTGCTGGTTTTCTTGTTCTATTTTATCCTTAACCTTCACCAGTGATGAGCGTAAGGTGTTCGTTGCACGAAAATACACTCTTATGCTATGATCGTTAAGGATTCGCTTTATTTCGTCGGATGTTTCTTTGCGGTGAGGAATCACCGCTGTACTAACCCAATTCTTAGCAACAGGTTTCGATTCATCCTTATCTTCACATTTTAAATATCTTTTTATGAAGTCTTTAAGATAATTATTTGATTCAAGAGTGGATTGAACCAATTTAAGTTCCTTGCTAATATCTTCCTCCTCAGTAACTAGACCTTTGGCTCTGTTGATCAGATTCTCGGCCACAGTTACTTTGGTGGTAAATGGGTGAGCTGAATAGTAGTCTAGGTATCTATCCGAATTTTTCGGCTTTCTGAAGATGTTTATTTTAAATTTTCCATCTAATTTTCTTTTCACTAAACAGTCCAGGAATGCCAACTCATTCTCATCGAATTCAACCTCTTTGGAGAACTTGATAGTTTCTGACATATTGTTTATTAAGTGAAAAAGTTCATTTAACAAACTACGTTTGATTATGACGAAGATATCATCTACGCATCTTAACCACATCTTTAGGGGACTAGGGCATCTGATAATTGCATTTGTTACTGATGAGTGCATAAACAGATTGTTGACTAGCGGAGATACTGGTGATCCCATAGCAATGCCTTCTGTTTGACGGTAAAGAACCCCTCTAAATGTCAATAACGTGGGTTGAAGACACAGTTCTAATACCTTCATAATTTCGTCTGGAGTTAAAGGATAACGACCACTGAGTTCGTCGTGGTTGTAAGGTAATACTAACGATGTGTTGTTTCGTAATGTGATTTTATTTGAGCGAATCAATGTTATTCTGACCTCAAACTGTCTGTGGGAATTATTGTTGTGTGACTTTTCTGGAAAAAATTCTGGTGGCAGTTTGTTGGCAATATTCTACTGGGTTCTATGTACCCATTTTGTTTTACCTAGAAACTTAGCTGGACTACATAGCTGCCTAACGGCACTGTCGAGAACCACAGATTCCAGCAATGAATTATCGGCTTTTTTTCTGTCTTTGGAGCGTTTTATGACTCTGCGTGTGGGTGTGTGTGTGCGTTTGTCTCAAGGAAGTTTCGGACGGCTATACAGCAGAATGTGGAGATCACTTTCCTGCTTTCAGATCACAATGATTAGGTTCTGGCTGTAACAGTAACACTGATATTATTATTATTAAAACGTTACTCCAAGCATGTAGTGCAAGTCGTAATCAGCCGCGTCTGTTCTGTCCATTCAAGTAGACAGAAACGAAAAGGGTAGGGGTAGGGGGGGGTAAATTTCTTTTGTCGATAACCTATAAACTCACTCTGTACAGTAGCACCTCTATATCGTGAATTCACAGAAATCAAGATTCACAAATCGTCGAATTCCACTTCAGTTTTTGAATAATCAAAGTGTTCTCAGCATAACCTCAAAACCAACACTTGAATATCAATGAGATGCTCAATAGCGACTTGCCCTATTCAGGTAGGTAGTTACCTGGGGTTCTAGCGAGAAGTCGTGACCAGTAGGGTGCAGCAGGTTGGGTGTGAGGACAAATACTCGCCGAAGACATTGGCTAGGGGTCGCGCTATGTCGTGAATTGGCAGAAGTTAGAATTCATGGGCTGGCCATTGGATCGGGTCCCAGTGGCTTAATGGTATACGAGCTCGCCTTGTAACCAGAAGGTCCTGGGTTCGAACCCAAGTGGAGTGGTTGCGTACTGATGAAGAGTCCCAAACTAGGCTGATGAAACAGCTGTCCAGTACTCCCTGCAGGTTTTCCAATGGTTCTCTAACTAATGTCAGCTCATGATGAAAATCCTGTCACCAATCAAATCCCTACAAACCAACACTTGAATAACCTCAAAATCTTGGGTTAAATCCCAAGCAGAGGAGTTCATAAGGGAGGACTGCTGAAGAGTCTACAACTAGAGCGTGTCAGCTGTCTAGTACTTCGTAGTTTTAAATGCCTCTCTCTCTCTCGCGCGCGCGCTCTACCTAGTTTTGTTCATATCACTTTGTCTCTGCTCTTTTCAAAATGCTTCATCAGTTTCTCATACATTTTGCTATACCAAGTATGGAAGTACCCTGCGATTCCTTTTCAATCCTTAACCCACTGTATCACAATAGAATTAAATTAGCGAGTTTCGGATACATTTGTGTGCGCATTTGTGTTTGTCATTCGTTCATTAATTAATTAATTTACATTTCTTTTAATTAGATTTATTCAGTTAAGGAATAATAATACTAATAATAATAAAACCTCAAGTTTTTACACAGTCAAAAGAAATAGAATCTATAATTTCAGTACTGCCTAAACAGATGGCTGATTTTAATTACTGAAAAATTCGCTGGCATTGATTGGTGGGTGGGTGGTTGGTTGGTTGATTGTTTGGTTGGTGAATGTGTTCAAACTCGCTTTACATCGATTAATTAAGAAGGAGTAGATTCAAGTTTGAATTTGAATCTTTTTTATTTTCTAAAACATTTCTTATTACTTTATGTATATTAATCAGTGTGTAATACACTTTAATTATTTAAATTTGAATCGAATTTGAAAAAAATTAATCTGATGCTCCCTAGTGAGTGGCTATAGGATGAAGCTGACTGGAGTTCTTGTGAGAAGTTATGACTCGTCTGAATACATGCGAAAAGTGGTCTAAAACCATGCTCCCCGACCCCCAACACCCCCTCTATTCCCAACTCGCGCCTTGTATCTCATCAAGTGGAACCAGAAATCAGTATAAAATAATTTATGCTCGTACAACCAAGTACATGAACTCAACGATACCATACTTGGTCCGTGTTCTAAGTGACAGAGACAATGTTAAGCGCGAAACCTATGACTTGCTTTGTTGTTAATAACACAATTTTAGGCTCTTTTATTTCTCTCTTATTTTGTATTCTATAGTGAACACCTTCTTAAACATACTACCTAAATTATTAATATTGGCTTCCTTTTTTGTACTTTACTGTATTCCTTCTTTTGTGTATCTACTGGTTCCGACTATTTTAGCACTATGAGCATTACAAAATTGTCCTGTCATTAACCATCATGTAATTATTAGTTTTTGTGGGTTTTTTTTATTCTTTATTTTTTCTTCGGCAATATTAAACTGACAATCATTGGTTGTGAACGCCATTACCATCATCTCAAAATTTTGTATTATGCAGGATTACTCACACTACCACTACAAACAATGCATTAGACCTGACAATAAAAAACAAAACAACAACCCTGAAATGTTATTTTATGATTGTTGAGTGTTGTTTCAACCTAAATTAACTGATCATCTTGGCGATAAACATTCTTAAATATCATTTCATAACTTTTTGTATGACTATAGCTTTACTGTCACCATGCATAATCACATCATAGTTTCCACTACCCAATACTGAGTTATGATTATATGATGTTTATTTTCCGTTCTACTTCTTGGTATTTTTTCGCATTTTTAAAAAATTACTTTGTGTTTTTTGTGTTTGGTTTTGCTGTTGTTGTCTTTATATTTATTTTATTTTTTTAAATACTCCTTTTAAACGTTGGATAAAATTAGATGAAAATATTGTAGATATGTGCTGAAAATTTCACACTGTACCACTAGTACTGTTTCTGGAATAAAGCAAATTATTATTATTATTATTAAAAACTAATGGGGTCCATCAAGTTGGAGGTGAAAACAAACACTTGCCGATGACACTGATTGATGGTTACACTGCAATCACGAATCCATAGAAGTTAGAATTCATTGGCTGGCCATTAGATAGCGTCTCCATAGCTAAATGATTCTGGATTTGAACCCCAGTGTGGTGTGTACTTCTGCGGAGTTCCAAAACTAAGACGATGAGTTGTCTAGAACTACCTAATATACAATGGTTTTCCAACTAATCTCTGTCCGTGATCAAATTTGAAAGGTTTCAATCGTTTCCCATATAACTTTATTCGTGAGAGAGAGAGACAGAATTTTCAAGTATGGATTTTGTAGGGATTTTTGTTTGATTGGTTGGAGGAATTCATCGTGAGCTGACATCAGTTAGGGAACCATTCGAAAACCTGGGAGTACTGCACAACTGTTTTGTCACTCTAGTTTGGGGCTCTTCGGAAGCACGCGCCCATCAGGCGGGGTTTGAACCCAGGGCCTTCTCGTTACAAGGCGAGCCAGCTTGTACACCGTTAAGCCAATGAGACCCAATCCAGTGGCCGGCTCATCAATTCTGACGTCTGCCAATTCATGACATAGGGCGACCAATTCACAATGTCTTCTTCGATGAGTTACTGATTCACCTTCAACCTACTGTACCCTACTGGTCATGGCTTCCCATCAGAACCCCACACAACTACCTACCTGAATAGGGCCGGTTTCTAGTGAGCATCAGATCAATTTTCAAGTATTGGTTTGTGGGAATTTTTGTTTGAGAGAGAATTGTTGAATACTGTTGAATTCATGACCCCAGTAAAAGTTCATAAATGGGGACCAGGATGAAATGCGTATCCATCATTATTTAATTGATGACTAATTGGGAGAACTAAACATTTACGTTGCTTCTTATTAAAGATTTTTCAGCTGCATGCACCTGCATTCAAAGTGAATGATGATGTTATCACAGAGACTCAACCCTCAGCACTCATTGTTTCATACATAAGGATGTCACCAACTAGGCTACTGAAGCTAGACAGCCAACTAATGTGCAGAAGACTTTTCAGTTCTGATTTATCTCAAGTACTCTGAATTCCTCATTGGACCGAAAAACCGGATCTCTGTTGACATATCAGCTCCTGGAATGGATTCCATTATGGGTAAAATTTATTCTAATAAAGTCTCACAGTGTGTTATACAGTAATGTTTACTGATGACTATGTTTTGAGCACAATTTATTATTGCTCATTATCATATCAAGACACTACTCACACAACTTTCCAATTTCGTTTATATGATTCTGCTATTTCTCATCTCTTGATTTGATTGGTAGTAGTATTTTTCTTATTTCTTGTATGAGTGAGGAGTCATTCCTATTGCACGTGTTAGGTGTAGACTCGATGAACAAGGATTCAGTAATCAATCTCTCTCTCCACCTCCCTAGATTATTTCTTAGAATTTGGACTCTGTCTCACCCAACCTAATTTTTGGTTTTGCTTTAATGCATGCATTGCAATTGCTGTGCTTTTTTAAATTACTTATCTTAGTGGGTTCAAGTGTTCTAACCTGAGCTAAATTCTCATGTTCTGATAATCTGACTACCACCAACCTACTGGTCTCATTGACCTGTGTAGTTGACTTAATTCACAGTCATTGCAAAGTATTTTGTGAATTATATAATTTTGTTTAACTGGGTTAACCTACAAGGTCCTTTAGCCTACAGAGCTTGTCCTACCTGAGTGAGTTTATAGGTTTGAATACCACTCTGATTTCTGCTTTATTGAGAATCCTACGTAGACAGAGTCTCAGATGTCCCCTCCTTATATGGTATAACAGTGGATAATTTATATTCTCTCTTATTTTTGTCATCACTACTAGTTTCACCATTATTTTTTATTTCGCTTTTGGCCTTTTCTGATCTTCCTAATGAATTGGATAGGATAGTTATTTAACACCAACCAGCCACTCTTCAATCCGTTTCATTTCATCATTTATGTTTTTGTTGTACTACTTATTACTATTGCTGCTGGATTGCTCCATTGTGTCACGTAAAGGATTTCCAACAGGCTGCGGAATTTTATTAACAGCTGCTTCTGCTGGATCCATACTGAGAATCAAATGGCCAGCTGGCCAGAAAGAATTAGTAACAAGAAACTTTGGTAATGAACAAACCAACCAACAGTCGATAGCTCAACAAATATGTGAGAGAAAATGGAGATGAATTGATCTGGCATGCATTGAGAAGGCAGTCGAATGACATCGCACGTAATGCAGGCCATGCTCGAGTAGACTCCTCATGGGAGGCGACGAGTGAGTGGTCAGTGATAGGGTGACACGAAGGATATCGTGTGAATTGGAGGAGGAGATGAGAGATAATGGGAAACAGTGCACCCAGCTGAAGAGGACCGCAGAAAATAGAAGAAAGTGGAGATGTGTTGTTAAAGCCCTATATTCCACTCCAAACGTAATGGAATATTAATAATAAATAATCTAATTATCAATTACTGGTTTTCGGGGATTTGATTGGTTACATGTCTGATCATGAGCTGATATAAGTTAGAGAACCATTGGAAAACCACCAGGGGGTACCGGATGACCAAGTGTTTCACCAGCTTATTTTGGGACCATTCAGCAGTAAACACTCACTACCAGGTTTCGAACCCAGGACCTTCAGGTTTCAAAGCGAACCTGCAGACTATTCAACCAACGAGACTCAATCCAATGGTTTATAAATTCTAACTGGTGACAGTTTTGTTCCTAAATTTATCTCTATTGGGAAGAAATCTTTCATGGAATTTATGATATTCATTGATTATGTTTATGAAATCATTTAGTTTCCTCCGAGGAATCTATTCTTTGCGTCTATCACGTTGCCTACTTGTCATACTGTCTTTTCGAAACAAAAGCTGGGATCAAAATCGGATCACAATATGTGATCTCCTTGATACCATAAAAGGTAATGAAGAAAGTAAGCATAAACTCCTTACGCTATATAATACAGAATAATTGATGTAAGCAGTTGAATACTACTCACCCCAACGAGCAGTAATTACTGGATAGATCGAAGTGAGTGTATGCTGCGAAAACCAGCAATTAATTTACAAACCGTGGTTTCGAATAAGTGTATAACCGGTTCGTCCAAGATGCTAGGTACAATTCTGGTAGTTTCAACCGATTTGGCTCTCTGGATTTAGTTGAAACGTGTACGCTGTTGATGATCACAGCCCGAAACGAAAGAAATGACATGGCTAGCTGCCGTTTTATGTAAATTAGTCTCCAACTACTCATATCTCCTATTCAGTAGTATGTGCCACACTATCTTTTCAAATTAAATAAAGTCTCATTACTATCGCTTTCCAGAAGAGATTTCCCCACGAAATAGGTACTAGGGGGTGTTTCTTCTAAGTTGAGATCTTTTCGGCTGTATATACTGATAACCCCACCACGAATCCAACCTATGACCCACAGGTTACGAGGAGACACACGTTGATCCATGAGTTCTATCTTTCGTCAATCCATGACATAGAACTACCATTATCCAATGCGAACCACAAGTATCTTTCCTCACACCTGTGTTGATAAACCCTGGCAGTTACTACGTCTTATCACAAGTGAAGGAAGTCTATCCTGGCCTCATTTACAACAAGTAGGAGATCAATATTCGAATTTTCGATTTCATTGGTTTCATCACGAACTGGCATCTGTTAGATGCAGAACTGCTGAAAACCAAGGGACACTGGACAACTGTTTTCGTCCTGGTGTGAGACTCTCCAGCAGTGCGTACCTACCACCTCACGAATTCACGATCTTCAAATTATCTGGGAAGTGTATTGGCTATTCAGTTAAGTAGGTCGGAATCTAATGTCCCATGAATCCTAATTTCTACCATTTGGACAACATCAATGCAATTCCTTTAAAAGTGATTCCTTAATATATCGATTCTTTTATTGTTATGTTGTACTTTGTAATGTAATGTCAGCGTGTGAATAAACAATCCTCAGGGCAGACACTCATCTTTGTTTAAATCTCCAGGTACAAATTCTTGGCGTTATTTTTAAAGTTATTTTTATCAGCCAATCATATTTTGGCCCACTTCTTATTTCTGATTGGTTCATCTTTACGGGAAGGACAATATTGATTAGATGGTTAAGCTAGTCTGCTTTTTTCAGGCAAATGAAAAATTCACTAGGCTTTATTTCTCATTATTATTAAAAAATTTTAATACCATACCGTAGAAAATGTGATAAAAAAATAAGCTTTAGGAGTTAGAGTTTGTAGGAGTTCGATTAGTTTCTGTTAGAGAAATATTGGAAACCTAGTTTGAGACTCCTCATGAGTGTACGCCCTCATGACTAAATCTGGGACCGAACCCAGCTGCTTCAGATTACGAGATCAAACTCATTGAGCATTCAGCCACGTGTGTCGGAATCGAATTCATTGTCCCATGACTTCTAACTTGTGGCGATTTTTAGTCCGACTGGCTTCAGCCAATGCCATTGGTAGGTGTTTGTACTCACATTCTATCCGAGGAACCCTACTGGTCACGCCTTCTCACTAGAACCCCAGGTGCCAATCTCTTTGTCTCTTTGCGGAGCGAAAACATGGAGTGCTGGACAGTTATTTCGTTCTAGGTTTCGTGCATTTTAAGAGTACACCTCCATGAGCCGACAGAAAAAATTGAACCCAGGACCTTCAGGTTAATTGAATCAGATACAGTGAAGTGCTAAGTCTCTGTTGACATGTGAGTTCTCAGGGTGGAAGTTTCGACGACATCTTGAGACTAAAATGCTTTGCCGGTTTATAGAAGTAAATCCACCTTGGAAATCGTCACTGAATGTTAACCTGCTAATTAGGAAGTCATACGCTCACAGGATTCATTCACCACGGAAGCATAAGAAGACACTTTCAAAAACTCTCAAAATAGGATTCAGCATAGAAATATAACAGTAAGAAATACTGATTTGGTTTTTCAAAAGTATTCAAATGTCCTCAGTATTCAGTGTCGACATTTCACTCGTAGGATGCTGAGTAACACGAAATTGCTCCAGGTTCGACTCGATGCCAATGTTCTCTTAAATATGATGGAAAAGATTTGTAGCTGACGTGGATGACTTTGATGTGGTTTTGTTCTCTGAGCTGGATAGTTAATTTGCGAAACTCACCAACGAAAGAAGATGAAAGCAACATCATCTACAAAATAAATTGTAACAACCGCGAAAAACACTACATTGGCCAAAGTGGACGTCTCCTACGTTTTCGTATCCACGAACATAAGCTAGCCGTAAAAAAATATGACACCAACTCCCTCACATCGCCACACTACATACAGACTACCACGGACGTCAATTCGACTGGGACGACATTCAAATATTAGACAGAGGAAACACCAAGAATACTAGAGAATTTTTAGAAGCCTTCCTGGTATTCCAGTGAATCATCAATCAATAGACACATCGAGATAGACAAAATTTACCAATCGATTAGAAGGAAATCTCAAACACAAAGGGTAAAACTTCAGGTCAAGGAAACAATCAACACCAATATCAATACAAGTAGCCTAGAAGGTGTGAAAACACACAAAAACAACCAAACACGTCCAAAATAACCCACCAGGAGAGATGACTAATAAACTCGTGGAGAAATCTGAAAGCTCACTTCATCGAATTGAAGTATACGCTGAAGATGTCACCTAGTAGAGTGATGAAAGCTTCGCAAATTAACTATCCAGCTCAGAGAACACAACCACATCAAAGTGTTCTCTTAAACTTCACCTAATAATCCGGGAACAGTGTAAAGGTTGAATATGAGGCCAGCCATCCCACCCTGTAAAAACTAAGCACCACTGTTACTAAAACTTAAAAGCCCAACTGCCTTGTATTCCATTCGGAATGTAAGCGGTGAAAAAATTAATTACAACTGTTCATCCATCCAGAAAAATTAATTCAATAACTCTAGGATTTATTAACGACATAATATTGATTTATTGATTACACTAAAAATCTCTGAACAAAAAGAAGGCAGATCAATCTCATAAAGTACTCATTCAATTCTGTCTGTGGTGCCAATCAATATTGATTTAGAATATAAATAATGATGAAATCAATAATATTGATCAGTGATTTTTAACTTGTATATATACATACAAATACATGTATGCATACAGCTGCTGTTTAATTAATTTTATAGTAGTGTTAATAGTAATAATATCATTTCATGGCCTAGGGACTGATGTCTCATCGCCAACCAGCCTCCACTATTCTTTTGCCAATTTGAATTTCTGTAACCGTTCAATGTTTATCGATTCTTCTTTTTGGGTGATATGGGTAGCCAACCAATGCCCCCCTCACCCGCCATTTGTGGCAGGTTCATTTACTTCCGTTCCGTAAATAATCGCCAATATCACCGCGTTTATGTTAGAGTCCGAGTTCTGACTGCGGGCAAGTCCTAATGGGTCTTTTAATCCATATGTAATCTCAGGTAACTTAGCTTCGTCTTCTGGTCTGGATTAAAAGTCTACCAACTAATTCTGTTTCCCTGGCATGTGCGAGATCGTGAAATTGTACTTTTGTAAGCGTGAAGTCCACAGTGACAGCTTCCCATGTAGGTCTCTGGCTGCTTTCAGTCACTGTATAGTCTAATGATCAGTTTTGATATGGAACTGTTGACTGCGTAAATAAGGTCTATTTATCTAGCGCCCTTACTGTTACTCAACACTCTTTCTCGACAGTTGAATATGTTGACACCATGTGTGTTAGAACTCAACTGGCTTACTTGACAGCTCCTTCACGCTGTATTAATACTGCACCTATTCCATGGTCACTCTCATTCGTAGACACTATGAACTGTTTTCCCTGTACAAATAGTTTTAATGTCATTTGCTGGTAGTCTAAAAGCTATTTAGTGCGGTTGAATGTGTCCAGAGAATCTTTCAAGTAGAAAAACTTTGACTCAGTTGATAGCCAATACAGCAGAGTTACCATAAAACGCTGCTCTCGACAAGAACTTTCGTAGTTTCTTCTTCGAAATCAGGGAAGTAATGGTCTTTATCGTCAAAATTTTCTTGGGAAGCGGTTTTATCTTACTTCTCCCTGCTTTATGTCTCAACAGCGTCTTGTTAGTACGCAGTCCAAACTCTTCAAATCGTTTTAACACAGCCTCGACATGTACTACATGGTAATTTTCAACCTGACCGTTTATACGGAATCACCGCCTTACGTCTACAGGTTCTTCAAGTTCTTAAGTAACGACCTCATTAGTCGTCCGAATGTAAAAGATGCACTTGCCAATATGAACGGTATACATTCAAACTCTTATTTTTTCTGCCCTACAATGAATTCTGTCTTATCTGTGTCACAGTGTTTTATTGGTATCTACCAATGACATGATCGGAGATCTAGACTTGCATGTCATAGGTTATCCGGAGTTTCAGCTGTAGTTGCCATGGCACATTATCTCAATACATTTATGCCATTCAGCTGCTGGAAATCAATTTCTTTCCCACCTTGGATTTGCTCACCAACATGGCTGGAGAGATGTAGGGACTGTCATGTTGTTAACATTATTTTTTCCCAATTCTTCAGTGGAATCTCATGCATCACCTTATCACAATAACCTCAGGCTCCTACGTCTGCAACGAATTAGCTGGTGCACTTAGTCACCAACTTATCAGTACTTGGTACTTCCTTCCGAAAGTCTGTTGCTATTTTTGTGAGTTATAAACGGCTCACATTGCGTGTTCACTTTCTGTTCTTCAAAACAATCACTACCTGTTATTCCCAGTATTTTTCACCATTCATCTGATGTTACAACGAAAGGGTAGCGTGTTTTGAATGTTTTCGATCTCTACAACATAGTTTGAAATACCGAGAGCACGTACTGTGTGTCCTCCTACAGTCTGAAATGCCAACGAGCGCGCCCTTATGCTCCACACTGTTCTTTACCTATCAGTGGGAAAGCTGCCCTGTTTCGGTCAAACTATCTTTAGTCCGCATACTCGTATTCTTCCACACACACACAGTCAGTCCCCATAGATGACTTACAACGGCCGATGGTGGGTGGAATCCAGTCTTCGTCTCGAAATGCACTTTTATGACCACACGTTCATAGCCTCTGTCAGGTCAGTCCTGTTCACTGCATTCACGCAACGGGGGTGTTTCTCATAAAATTGAAAGAGAAAATGAGGAAGTCTGGCGCTTACAAACGGACTGGTAGGCATGCACGCTAATCGCAAACCTGCGGTACACATGGACTCCTAAGTTAAAACGAATCGAGTGGTGCATAAACTTGTTCTGGTCATCAGAAACCATGGGGACTCGTCTCTCGACGCCTTTCCATAGCCTTGTGGATCAAACTTTAGGTCAATAGCTCGGAGGTGGCCCCTTAAGTCAGCTATCGACTTCAGTCTGGGCGTCAGGGCAGTATCGCAGACCTCTCACGAACTATGAGAATTTGTGTGATGCTACTCTTAGTGCCCGTAATGTACCAACTCTTTGTCACACAACTTCTGAACTAATATGAAAAGAGAAGGAAGGAGGATGATATCGTTTACAAACATTTGCTCCTCCTTTTCGAACAGTTTCTGTACCAAGACCGTATTCTTCGGCAAGCGAAACATCTGTGAATTCGCCTCACTCTTGTCGCAATCGCCAACACCTGTTTCTGTAGGTATTTGATCTGTCATTTTATGTTGCAGGCTTCTCGGCATTCCCTAATGACTGGTGTGACTGTGGAACTCATTAAGTATCTAGTATTTTTTAGCAACTATCTCATGTTCATAGATTGGGCTGCAGTTGGTGGGAGATAGAAGTGGGGCCTCATTCCATAAACAAGGAGAGTTAGTGGTAGCTGCGTTTTCGAATCTTCACCTACTGTTGATAGCGCATATCTAAGAAGATTTATCAGAATCACTGCCAAAACCACTGCTCTCTAACTCTTCCTATATGCCTACTGGGCTTCAAAACTCTGGAATCAGCTGCCCGACGAGCTTCTCCCACGAAATCTCTGAGCCACCTCCATAAAAGTCGTCCTAGGCAGCGTTCACCCTACTTCTCAGCAGTGTTCCCAGCACTACCGTCTTCGCCGTGAAATCATGCGAGCCCATCAATTCACAGCAACGACTTTGAAATCTCTCAGGAAGCTCCAGGTGCTTCCTTTTTCGAAAGCCACAGGCTATTGGATTATCACCAAATGTGACCGTAGAACACGGTAGCATTTCGTAGTAGAATTGTTTGTTTGACACAGTTATGCCGAAATCCAGAAACTTTACCTTTAAAATCTCCATTCACTCATGTTCTTTGTATTCTGTTTCAATCAAATCCTGATTTGGAAAGAACAATAATTAATATTCTTCATTGATTAGTAATTTCTTTTTAAAATTAATAGAGGAAAAAATCAAATTAATTATTGATTCTATTGACATTTTTATTCAATTTATATTTAAATAAGTTGAAAACAAAGATTAATGTGGAATAAACAGGGAATTCATATTTGCATTTAAAATTATTTTTTTCAAATATTTGCAAATTTATTGATCTTATTGATCAAAATAAATGATA
The DNA here is from genome assembly GCA_944472155.2 of Trichobilharzia szidati. Taxonomy (NCBI): domain Eukaryota; kingdom Metazoa; phylum Platyhelminthes; class Trematoda; order Strigeidida; family Schistosomatidae; genus Trichobilharzia; species Trichobilharzia szidati. The sequence continues at coordinate 43,082,293 of OX235276.1, read as the reverse complement.
ACAGAAAATTTTTCCAATCATTAGGACTAAATTAAATTTTTGTATACATACAAGTGACCAAATGAGATCAGCTGAGATAGAATTTGAAATTGTAGACTAATAATAATTTGCTTTATTCCAAAACAGTACTTGTGATACAGAATGGAATTCTCAGCATTTTTACTACAGTATTGCATCCAGTTAGTACATTGTCAATAAATAGAATTCTACATAGATTGAGGAAACCACAGTTCATTATTACAACAATACATTGGCATGTTCAGTAGCAAAGGTAAAGCTGAAACAGTGTTTGAAGGTGTTAGAAAAGTGGGAGCTGTCTTATTAACTGGCGTAAGCGAAAGAAAGAGACAAAGCAGCACATAACGGAAAAAGAAGAGAGAGAAAAGGAACAGAAAGAAAGGAAGTGTTGACTAGTACTCCCTGCAGGTTTTCCAACGGTTCCCTAACCGATGTCATCTCCTGATGATGACATCCTGCAACCAATCAGTCAAATCCCTACAAACCAATACTTGAATACGAGTATTGATTTATTGAATGGAGGGAAAATGAAAATCTGTGCTCGAACTAGGATCCGAAAAGTCTGATGATCCAGTAGTCTCCAAATTGGTCTACAAGACCCACGTTATAACCAGGTCGTCAAGTTCTTTGTAACCACTGCCGGTGTTACATCCAGCAGTCATGTGAATAAGTGAGGTATAACTTTCAGTTTATTGTCATCAGACTAGCTGTTCAGATAGGTAGTTTAGCCAGAATCAGGTTGTGGTACAGGTGCTGGCTTTGCTTTTTACCAACCATTACCTCCTACACAAATAAGCCTAGCCTACAAATCCACATTAAGTCATATAAAAGAAGAGGTGTTTGGTAATGAATTACTCTCTTCAGTGATATTATGCTGATATCAACCCGTGATCAACTCGTAAAAACATAACTTACCCTTACAGACCAAATTATAGAAAATTAATCTGATGCTCGCTAGTGACTTCCCAGAGGACAGAGTTTCCTGAAGTTCTAGTGAGAAGTAGTGACCAGTGAGGTCCAATTAGATGTCGCGTGTGAGGATAGATGTCCCACCGACAACATTGGTTGGTGTTCTCGCCAAATTACGAATTGGTAGAAGTTAGAATTCATGGACTGGCCATTGAATCGGGTCACAGTGGCTGAATGATATACGAGCTTGCCTTGCAACCGGAAGGTCCTGGGTTCGAACCCCAGTGGGTGCGTACTGCCAATGATTCCCAAACTAGGATGAAACAGCTTTCCAGTACTCCAGTGGTGATTTCCAATGGTTCTCTAACTGATATCAATCGGTGATCAACTCGTAAAAACAAAACCAACCCTTATAAACCAAACTGTAGAACATAAATTTATACTATTTGTTTGCTGTAGAAGATCTATTCCTATGACGACAAACACAAACACAAACATGAGTCTCATGAAAATAATGATTTTTTTCTCACCTATAAACTTTTAATTTTCCCTCAATGATGAATAAGCAATTTAAAAATCATCCGTTTTTGTTGTTGTCGCCCTGTGGTAGCTAGATAGTTAGCCAACCATCTTGTTTGTTTGCGAGAAACTTAGCAAATTACACGGGGAAAAAACGAGACGACTGATGAATTATCCATTTATCTATCTGTCTATCCTTCATGCATTAATTTATTTCTGTTAGGTTGCCTTTTCTAGCTCAAGTTAAAATTGTAGCTTCGTTTTGTTTCACTGAATATTGATTCAATGATCAATGCTTTTTATTCATTTTTTGAACAACCAAAAAATCAGTGTTCAATTTGCCAATAAGATATGATAATAATAATCATATTAACAATAATAACTGGTAAATTCAAATATTCAAATGTTTTCTGTTCATCAAAGATGGGAATGTATAATTATCAAATGTATTATCTGATTAGTTACATAGAGTGATGTTAGTTTATAGGTTTTTTGTTTTTCGTTGAAAATTTGAATATTTTCAAATAATATGTGTAGGCGTACACTGAAGTGGAATCAATAGAGGAGCTTTAGAAAGATTCTATTGATAATGATCAACTCTATTTTTCTCTTTTAAAATACTCTTCTAATGATTGAATTTAGAATTTTGTACTGAATGACTTAATGAGTATTAATGTGAGCCATAATAGAGTAGCTACTTGTATTGGCTTGTATATTGTATCCACTTTCCCGTACATATAAGTGACCGGGTTGAAAACTTTAATAGATTGGGTGAAGTTGACAGTTAGTCAAAGCATTGTTACTGAACCTAGTTGGTTGATTGACGTTTAATGTGTCTATATGATTATTATTATTGTTCCTTTTGATTCCGAGTGTAACATGCATACTGAGCAGTGCATCTACACTTCGGCCTATTCTCTGCGGCACTCTTCAGCTGGCCCCACGACTTTACCATAGTCTCTCATCTCCTCCCCGCACGATCTCCATATCAACATTGGATGCATACTCAACTCGTCGTTTCTCATTCGGGTTCCGCTCAAGAGATGATTTAACATGCGATGTCATTCGATGGTCTCCTCAGTGTATGTTTGATCCATTTCCGTTTTCTTCAGAATATATGTCGAGCAGTGGATTCTTGGTTGGTCCATTGCCTGCCAGAGTCTCTTGTTGCTAATTCTGTCTGGCTAACCAGTCATCTGATCCGCAATATGGAGCCAGCGAAGGCGGTAGCTGTTGATAAAAGTGTGTATAAGACTGTTGGGAGTACATTCCGTGACGCACTGGCCAATTTTCTGACCTATAAAGTAGCACTAACTAACTGACTGACTTGGCATTGGTGTTGAAAATCTGAATTTTGTTGTTTGTGATGAGGCGGAGTCCAGCTGATTTCCAAACTGAACTCAGAGTTATGAAGGTCTGTCTTGCCTTTCCAATTCTGATTTTGACGTCCTCATTCGTGCCGTCACCTGTAGTTGAAACTATGCTGCCTATCCAGATAATTGAATGAAGTGATCTCTTTCAAATGTCTTCCGTTGATAGTGATTAGTGTTTTTTGTTATTGATTGGTTATCCTTATCACTTCCGTCTTCTCTGTGTTCACCTGGAGTTCCGTCTTTTCTGCCAGCCAGCCTCTCTCTGTTGTTTCACAATCAAGAACAAGGCAACAAGCAAGGCTGTAAGCAGCTGATGAGAAGCTAACGAAGTAAACAATGACGGTACCATATTATTCGGTAAAAACCGCTGTTGTTCTTACCTGTGAAACAACAGAGAAAAAATGAAAGGAAGAAAAAGCAGCGCAATACTGAAAACATGTGATAATTGTGATTCTACTACATGGTAAACGTGTTTTGCCAATAACATTGGTGGTTCAGTGGTAGAATGCTCACCACAGACGCACTCGGTGTGAGGTTCGAATCCCAGCCAACACAATACTAAACCTCGCTAAGCCGAAAGTAAGTCCGGCAGAGAGGGAAAGTTGGGTGAGAGGCTAGCAACTCCAGACGCTGAAAAGAAAACTCTGATGCGGAGGCTTAAAGCTCTACCTCGAAGTCGGATGTTCCATTAGGAATGTAAAGGAATGAAGAAAATTCGAATCAATCTGTGCATGGAGTTGCCACTCCATTAATGGATTCTCGTGTCTTCTGTCGTTGCATTACTACAACTACTATTGTGCAGCATGCTATTCACCTTCGGTGATAATGTTTGTGCCATAGGGAAAGTTAGTCAAGCAGAAATGTGATCATTAATACCTCTTTCAAGAGTGACTGATTACCATCTGGTTAATCTACAACAATAACTAGTTTTACTACTTCAGTGATTATAAGTAGTATTGAACAAAATACAACGGCGTTTGTGTGTATGTGTTGTAACGAAATATGGTTGCCAGAAGACACTGAATTATATTTCTGAATGCAATGAAATCAAACACCTACATTCTCTCATTTAAAACACTTTGATAATAATAACATCTATAAAAGAAATATGGCATCCAGAGAAAGCATCTCATCCAACAGCTGTACGACAATGCTGCATGCCAAGTAATCCACAACGGGAAACTCACGGAATCCTTCGAAGTGAGGACAGGAGTAAGACAAGGCTGCCTACTATAGCCAATGATTTTCCTGATTGCAGTAGATTGGATAATGCGACAAGTAGCGGGCAATCAGGAAACAAGCATAAAATGGACTCACACAAAAAACTTGGAGGATCTGGACTTCGCCGATGATATATGTCTGATTTCCCACAAACTGGAAGATATGCAAGCGAAAAACAACAAGTTGACAGAAGAAGCATCAAAGATAGGACAACACTTCAGGTGAACATATAGAAGACAGAGATGATGAAGATTCCTGGGCAACACCACTAACAGCAACAACAAAAACAACAGACAACAATCAGCATAAGTGGGAGGAGGAACCTGAAAGAAACAACCTCTTTTGCCTACCTGGGAAGCATCATTTCAACTACAGGCGGAACTGACGAGGATATCAAAGCAAGAATCGGGAAAGCAAGACAAGCTTTCACTACTCTTAAGTCCGTATGGAGGTCAACAGGACTCAGCATCAAAACGAAGATAAGATCCGGATTTTCAACTCCAGTGGGAAGTCAGTGCTACTCACCATACGGATCAGAGACTTGGCGCGTCATAAAAAGCATCTCAAACAAACTACAGACCTTCATTAACAGTTGTCTTCGCTCAATACTCAAGATCAGATGGCCGGCCAGAAAGGATCAGCAACAGAGATCTCTGAGAGCGAACTAACCAGGAACCGATTGTGAAACAAATAGGCAGGACGAAATGGAGATGGATTGGACACACTCTGAGGAAACCATCAAGTGACATCACTAGACAAGCTATTGCTCGAGTGGAACCCGAAAGGGAAGCGGTGAGTTAGTCGTCAGTGAGAGGGTGACTTGGAGGAGGTTATGTGAAGAGGAGATGAAAGCGCGTGGGCAGACTTGGAGCCAGGTGAAAACACTAGCACAGAACCGAACTCTATGGAGACGCACGACTGAAGCCCTATGTTCCTGTAGGAATTAAAGGAGACAATAATAATAATATAAGAGAAAATAGGAATACCGATAAGAATACTCTAGAAGGTCTGGATTTCGTATGTGGATGATTTATGTCTTTATTGCGTAACTCCTTTACCATTATATGCGTACATTGATTTTGTTTAAAGGTGAATTCTATGTAAGAACAATATTGGTGAAGTTTCCTGAGCACTGTTCTTTAGGCTTGTAACCTCGTGTCAACTGATATCATGTAAAATTTGCATATCTGTTAAAACTTTTCTGTACATGAACTTAGTAATGATTTCCTTAGGCTGTAAGCAGCTGATGAACGGCCAACGAAATGAATGATGGTACCATATTATTCTGTACAAACCTCTGTTGTTCTTGCTTTGTTGAAATTCATAAGGGAAAATAAAATTATGGTTTTTTTCACAAGTATATTTCATGAAATTTATCTCTTCACTATTCGATATTCTTGCAGTTGACAAACATATTTATACTTGCATTTATATACTACTTATAAAGCTTGTCAGTAGAAAACACCACAATAATAATATTAATGGAATTGTCACAAATTTTACATTTCTTGTCTCAACGAGAAACCCATCTTTATGAAAGATGTCTGTCTATATTAGTCATTGTTTATGCATACAACAGCACGAGTGACTCATTTTGACATACCAAGGGAAATAAAACCGACTGAATGTGAGAATGGCATTATACACGCCCGCCTAGTCAGCTAGGTTGAATATATAAACAGACAGAGTATTTGTCATTATTTTTCTTTTCTTTCTTTTATGTACGTTGTTTAAAATAAATGAAAATTGTTCAAAGGTACCATCAATTTTTTTGTTTAAATAAAGTTGTTTATCAGGTGTAGTTTTCAGTGTGCGTGTATATGACAATAGTTTAGTATGCTGGGATGGCGTGTTAGTGATTTAAAATTTGGACGCATTATTTGCGTGTAGATGCGTCTGAACAGATTAAAACCAAATGTCCTGGACTTTCATTCGATTAACACGCTATTTAGATTATTGAGAGCGGAATTTGAATTACTTCAGGTCTGATCATGGACTGATACCGATTAGGGAACCATTGAAAGCCGGCAAGCCTAATTTGGGACTTATGGGAAGTACGCATCCACCAGCGTGGATTCGAACCCGCAAGCTTCCTGTTACAAGATAAGCAAGCCATTGGGAGACGATTCAGTGACTAGTCCATGAGTTCTAACCCATACCAATTCGTGATTTTAACGTGACTGGGACGAGCTAGTGTCATCACTGGAAATGATTTGTGCTCCCTCCTAAATGAGTCTACCCAACTCACTTCACATCAATTTTGTTTTTCACAAGGCTTTAGTGACGGTGGGATTGCTTTTTCAGGGATTGGGGCTGCTAAATAAGCTCTCTATGACAAAAATTGAGTCCTGGGTCACTAACTGGCTGCACTCCGACTACTCTAACAGAAAGCAGTACACCGTATACAAAGGTAAATCCTCCTCTGCTGCGCTCACTGAAGCTGCTGTCCCCCAAGGTGCTGTACTCTCCCCACTTCTCTTTTCTTTCTTTCCACATGACTTACCATCTTCAAATGGCATTAATTTTGTCAAATATGCTGACGATCTGACAGTATCTTTGCCTGTCAAATGTCAAAGTGACTGCTCCAAACTAAATGGCTTTCTGTCAGAAATCAGCCAGTGGTCCAAACAAAACGGTCTTACCTTAAACCCCTCCAAATGCCAAACAGTCAATTTCACCTTTAGGCATAAATCCGACCTAAACAAACTGGTTGACTCTCACGAGGTATGCAACAAAGATGGCGCTGAAATAGAAACCAAGTCGGAAATTAAATACCTAGGTGTCATTGTATCTGCTGATCTCTCCTGGTCGTCTAATATCTTGGCGATTTCTAAGAAAATATTCCGTCTTACCTTCTACATCAAGAAGTTAAGACATTCTGGTGTAACCCAACCCTTACTCCTACAATTCGTTAACTCTCGCATTCTGTCTATTATTCTCTATTGTTTCCCCTTAGTTTATCCCGGGCTACTGAAGAAAGACTATACCTTATTATTACGCATGATGTTAAAGATTGTCAGCAGGGTAAGCAACGTGCTACTTAACCAGCTTGTTAATATTCTGGTTGACAGGCACATGGACTCATGTGAAAAATGGGCCAAATCCATTTTATCTAACTCACACCACCCTCTTCACTCACAACTCTCCCCTTGCATCTCATCAGGCAAAACCAGAAGCCTATATAGATTACTATATGCTCACACCAGCAAGTACAAAAACTCCACCATACCCTCCCTACTTAGCTCGTGTTCTGTGCGATAAAGAAAGCATTAGGCGTGACACCTATAATTCATTAAATAGTCAGTAGTACAATTGAATTTCGTCTTTCCAACTCATATCACTTATAGGTACAACGTTTTCTTTCTTTCTTTTCCTTTTTTTTAAATAAACATTCTTCTTCGCTCTTTCACACTCTGTATATCTCGACTTTTTTGTGTTACCGCTTACGCCAGTAAATATGATAGCACCTACTTTTCTAACACCTTCAAACACTGTTCAACTTTGGCTTTGCTACCGACATGCCAATATGTTGTTGTCATAATGAACTGAGATTTGCTTAATCTATGTAGAATTCTGTTTATTGATAATGTACTAACTGGATGCAATACTGTGGTAAAAATGCTGAGAATTCCATTCTGTATCACAAGTACTGTTTTGGGTTAAAGTAAATTATTATTATTAGCCTAACGTCTAACCTTTCCGTTTTTTACCGATTTTACCACTATTGATTCATAAACCAGGCCACCGGGAATCGAGCCCTAACTACGTGAGTGGTTGGTGAGCAGCCCCCAATAGATATATCAAAGGATTATTGGGAAATTCATTTACAGCTCTTGGAGGTACACTGATCTTTACCTGTGTGTTTGTGTGTGTGAGTTTATGTGTTCACCTTTTAAAGTGACTAGTTCTTATCTCTTCTTTTCACCTTAATCTACTAAACCCTGTTAATTGCTTCAATGTATAGAATTTTCAAAAGGGTGGAGTTATACGGCATATCCCTCATTTTGAAGTTGCGCCACCTGCTTTATCCGATGGGTGGTATTAGGGCGTTTCAATAAATCAGCCAAATAGACTGACATGATTCCAGGAAGATTCAGTAATATAGGTTTAAATTTTGAAATTACTGCCTCCTTTAACCCATCACACTGCGCTGATATCATCATCAAGGAACATTTTCTGATAAAAATGCAGTAAATGTAACGCAGTTCAAGCATATAAATGCCACTGATAATGTGTACGCCAGAAAAAAGACACATTTTTAATGTAAAATCTCACTTAAAAAGCATACAAAGAAAGTATAACTTGTCATTCAGTCACCATAGCAACGGACTACAACGCTACATTTCGCTACATTCTTTGAATATAATCTTCATTATTATGATTTCATTATTTTGATTCTCTGTCAAATACCTTCCTTATTATTATTATTACTTCTGTTCAAATCATGTGAATTTTGCACTCAATAATACTATGAACACATGACTACTAATAGCGTATTTGTCAGTAATATAGTTAGTGCACATGCCATTAGAAAAAATATTAAACGACTTCCTTTTACACTTAAGCTTAACCTTGAAATGTATTGATTGACAGATCAATAATATCTATCATTCATTATCTAATGAACAGGTGTAGGACATAATGTTTGCTTCTTATTTAGGCATTTATTCAAACAGATTTTGAGGTTATTGAGCAAAGAATCTTCAAAAGTGCCCAGCCACCGATGATCATTCAAGAAATCGAATTTAGTACTATCTAAGGTTACAAGATGGTCGTGTTCATTATTCGCCCACTAGATCAGAATCTAATATCGTGTGAAATACAACTGCAAGGGTGGCTGAATTCTGTCCGAGTGACTGAATAATTAACTCACTCGTCTTGTAACCTGGAGGTCCTGCATTCGATTTCTTGTGGTGGGGTAATGGGTACATTATTATTATTATTGTATCCTTTAATTCCTACAGGAACATAGGGCTTCAGCCGTGCGTCTCCATTGCGTTCGGTTCTCTGCTAGAGTCTTCACTTGGCTCCAAGTCTGCCCACACGTTTCCATCTCCTCTTCACATGACCTCCTCCAAGTCACCCTCGCACTGACGACCAACTCACTGCTTCCCTTTCGGGTTCCACTCGAGCAATAGCTTGTCTAGTGATGTCACTTGATGGTTTCCTCAAAGTATGGCCAATCCATCTCCATTTCTTCCTGCAGATTTGTTTCACAATCGGTTCCTGGTTGGTTCGCTCCCAGAGATCTCTGTTGCTGATCTTTTCTAGCCGGCCATCTGATCTTGAGTATTGAGCGAAGACAACTGTTACTGAAGGTCTGTAGTTTGTTTGAGGTGCTTTTTATGACGCGCAGTGCAAGTCTCTGATCCGTATAGTAGCACTGACTTCACATTGGAGTTGAATATCAGGATCTTATTTTTCATGCTGAGTGTTGTTGACCTCCACACAGACTTGAGAGTGGTGAAAGCTTGTCTTGCTTTTCCGATTCTTATTGCTGGATAATCCCAAAGTAGGACAGAACAGCTGTTTAGTACTCCTAGGTGCTTTTCAATGATTTTCCGACGAAAGTAAGCTCGTGGTTAAACGTGACACCTCTTTTATGTCATGATACCGCAATTTCGTTAACCCCTGTTATCTCTCACTTACTGTAAGCTTAATAGGTGATATGGTGGCTGCCACAGGCCCAGAATTTTTTATACGAACTTTAAGATATCCGGCGAGAAGGAGATCGATATTCAGATTTCGTGTTATTATGCAGGGATACGAGTCATCTGAAAAATCCTCATTGACACATTTAGAAAAATCAACGAATTTAGTGGAGAAATATGTATTTCTTTTGAATTAGTTCTTCAAAATCCACCACTTATATGTTCAGAAGACATCCCTACGGGTTCTTCCCTTACCTTGACCATCTCATCATTACTTGATTGTAAGAACACAATGAATTTCTCTTCCCGTTAAGCTGTTTTGACCATCCTTAATTGTTGCATTTAATTTTCTCCTAAATTATCTTATACTCTCCATTTAGTATTACATTTTTAGACATATTGTAACAGCGGAAGGCAAGACACTCAAGCCAAGGTATATTTTCAAGTGATCAAATCAATCAGTGAGTATGTGATTTTAGTTTATATTAAACGACATGAAATAGAATGTTCAATTATATAAATAGAATTCTGTTGGAACCAATTGTCTGTATCAAAACACCACACTCGTCCTCCCAGCAAAATATTTTCAATTGAAGTCGGTTTGGCCTTCTTGGTGCCAGCGTCCTTGTTTGCTTGTCTTGTTGTATCCATTTCTGGAGCTCTCTGACGTTCACTCGCTTCTGTTTGTTTGCACCTCTGATGCTATATACGTGATGCCATCTCGCGGTGGCTGTGTATGGTCCTTCCCATTTTGGAAGAAGTCTGCGTATCCCTAGCCAGTGTTTCACCTCATACTATTATATGCTGCCTTCGCACGACCTCTGAGCAGAGTTCCAAGTAACAGCTTCTTCTCTGACGGACCTTGAATGCCATTCAACTCCGCTACAGCTTCGAAGTCTAGCGAGAAGATCTATATGTCTCCTTCCTCAAAAATTGCAGGGCACAGGCTGCTCATTTGTCTGCAGGCAGCGACACCAAATTTAACAGCAGAAGTCAAGCACGGAAGCCAAGGTTATTTTCAAATGTTCAAACATCTGTTAATAACTAAACAGTTTGTATTCTTTAACCAATCACTGAGCGTGTGATTTTGGGTTTACATTAAACGACATGAAATAGAATCTTCAAATAGATATATAGTATTCTGTTGCTAATGCAGTATTGAAGTGTGCGAAGAGTATTCAGACGTTAACACTAACAAACAGAATGATTCTTCCTGTGGGAATAATATTCCGTTGGAACCAGTGGTGTCTATCACACCACAATATTATTCCTTACACATGTTTTCGAACTGTTATTTCGATTTGTATTTACAAATCGATATTATTTAAACAAAAACATCAGTTGTCAAGTATTGGGTTTTGTAGGGACTTTGCTTAAACTGGTTGGAAGATTTCTCCATGAGCTGATATCAGTTAGAGAACCACTGGAAAACCTCAGATTACTGGACAGCCAACTGTTTCGTCAGCCTAGTTTGGGTCTCTTCATCAGTACGCACCCACCGCCAGCGTTCGAACCCAGGACCTTTAGGTTACAAGGCTAGCGAGCTCGTAGACCATTAAGCCTCTGGGATCCGATCGCGTTCGGACGCTAGCGGTGGGTGCGTACTGATGATGCAGCGATACTTAACGGAGAAAGTTTTAAAGAGACAATTAAAGGGTAAAAATGTTTACAACAAGTGGATTGACTGCAGAATGCATGATTTTGGAAGAATGAAGAGTAATTAGGGAATAAGTGAGTATTCAGGTTGATTACACAATAGGCAATTAAAGATGAAGTAGTTAAAATAAATAAAATAATTTGGACAATGGTAACTTGTAATAGGTTGAGAGGGTGGGGAAAATAGTCAGGTTTTTTACATTCCCATAACTATAGCAAAGGAAAGGAAGTTGGTTGAAAAAATTTCATCTGAACATACAAATTTGGCTTCTTCAAGTTAATTCCGATAGCTTTACTTATATGTATGTAGAAAATGAACTCGTAAACAAAACTAATATTGAAGCCATGACTATTAGGGTGCAGTAGGTTGAAGGTGAGGCAGTAACTCATAGAAGAAGACATTGCGAAGTGGACGCGCTATGTCGTCAGTGAATTGGCAGAAGCTAGAATTCATGCAGTGGTCGTTGGATAGAGTCCCAGTGGCTGATGAATGGTCTACGAGCTCGCTAGTCTTGTGACCAGAAGGTCCTAGGTTCGAACGCTGGCTTTGGGTGCGTACAACTGAGGAGTTCCAAACTAGGATGAAACAGCTTCCCAGTACTCCCAGGTTTTTCGGTGGTTCTCTAACTGATGTCAGCTCATGATGAAATCCTGTAACCAATCAAAATTAATATTAGTCGTAATGACGTTCGGAAATATGATGATGAACTTTCCTAATTGTACATAAAATAGAACTAGCTCTACAGGTGAAGTCAAACTGGTAGATTCACTCAGAAGGGTAGAAATTAGGTAGCCTGTCCTAGAGTAGAACTATACATACATGAGAATTTATTTCGAAAGACAATAATTTCATCGTTTAATCCTTTTGTCTTCTACATAACTCACTGTTTCGTCGACTTGCCTAAAACCAAAAATTGTTTCTTATGCACATGACAGTGCAGATAATGATGCAAGCGTTGCAATAATTATGACATATAATCAATAACATTAACAAATAACTAAGATTGCCTAATGATGAAGATATTAGCGACTGTGTAACAATGATAAAAAAGAGAAATACAATGCCGTTTACTTACAGTCCCTCAGTAAGTTGGTAATTTTCTCATCAAATAAAATGAGTGCCTGCGAAATAAGGTATTATAGAGTTTTTCGTACCTAGTCGTCCGAGTATACAGTCTTCCGACGTTGCTTCTAGTTCTACCGACCTGATGAGATGAAGCAAGGAGACAGTTGTGTGTGGAGAGGATGTTCAGAGTCTGACAGGATAATATTTGCTAATTTCCTGCAGGAATCCAAGTGTCCACTGTCTGCAAGAGTATTAACGAGTTGGTTTAGCTTAGCAGCACTTCATTTGCCCTACTGATGGCTTTAGTGCTCTATGCATTATGACAAAGTAGTCTTTCTTAAGTAGCTCTGGAAAGATAAACAGAATACAAGAATTAACAAACGCTAACAGTAGAGATGGAATGATACCAGATCGCCTTAACTTCCTTACATAGGACATCAAACGATATATCCTTCTGGAAACCAACATGTTGTGGGAGGGGAGGAGACGTGGAAAGGTGATCAGAGGAAATACACTGTCCAAGGTGTTTAACGTTCGATTTAGTTTCAACTCCAGTGCCATCTATGATAGTGGAACCGTGCGGGGATGAGCTTGATCACTGAATCTCCGTTTATTGTGAACCCACATCTACCATTTGGAGCAGGAACGAGGCACCACTGATACCAGAGATATGGAAAATGTTACTACCAACAAAGCCAAAGGATAGGCAATAATGCGGGAATTTCCATATAAACAAAATTTAAGAGTTATATGAGAGTGTTGGTAGGATTATGATCAGCGGATTCTCCTCGAAACATCATCAGTAAATGATACAGCATCAGGTGTGCGCTTTTGTCGATTAGATGGAATCATTTTCAATCCTTTTTCAACATAAAAGTCCGTTGCAGAATTTAAAAAGCACTGGAGGTGGTGAAAGATTTATAAAAGTAGAGTCAGTGTTATAACTCACTGTGTTTCATCAACTTGCCTAAAAGTAAAGATAAATTCTTATGCAGATCCCCGTGCAGATAACGATGCAGATGACGCAATAATTTTGACATGAAATCAAGATAGCGAGCAGTTTCAATAGCATTGACAATCAGCCGAGATTACGTAATGATGAAGACACTTAGTTTCATTGTAATAAAAGAAGAAAAAGAAGAATGAAAGAAATAGAATCTTGAAAAATTTGTCAGTCGATATAACAATCTATTTGAGCACTAGTCAAAGGTGAAGATAGATATCGCCACGAAATGATATTGACCACAGAGTTAGTGAACACTACATACAACCTGATAGCTGTTTCGTTATAGTTCAACACTCTTCAGAAGCAAACAGTCACAACTCCACAGACAGCTGGACTCAAGACCTCCAGTTTACTAACTAATCATGATTACTGCTCAGCTGGCAAGTTTTAACCTAAGGGTTTATGAGTTTTAAAAGTCACTGATTCTCTAAGTGACTTCTGTTCTTGACGAAATCCAGCCAACCTAAAGGGAATCGAACTCTTACAATTTGGACAAAAATACTGATTTTATGATTGATCGAGAAACCACTGATCCAATTGGACTTACACAACCTGTTGCGTGTACTGCTGACAAATATTTACAAGTGGTATGTTGTGTGATGTCTTCTACATTGAACTTGAATATCAGAGCAGTGGTGTATGCAATAAAAAGGAGGAATGAAGACCATTGTGGAACCTAACAGAAAGAATGAGAGGATGGACAAAATAAACAGGATAAAACTAATGCAAACTGAAATTCGACCGTGAAAGTTTATGTATTGTTATCATACATCATTTTCAAGAGTTGGTTTGTAGGGATTTGACTCGTTAGCAAGTTAGACAACGGACTGGTACAATTAGAGAACTATTGAGCAGCTGTCTCATCAACCTAGTTTAGGACTTATTGGTAGTACCCGCCCAGTTCTACAAATCAAATCTAGAAAATTAATCAGATACTCACTAGTGACTAGCTACAGAACAAAGTTGCCTGGAGTCAGTTCTAGTGATAGGTCGTCGACCAGTGGAGTCCACTCGGTCAGGAATGAGGAGAGTTGCTCTCCAGCGATGAAATTAGCTGGTCCAAGTCACACTAAAACCACGAACTGGTAGAGATTAGAATTCATGGGCTGGTCACTGAGCTATATTCCAGTGGCTGAGTAATCTACGAGCTTGCTTACCTTGTAACCGGAAGATCATGGGTCCGAACCCTGTGTGGTGGGTTCATTAAAACTTTGATAGCCAAGGTTATATAGGCCCTAAAGTTAGGCGTGTTTATCTTAGAATTTCCGAATACCGTCCTACGTGGTTAAGCAAGGGACAAACGAGGTTCATTCGTAGCTCTGTTCTGTCTCATCTCATAGATACAAAACACGACATGAATGTTATAATGGCTTTCAAAATTCATCTAACCTTAATTTTACTCCAAGAGTTCATCAGTTACTTACCTTGACCATCAGTGTTTAAACTATTTTTGATTTTATATGATATTCCTTAGGTATTACATTTTTATGTTTATTGTGAATAACTCATCCTTCTTGAACTGCATCTCTGTTAATCTTAACAAATCGATAATATTGGAAAAACATCGATTTTGTTGGAAACATTTATAACCCTGTAAGAATTTAAAAAGTAGCAACAAATGTTAATAAAGCAGAGTTTAATGAATTCATCGTATCTCAGTAGAACTCTTCAGCTGAATACTCCACATTCAAGGATATACACACCATTGGATGTAAAACTAATATTATTATTGTTATTTTTTCCTGTACGATTCCAGTGGGACATAGGGCTACAAGCCAAATTAAGTATACCTTATCTTCAACACACCATTTACACAGATCTTAGTCTTGTAGTACTTCTGGCCTTCTTTCATATTCTGTTTCTTTATGTTCCTTTCACGTCTCCCATATGTCTCCACAAGCAACGCTGTATCATTTGCCTTCTCTGAAATCAAATCTATCTCCCTGCTATTTGATGTTTTTATACCAATGAACGCCTTTTTATATACTACTGATAAAGCTTATCAGTAGGACTCGCCACAATAAGAGGTAGGATAAAATATTAATAATAATAGTAACAGCAGTAATTAAGTAAAACATATTATAATGGTAGAATCAGAGTGACCACCATTTCCCTCTGTACCCAGAGACCTGCTTTATGAGTCCTAATTGCACAAGCCTCCACAACTGCAAGCATCCTCCTGTTTGTTTGTCTGCTGTTAACGGCGAATGACTTCACTGAGTCGATATCAATTCCGTGATCTACAAGATGCTTTGTTATTGAATATTTTGGTACTGTGACTTCAAGTGTTTTCAACCACTTTGGTAAAAACTCCATCACGTGAGTAGACAATCGTCTTTCCATACGAACTATACATTTCCATCCATAAACACACTCAAACTGATTTCCGCAGTTTGAAGTGTTCAGGATTGGCGGCCGGTCATTCCTAGATTTTTGAAACACCCTCGTGGTAATGGTGGTGGTGGTGTTAAGGAACACGATTTTTACAGCATAACAGTTCTTCCAATAGCTTTATCAAGTCTTCGTTTAACAACTTCTCAAACACCATCTCATTTAAATGCAAAATCGATATACACATCTTTCTTCAAAACTGTTTGGACAGTTTTACTGTGGCTTATTTCTTTAGAGTATTTGTTGATGAACCAACCTCTCAGAATATCCATTCTTAGATAAAATATCCTTCACAGACTTTATTTCATGCTCAATTGTACTGTCAGGACAAATATTGTGTGCCCTATTGAATAGTGTTCTGACTAGGTTCTTTTCATACTGGATTGGAATAAAACTTTTAAGATGTATGCACCATCTCGTCCATGAAGACTGTTTGAATATGCATCTTTCCATAATGACATCAGTCCTTTTCCTTAGAGAAACACCTAAGAATTCAGCGGTACCATTTTTCACATGCTCTATCGTGCAATTAAGATCTGAATGGCATATGTTTAATTTTGTCAATAGGTCTTCGGCTTTTGAGTTGCTTTCACAGACAATAAAGATATAATCAGCATATATAAGATATAATTCTGTTAGTTTTATTCCAATCCAGTATGAAAAGAACCTAGTCAGAACACTATTCAATAGGGCACACAATATTTGTCCTGACAGTACAAGTGAGCATGAAATAAAGCCTCTGAAGGATGTTTTATCTAAGAATGGATATACTGAGAGGCTGACTCGAAAGAAATTAGCCCCAGTAGAACTGTCCAAACAGTTTAGAAGATAGCTGTATATATATCGATTTTCCATTTAAATGAGATGGTGTCTAAGAAGTAGTCAAATGAAGACTTGATAAAGTTATCAGAACTTATTATGGTGTAAAACTCGTGTTCCTTAAAACCACCACCACCATCACCAAGAGGGTGCTTCAACAATCTAGAAAAGACCGGTGTCCAATCCTCGACACTTCAAACTGCGTATATTAATTTGAGTGTATTTATGGATGCAAATGTATAGGTCGTATGGAAAGACGATTGTCTCCTCGCATGATGGAGCATTTACCAAAGTGGTTGAAAACAGCTGAAGTCACAGTGCCAAAATGTTCAATAACAAAGCATCTTGTAGACAGCGGACATGAAATCGACGCTGTCAGGTATATATCATTCGGCTTCCTTTCAGCTTATGAAGAACAGTGTATATTATCCATACAGATTAATAGTACATGCTCCTGTATATTTTATCACTTAAATGTCTATTTACTACTAAGCAATTTGAGTAGTTTGATGACATTGACGTCAAACACTAGTGTTTTTCACTTACATTAAGGTGATCTAAGCACTAAAGTGTTGTTTCGTTCTTCTGGCACTGAGCTCGTCAATGGTGAATCCGGTTTAGCTCATCTCGGGATTTGCCTGCTTTCAAGTGATATTACGAGCTGACACCCGTTAGAGAACCACTGAAATCCGAGGAATACTGTACATCCATTTCGTCCTAGTTTGGGTCTCCTCGGCAGTATGCATCCTTAACCCCACCAAGCGATTGCACCCGGAACTTTGATTTTGTGAATTGAGTCTGTTGGCAATTCGGCTTCTGGAGGCGAATTCATTCAGCCTAATCAAGTAGTGATTGCCTAGAGTTCTAGTGAAAAGTGGTGACTATGGGGCTTCACAAAGTTGGATATGAAGACAAATACCCACCAATAAGATTGGCTGGCTGTGGAGTCATATATCACGGATACGTAGAAGTCAGGATTTATGCACTATTGGAATTCAGCTCCACGAACTGAATGGTTCATTGGCTCGGCTGGTAACTTGAAAGTCCTGGGAATTCAATCCTTGGTGGGATTATAGGTGAATATTGCTACTGCAGTACTTTAAACCAAGTCGGCTATTGATCTAACTTCTATTTCCGGTTGTCTACTTGGCAAACTTATAATATCTGCGATGGAACTAGTTATTCTTTAGTGAAGTACATAGTTTTAGTTGGATTGTTATCACGAATTCCTTTGAGAAACCCAAAACATGTCAATCAAAAGGGTTCAACTACTTGGATATTATACATCATATTTGTACAACATAAATTATGGTTCGAACATTTTGAATTTTAAAGGGAAATCATCGGGGAATTTCAAGCATAACTGTATATACTTTATAAATAAATTAAATGACTTGATAAAGCTATATACTACTTAATGACTGGAATAAGTAGTAGCATACCACCCAATCATATCAACTAATAGTGCTTGCCACTAGCTATATCGATGTGATCGAAACTCTAAACGGCCACGCTTCTCGCTTAAGCGTTGACTGAAGTCATCATAGGCGGTGTGCCCGGTTTGACACAACTCATAGGGTCAGCCGAATCAGTTGAAACCACCCGGCTAGTTACTTGGGTGAATATGCAAGCTTTCTTGATTGCCATTTATGATATATATTGTGATAAACTTTAGTGTGTATTAGTGTTACGAGGGTTTCCTGAGTTGAGTGGTCAATTTGCCTAGGTCTCGTTATCTCTCTAGATAACATTTTCAGCATAGAGTTCAATATGAAGTGACCATATTTGACTTCTGTCTTAACGACCTTCGTTACAATTTATTGTGTTTTTATAAACTTCTATTAATACCGATGGTTTTGTCACGTGACTTAGTCTCGTCTTCACTTGATGAATTTCATCTGTGTTAATATTTCTGCTGACAACACTTTGAGATATCTGAATATCAGGCTTTTGGTAATTTCCTGGAGTTCTTAGAATTCCCTCTGATCACTAAGATATTAACATAAAATACAGAATTCTCAGTGTAATTTTTTGCTAAACACTTACTTCTTGAACAAAATCTTCAAGTATCTGTCGTCAGTATATCGTATGACACTGAGTCGTTCTATATGAAACAAGGTTCAATCGCTTAGTGTCTGTTTTCTTCATTTTCCCTTCTCAGGTACACAGTAGTAGGTAGAAAGTATGTGATAAGTTCTCGTGGGTGTTCATGTTACGATCCAAGGATATCATTGAGCGATTAAAACAACTAAAGGAAACGGGGAAAATCAGGTGAACCTGCCTTGTAATGGACCCACACAAAAAATCTGGGAGGATCTGGACTTCGCTGATGATATTTGTGTGATTTCTTACTAACTGGAAGATATGCAAATGAAAAGCAACTAGATGTCAGAAGAAACATCAAAGATAGGAATTCAGGTGAACACAGAGAAAACAGAAGCAATGGAGATTCCTAGTCAACAGCAACAGACAACATTGAGCATAAATGGAAGAAATTTGAAAGAAGCAACCCCCTTTACCTACCTGCCTACCTGGGAAGCATCGTTTCAACTGCAGGTGTACGAAACTGATGAGGATATGAATGCTAGGACCGAGAAAGCAAGTCAAGCTCTCATTAATCTCAAGTCTGTGTGGATATCAACAGCACTCAGCATACAAGTGAAAATAAGATCCAGATTTTCGACTTCAATGTGAAATCATAGCTACTTACTATACGGATCAGAGACATGGCACCGCGTCACAAAGGCCACTTCGACCTTTGGCAATAGCTGTCTTCGCTTAATACTACTCAAGATCAGATGGCTAGTCAGAAAAGATCAGCAACAGATGTCTCTGGGAGCGAACCAACCCAGCAGGACCCAATTGTGCAACAAATCTGCAGGAAGAAATGGAGGTGGATTGGATTGGCTATACTCTGAGACAACAAACCATCATCAAGTGACATCACACGTCAGGTCATCTCTCGAGTGGAACCTGAACGGGAAGCGGTGAGTTGGTCGTCAGTGTGAGGTTGACATGGAGGAGGAGATGATGTGAACAGGAGATGAAAGGATGTGGGCAGACGTGGAGCCAGGTGAAAACGTTGGCGGGGAACCAAACGAAATGGAGACGTTTAGCTGAAGCCCTATGTTCCTCTAGGAACTAAAGGAAACGATAATTACATAATAATAATGTTGGATTGAAAGTTAAGTAGCCCATTCCAAAATTTCCCAGTCGAATTGGCGTCAGTAGTTGTCCGCATGCACTGCTGATATGCGAAGATGTATATCGCGTCCTTCAACAGCCAGTGTTCTATTATCGTAAAGATGCAAAAATCATGATAGTAAAACAAACGGTTATTTATGACGGAATATTCCCCTACAATTGACTGTAAAACACGGAAATTTCATTAGTAATAATATTATGGGCGATGGTTAAATCATAGAATAAAAACCCCAGGCCACGGGAGGGTTTGAATCCCTACCCTCCGTATTCCTAATCCAATAATGTACCGACTGACTTAGAAGACACAACTGCTAATTAAGAGAGTTGGTCATCTTTTCACTGTGGTCACCTACTACCAAGTGCAATACCGGGGCTATCAGCTTTACTTCCACCATTAATCACCACCTAGTTACATTGAAGACAGCCCGAGGAATCAAATAACAGTAATAATAATAATATTAATAATGGTAATAATTTGAATCTAGCTGTCTAATTACATTATTATTATGTTATAATGAGAAAATCAATTATCCGAAGGGATAAGACAGCGAATTTATCCAATCAGAAATAACCCTGAGATGACAGACACTGGGAAACAGTCTCAGTCTAATAATAATAATAATAATTAGATAGCGATTTTATTGCCCTTATTGATTAGAATATTAGTAATAGCAGAGTAAAGGGATCCTAGAAAATCTCTCTGGTGATTACATTGAGAATAAAACTGACGATTTAAGGGTGTTATCATATTCCAAATCGATTAGGTCTACCTACAATAATTGTTGTTTATTATTTTGTTGTTGTTGTTGTTGCCGTTGTTGTATCAAATCCTCAACCCTGGTAATTTTTCAGACAAGTTTATTGATCCATATCAGCTGATTTCTCAATATCGTCATCATCATCATCATCATCGATGTCACCGTGTGTCACTCAACTTAGTTAAGGATGAAATTACCAAGTAACATTTTGTTTATTTATTACTGTTATTATTTTCTTGGGTTCTCGATGGAATATACGGCTTCAACAACACATCTTCACTTTACTCCGTCCTCTGAAATCGTTTTGTAGTTGGCTCCACACTTTCTCTTCCATGTGTCATTTGGTCAGATTTGTCTTTTCACATTCGGGTTCCATTAAAAAGGTAAGACTGGCGTTTGATGTAACTAAACTATTTCATTAGGATGTATCAAGTTCACCTTCATTTCATTCGGCATATTTGTTGGGCAATAGGCCTTTCAACTGGTTCGTTGCTTATCCAATCTAATCATCTGGACTTCAGTGTGGAGCGAATAGAGCTGTCGATGGAAGTCAGTAATAGCCTGTTGGAAATGACTTTTGGTTGATTTGCCTATTGGTTGGAGGATTTCATCATGAGCTGAGAGAGAGAACCATAGGAAAACCCACCTGGGAGTAATGGACAGCCAGCTGTTTCGTCAGACTAGTTTGGGACTCTTCACCAGTATGCATACGCCACAAGGGTTCGAACCGAGGCCCTTCTGGTTACAAGGCGAGCTAGCTCGTAGACCATTAAGCCACTAGGACCCTATCCAAGGCCCTATGAGTTCTAACTCCTGCCAGTTCATGATTTTAGCTCGACTGGCACCAGCCAGGTTTTCCAATGGTTCTCTGTCTGATGTCAGCTTATGATGAAATCCTCCAACCAATCAAGCACAATCCCTGCAATGCCATTATGGATAAGATTTTATTTTGATAAATCACACAATGTTGTACAGTAATATATATTAACTGATGATGTTTCGAGCACTATTTATTTATTGCTGCTCATAATCATATCCACAGTGCCCAAGTTTTAAAAACAATCCCTACAAACCAATACTTGAAGATTTGTCTACTCTCTGACCTATACAGACTTGATATATTAGTGTTAAAAACGTGAATTCTGTTCCTTATGTCGTGTGTGTTTGTGTGTGGGCAGCAGGGTGACGTCCTAAATTACACTTTAGATGAAGTAGAATACATAAGCTCTAATAATTACTTACTATTGTAGTATTTATTAAAAGACGTGAGGTTACTAGTGGTGTGTAATCACTTTGTTAATAGAACATCATTGGTTGAGGGGTCGGTTGTTCAAGCAACCACGCGTGGAGTTCAAGTTTGAATCCTGTACGATGCATTTCGTAACTCTTACTTGGTCTGTAGTAAGCCCGATAACGCTGGAAGGCTAGGTGTGTAATTCTAAAAACTCTGTCTAGTTTAGAAAGCGACGCCACCATTACCGATACTTCGAAGATCGGTCTTGAAGCCCTATACTTCACTTTGAACGCAAAGGAATGCAAGAATAAAAGATTTTAGCCTTATATTATGCCAAAACTAGGCGAGAAACGACGTCATCTCATACTGTAACAGTGAAGGATGTAATTATCTTTCAAGGTAGATTTCCCCAGGAACCTACATCAGTTAAAGTACTGAACACGTGTTTCGTCCTAATCTGATACTCTTCATAATCAGTGACTAATATCACTACATATCGAATTATTAGGAAGAAAAGATTTCTGAAGATATATCTTTTTCATGTAATCATTTATATTGGACAATTCCTGTCAATAATGACAACTCTTCAAACAGTAATAATAACTGAATAGTACTCTAAGCGCAGCCTATTCCTCATAATAATTATTCATACAAATCAGTTTTCTATTCTCCACAGCTTATATATGTAAATGACTGTATAAGCGTGGTTATGCGTATGTGAGTGTAGATTATATGGATACTGTGCGCCAGTGTATGTGCGTGGCCGACGGCTGGTTTGTTAATATAGATAGCATGAAAGTTACATAGTGTGTCACCATTATCCACTTACTGGTAGTGGAGATGACTCGTTTGTCAGGTCTGTAAAATATGGGTGGTGAACAGATATTTACATCGCACACACACATACACACTCAAAAGTTGAGCTCAACTTCACAACGTTCACATTAAAAGTGTCTTGCATTAAATGTACAATTTGAAATGTACACAGTTAGAGGAGGTGAAATTTTACCATAATGTTGATCAGCTTGATAAAAAAAAAGTGACAATGAAGAAAGCCAGAATAAATGTATGATGCTAGATACTACTGGTGGATTGATATGAGTAGTTCGATACTACTTACATCAAACAATAGTACTTGTTAGCCATATTGAAGTCATCTCAATACCAAATGTCTCATTTGCAGCTGAATTCATCAGCTGTGTAGCCAGTTTGACTTAGCTGAGATAGTGGTATCAATTGAAACCTTCCCAAGCCTCATTGATGTGAATTGCATTCAGCCACCCATATACATCACTCAGTGGTATATTGTGGCATCAAGCTGTAATCAAAAATAATAAATAAAAAAAATAATATATATATTATTCCCTAGAGTTCCAGCTGGGAAAGAGGGCTTCAACAGTAAATCTCCACTTTCTCCTATTTTCTACCGTCCTCTTCGCCTGCATGCACACTCGCCCATAATCTCTCATTTCCTCCTCCCCAACACACGATCTCCTCCATGTCAGCTTCACGCTAAGGTGCTACTACCTTTTTGTAGTCATGCTGTGGGATAGTGTTCTTGAACCCTTTTAAATAGGATGAACATTAAACGATCAGTGTGCCTGGTTCCATAGCAACAGGTGAACTGAAGTCGTCAGATGTGAGTTCTTGTCCTTAAGGCTTTCGTAGATCAATAGGTGACTGGGGAACACTACTCCTAGAGTTGCTATAAAGAATGTTCTTCTTAGACTTTATGCTAAATATTGCGCTGAAGATGTTGTCCAGAAGGACGACGAAAGCTCCACAACGAAACCAACCAGCTCAGAGAACACTAATAATTGCAAATCTTCTCAGATATGTTGAAATTCTTTTCTCCTGTGGTTATTGCAGGTTAAGCACTCCTGGAAATCCGGTTTAAGGTTAGGTTTCTTTTTTGGAAGATGTAATGTTTGGTATCTCTGAACTTTTGGTTTAATCTTCTTGTCAATGAGTCTTGGTAGGTATCCATTTTAGATAGAAGTTTCTTTCAGTAGAGATCTAGATCTCATTCCAGAGCAGGTTATTCAGGACTGCAGATGAGTCGGATCTGAATGAAAATGCAGGCAGTTAATTAAATTTCTTTTTCATTCAAAAGTCATCTGATTGTAGAAATTTGTTAGTTGACCGTTCCAAGTGTGTTTCTTTTCTGTGGACTGACCTTCTTAAGGTTCCTTCCAGTCTGTTTAGTTAAGTCCACAGTGAGAAAGAGGATTTTGGTTTCCGAGTATTGGTTTGTAGGGATTCGATTAATTGGTTACAGGACTTCATCATGAGCTGACATCAGTTAGAGAACTATTGGAAAACCTGCAGGGAGTCCTGGACAGCCATCTGTTTCGTCAGCCTAGTTTGGGACTCTTCACCAGTAAGTACGCACCGACAGGGTTCCAACCCAGGACCTTCTGGTCACTAGGCCAGGTAGCTCGTAGATAATTAAACCCCGGTGGGTGCGTACTGCTGAAGATTCCGAAACTGGACTGACGTAACAACTGTACAGTACTCTTGTAACCAATTTTGATTTCATTTTCCATTTTCAGAGTGGAATTTATCTTTTACGAGTTGATCATGGATTGATATCAGTTAGAAAACCAGCACACGACTACTGGACAGCTGTTTCATCCTAGTTTTGGAAATCATCGGCAGTACACACTCACCACTAGGGTTCGATCCCAGGAATTTCTGGTTAAAGAGCTAGCTCGTATACCATTCAGCCACTGGGACCTAATTCAATGGCCAAACTATGAATTTTAACTTCTACCAATTCGTGATTTAGCACGACCTCAACCAATATCGTCTGTGGGACATCCATCCTCATACGTGACTAGATGAAGTTCACTAGTTCTCTAACTGATATCAATTCTTGATGAACTCGTAAAAACAAAGCTAATCCTTACAAACCAACTTTAGAAAATTAATCTGATGCTCGCTAGTGACTTGAAATAGGACGGAATTTCCTGGAGTTCAAGTGGGAAGTCGTGACCAGTGAGGTCCATCCAGTCACGTGTGAGTTTGGATGAACCACCGATGACATTGGTTGTGGTCGCACTAAATCACGAATTGGTAGAAGTTAGAATTCATGGACTGGCCACTGAATCGCGTCCTAGTGGCAGAATGGTATACGAGCTAGCCTTTTAACTAGAAAGTCCTGGGTTCGAACCCCATTGGGTAGGTAATGCCGATAATGCCAAACTAGGATGAAACAGCTGGCTGTCCAGCACTCTGGTGCTGGTTTTCAATGAATCTCTAACTGATATCTATCCGTGATCAACTTGTAAAAACAAAACTGATCCTTACAAACCAACCATGGAGAATTAATTTTTGCCAGGTAGCCCTTTTTAAATACTTATAGCAATTGATTGATTGGGGTGGTAACCATTGTCATCTAGATACCTTTTCATACATTTCTGAACTGGCAATGGTTGACTTTAATGATTGATTGTAGTGGTTGTTGTTGCTGCTGGTGGTGCTTTTCAATCCTCTTGTATTCATCACAAAATAATACACTGAATATATAAATTAATTTTTAAAAATGTTGATTATTACAACTGCATTACACATTGTTGTCATGTTCTCAGTGAAATAAACATTTCTTCACACTATGATGAATATTTTTCGCTTTTGTTTTGTTATTTTACAACCTTCTAATCATATGATTCGATCAGAATCACTTTCTTCTCTGCATTTTGTTGAATTCATACACAGTAGAGCCCACTGCATCCCCAACATCCCTCCCCCCTCCCAGCACTGCTTTTGTTTTTCTCTCAGAGACGAACGACCATACACATCCACACACCAATTGTACTTCATTGTTTTGATTTCAATTACAAATGCTACTCTACTAGTACTACTTCCTTTTTTCATTTCAACATGTCATATGGTTTAATGATCATGAGAATTAGGATCAATTCTGTCTGTGCCTCCTTTCCTCACTCCCTCACACATGCACACATAGAGACCCAGGTACCATGTTTTTCTTAAAAGTGTTTGTTTCAGTAACACGCTGCTCTGTTGCTGATGTTGATGGTGATGATGTTGGAAACTGGTTTTTTTTTGTAAAATTCCACACACTAGTGAGAAGAGAAAAACACCACACAAATATACACAACAGATCTCATTGTAAATTGAAATCGGAGAAAAGTGCTACATTACTAACTGAAATGACAAGCAGACACCGAGGAACTGTTGCTGCTGCTGCTGTTTTGTTTAACGTTAAATGTATGAATTCTTTCTAACATGAAACATGTCCGCTACTTACTAAAACGCATATTAAGAAAATGTGAAATTGTTGGATGTAGAAAGTGGAAGTGTTTTTCTATCGATCAATATTCGTGTGATGAATATGTGTTTTAATATAGGCTGATAAGTACACAAAAGGTGTGATTTTAAAGGAGTTATATTTAAATAGAATTAATCGCCTAGTTGTTGAATTCTACACGCTAAAATGTTTATTGGCATCCTATCAGTTATATATTATAAATTATTATTCCCTTTGTAAGAGCAGAAGGCAAGACACGGAAGCCAAGGGATATTTTTAAGTGATCATACTGCTATATTTGGTTTGCATAAAACGACGTGAAATAGAATGTTCAAGTACACACATAGTATCTTGCTGCTAATGCAGTATTGAACTGTGGGAATATTTGAGAATAATATTCCGTTGTCACACATTGTCTGTAACACAGCACCACACTCGTCCCCCCTCCAGCAAATACTTTAGACTTAAGGTGGTTTGATCTTCTTGGCGCTGGCGGCTTTGTTTGCTTGTCTTGCTGTATCCATTTCTGGAGCTCTCTGACGTCCAATCACTTCCCTTTGTTTGCACCTCTGATGGTTTATACGTGACCCGGTCTCTCAGAGACCCTGTGTGGTCCTTCCCACTTTGGAAGCAGTTTGTGTGTCCCTGACGTGTATTCGCCGGTGTTTCGCCTCACATTATTATATGCTGCCTTCGCCCAACCTGTCAGCAGAGTTTCAAGTAACAGCCTCTTCTCTGACGGGTCTTGAACGTCACTCAATTGTGCAACAGCCTCGAAGTCCTGCGAGAAGATCCATATATCCCTTTCCTCAAAAACTGCACGGCATAGGCTGTTCATTTGTCGCTAGGTAGCGACACCAAATGTAACATCAGAAGGCAAGCACGAAAGCCAAGGTATATTTTCAAATGATCAAACAGCTATTTATATCTATACAGTTTGTATTCTTTAACCTATCACTGAGCGTGTGATTTTGGCTTACATTCAACGACATGAAATAGAATGTCCAAATATACATCTATTATTCTGCTGCTAATGCAGTAATGAACTGTGGGAATATGTGAGAATAATATTCCGTCGGAACACCACCACATCTTGAGTTCTGGGTGAAATATAGGATTCCAGCAACATATATCTGCAGTCCGTTATCATTTCCCCCTAAGTTCTGATTTCCTCCTCACTTGATCTCTTCTGTGTTGCCTTGAAACGCTCAACTGCATCGTTTCCCAATCCGGTCCCACTCAGGGGTCTGACAAAGATCTTCGCAGGCTATATTTAATCCGCCTACATTTCTTTCTGCATATTTGTTGGGCCATAGGTTCATTGTCGGTTCGCTTCACCCTCAGCGTTCCCTGCTTCTTATATTTTCGGGCAGGATTATCTACAGAAAGGGGTAAGCTGTTGGATGTGCTTTCAGTAATGCTTGAGCTAAGTCTGTGCGGAAATATAGAAGCAGTCACTGGTTTGACATATTGCTATAAATGCAAATTTTGTTTCTTATGCGGAGTTCAGTAGGTTTACATTCTGATTTCAGAGTACCGACCACTAGTCTTGATGTGCCAATTTGATCTTGGCTGATTTTGACATCCAAATCCATGCTGCTGCTGCTGACGCCACCGCCACCGTCTGTAGCTGACAGATGATAGAAAAAGGTTCTTGAATGCTAGCTTTATGAACAGTCTTCACCACATGCAGTAGCTATCAAAAAGAGTATTCTTTGTTCACTGATCAGTCTTTTGAAACAGATATATTACAAAATAAGTAACATATAAAATAAGCAGGTATTTTTTTGGTAGTTTTGAATAAAATCACTATTTTTGTATGCTTCTGCTGTACACAATATCGGCGGCATAATGTATACATGAACTGCGTTACATTTACTGCACTTTTATCAGAAAACCTAGCTCGATACTGATATCTGAGTACTGTAATGGATTAAGTGGGTCAGTAGGTTCAAAAACTGGACCTACACTATTGAATTTTCATGAAATCATGCTATTGTATATTTATTGAAATACCCTAATACCACCCACTAGCTAATAAAGCAGGTGATGCCACTTGAGTAAAGGAATATGCTACGTAATCGTCCGTGTTTTGATAATCATGGCTTTAGACACTAGATTTTCTCTGGCTGAAACAAAATATCACAAATTCTGAAAATGTTATTAATTCGATAAGAACTCTGGTATGCCGTCGCCAATCAACTACTTACATGAAATGAAAAAAAAGTTATATAGGCCGTACAATTAGACGTGTTTGTCGTTGGATTTCCGAACATCACCCTACACAGTGGTTAAGTGAAGGACAAACAAAATCTATTCACATAGCGCTGTTCTACCTCATCTTGTGGATACAGAACACAAGGTTGATGTCAACGAGGCGGCTTTCAAAGTCATTTACCGCATACCAACAAATCTTAACTTTGCCTTAAGAGTTCGTTTACTAAATATTGCTGAGGCCACTGGGATCCACATTGAGAAGCCTAACTTATGTATCCAAAAGAAGTTGGTTGGTCCAGACACTATCCTTACGTCAGCGATCAGGGTTCTAATGATCCTCAATGTCTTGTGGAAATTCCTTTATTTTATTTGATGTTCTATTTGCTACTATATTTTTATTATTATTGTAATTTAAGCATCTTTAATGAACTGCAATTCCATTGATCTTCTATGTGTATAAACATATATATATATAATTGTAGAACCAGAAGAGGAAATTATCGGAAAGGATATTCTTTGCTCAATTACTTTGTTTTTTTATAGATGTCTGAATCAATATTTTCGCTATGTTAAAAAAAGTTATACAAAAACCACTTGCAACTACAAGTAGTCGGCAGTGAGCCACACCTATTGTGTGTGTGTGTGTGAGCGAGAGAACTGGTGATACTACCAGGCTGCTTAAATCTCGGTAGGTGAAGAAGATTTTAAACTCGTAACGCACTGGTTGAAGCTGTGACCCCTTGACTTGTGCACACTATTTCTGGCCAGGGGGTTATGGGTTCGAACCATGCAGCTAAGTAGTAAAACTAACCCTCAAGCACGCAACGGGTGTGGCTCAATCGACTACTGCTTACATATATTATTATTGGTCCCTTTGGTTTTAGGTGAAGAATAGGTCTTTAACAGCACATCGCCACTCTTTCCTGTTCTTTGAGGTCCTCTTTAATTGGCCCCACGACTGCCCATAGTTTCTCATCTTCTCCTGACAGAATCTCCTCTATTACACCCTCAAAGCCACACCAGACTCGTCCTTTCTCATTTGGGTTCCAATCCAGGGTTTGGCATGTGTTCAGTCCATTTCCATTTTCCATGAGATATTTGTTAGGTGGTGCGTTCTGGATTGGTTCGTTGGCAGAGTTTCTTGTCGCTAAATGTTTCTGGCTAGCCATCTGATCCTCAGTATGGACCAAGAGAAGACAGCTTTTGATAAAAGTCTTCAGCGACCTGCTGGAATTGCTTTCCGCGAAGCGCTATTCAAGTTTTTGACGCATATTGAAGCACTAACTTAATACTGGTGCTGTGTAGTACGGAAGATTTCTAAATTGATTTCAGAATGATGGACTGGCTGGCTTAGACATCCTCATCTATGCTGACCGTCCGTAGTTGAAACGATGCTACCTAACCAGATAAGTAAAGGATATGACCTCTTTGAAATTTCTCCCGTTGGTAAAGATTGGTACTTGCTGTCGTCGGTTGGCTGGTTCCTTTCATCACCTCTGTGCTCTGTATGTTTATTTCTTGAACTCCTGTCTTTGCTGCCAGCCAGCCTACTCTGCCAACTTGCTATTCTTCTCCCATAAGTCTTTGAATCTATGTGACATTACACTGCCTAACATACTTAGTATTTGATTGGTTGGAGGATTTCATGATAAGCTGACAACAGCTAGAGAACCATTGGAAAATCAAAAAGGAGTACTGGACAGCTGTTTCGCCACACTAGCTTGGGACTCCTCATTAGTGTACACCCATAACCAGGGTTTGAGCCCATGACCTTCTGGTTACAAGGTGACCTAGCTCGTAAACCATTCAGCCACTGATACCCGATCCAATGCCCATTCCATGAATTTCAAATTCTACCAATTCACGACACAGCACGACCATTTCGCAATGTCTTCTTCGATGAGTTACTGCCTCATTTTCAACCTGCTGTAGCCCACTGGTTACTCACAGCTTCCCACTAGAAACCCAAGGTAACTACCTACCTGAATAGAGCGAGTCGCTAGTGGGCGTCAGATTAATTTTCAAGTATTGGTTTTGTAGGGATTTTGTTTAATTGACTGTTTCGAACCCTGTTGGTGGGTGAGCACTGCCGAAGAGTCCCAAACTAGGCTGACGAAACAGCTGGTTGTCCAGTACTCCCTACAGGTTTTCCAATGGTTCTGTAACCGATACCAGCTCATAATGAAATCCTCCAACCAGTTTAAACAAAATCCCAACAAAACACCAATATTTGAAGAGACTTGGTATTTAATTATCTGAAGATATTACTTGCTAGCCTTTTAATTAAATTCATTTTTCAACTTATCGCAGCACGTGCTATATATGTACATGCATAAAAGTCTGCTACGTGATTTACATGTGACAGGCAACTACTATTCTCAAATACTTTCATTATCATCATTAATCATATTTAGCTAACGTAATGACTGTTATTATCATCACTATCATCATCGTTTCTTTGGCTAATTATCGATCCATTTATCATTTAAATTCCATGATAGATAAGATTTTGTTTCAATAAATCACACAGTGTACTGTTATACAGTAATATCAACTGATGACATTTCGAGCATAATTTATTACTACTGCTCATAATCATATCAAGTTACTCACACAACTTTATTGCTTCATTTATATACATGTGTGGAATTGACTAGATATTTGAATAAAAATCAATATAAGACAGAGTATATTCGGAAATAATAATATGAGTGTTATTGATCAAATACAATTAGATGGGAAATAAAACGAGTGTTTTTATAGTCATAATAACTAACTTGTTAGAATGTTGTGATGAACGTGAATTGAAATAGAATTTTAAGATTATTTATTATCCTCCTCTGATTTGACTTGTGGCATTGAGTCATTTCTATTGCATGTGTTGCGTGTGTAGACTCGATGAACGAGTATTCAGTAATCAACCTCTCTTTTTCTCTCTCCACCTACATAGATTACTTCTTCGAATCTTAACCCTCTCCCACCCTATTATGTCTGATTGTGTTGTAATGCAAACAGTGCAATCGCTGACATTTTTTCTAAATTACTCATCTTCGCGGGGTCAACCATTCTTACCTTAGCTAAATTCTTATGTTCTGACAGTCTGACTACCCTAGATCTCCTGATCTGATTGACCTATGTAGTTGACTCAACTCACAGTCATTGCAAAGTATTTTGTAAATTAAATTATTTTATCTAATTAGGTCAACCTACAGTGTTCTTTAGCCTACAGAGCTTGCCTACCTAAGTGAGTTTGTAGACTTGAATTCCACCCTAATTCCTGCTTTATTAAGAATCCTACGTAGACAGGGTCTCAGAGGTCCCCTCCTTATATGATATTACAATAGATACCTTATATTCTCTCTTATTTGTGTTATCACTACTAATTTCACAATTATTTTTATTTTGCTTATGACCTTTTCTGATCTTCCTAATGAATCCCATAGGATAGTTATTTGATACCAACGCTTCTTCTATCTGTTTTATTTCATCATTTAGGTCTTTTTTGTGCTACTTAGTGCCATTGCTCGGTTTGTACCTCATCTTATATTCATTTTTATT
Organism: Trichobilharzia szidati; assembly: GCA_944472155.2. NCBI lineage: Eukaryota > Metazoa > Platyhelminthes > Trematoda > Strigeidida > Schistosomatidae > Trichobilharzia > Trichobilharzia szidati. The sequence goes on along the minus strand of OX235276.1, from coordinate 43,050,423 downwards.
CAAATATCAGGTCAATTTCCCTCATGTATATAAATGAAGCAAGAAAGTTGTGTGAGTAGTGCCTTGATATGATTATGAGCAGTAACAAATTGAGCTCGAAACGTGGTCATCAGTTAATATTACTGTATAACACTGTGCGACTTTATCAAAATAAAATCTTATCCATTATCGAGTTATACTCTATCTACCACAATGCCCAATTTTTATACTTATATCATTTAAATTGTTAGTTAAGCATTTCAGATAGAGTGTAAGCTATTAGTAATGACAGTAAAACAGTTGAATGCTGACAATACAACTGTGTGACAGGAAATTTTCACAACATACATATATTACATAACATGCTTTAGAACATCAAAAATTATATATATATATTTATATGTATAATATTTTAAAAATATTTGTCTGATTTGGCTTTTACTTTATTATGACGGTTCGTTGACATGTGGTGTGAAACCGGTAAACAGTTATTCATGTATTCATGTATTTTTATGCGTCATAGGTATAGACAAACTGGTCGTACCCACCCTCTTTACAAGTTTGTCATGTCACTATTTTTTGTTGTTGTTTCAAATTCATCATATTGTGTAAAAACACTGAATTGTAATCAAAAATAGTGTTACTAGCGTTTGTATGTTGAATGTATATATAACAAAAACATTGTTTCTCGGAAAGTAAGGGTCATTCAGGCTTTGTGTTTTTCACGATTGTGATTAATTGACAATACCAGTGTCATCAATAACAATACGCTTTAAAACATTTAAAACCATTGAAATTCATCAGATTTTCGAGTTCTGTAGCATTAAAAATTGATCTCAGTTGGAATGTTATTGAAAGTCAAGGAGAAGTGGAAACCAGTTTCGTTCAATTTTTTGGGGCTCTTCAACAATGACTCAACTAGGGATCGAATCTAAGGACTTCAAATCACGAGACCAGTGGGCTTACTATTCATCCACAATGGTCGGCGAAACTTCTGCCGCCGTGAAACCGACGCACTAAATGTTCCCATATCATGAACTAAAAGTCAATCTAATTTCAATAATTTCGCTTCAGGTTATTACAATTAGAAAAACATAATATTTGTTGTCATTACGATAAAGGTCAGTTATGCAGCGGATACATTTTTAACGTAGAATGACAGATTAGTTATGGGCTGTTAAAATAAATAGTCGTATTTGTGTGACAAACGTGGTCTGGGCTGAAATTGGTTTTGTAAGAACCTGAAGAGGAGAAATTATTGGAAAGAATATTCTTCATTCAGATTGATTTGTTGTTTGAAATTTGAGTCTTAGAATGAGGATGCGACTGTTGCTTAGGCTTCTTAAAGGTAAATAATATGCCTATCACGTGTCGTGACTAGAGCCAGTCAGCAGGAGGCTGTGGATATCAATTAATTGGCCACTGATTTCCTCTGCAATGTCTTCGACCACAACACTTGGTAGCGTCAACTCAAATCTTCGCTGGGACATTAGTTCCGAAATGGTCTTCAGGTTACTAGGCTAACCCGTTTATCATTAAGCCACAAGAGATTGAAATTCAATGAACCATGAATTCTAACTCCAGTCATTTCGCAGTCTAGTGTTGCTGCCAGCCAGTGTCATCGAAGAGCACTGGCTTCACTCTCGACACGGTACACCCCAGCGCCTACAATTATTCATCACCGAATCCATCCTTTGGCAAATAATAAGCTGGATTTGTTAAGATTTCGTCATGAGTAGTGCTAGACGAGAACGAAACAATTTCAACTACTCCACAGTTTTCAATGATTCTCTTCGAATTGATTTTGTTTCAAGACGTAGTCTTTATTCAAATTAATTGAAATCCTTAGAAAAGCTAATTATAATTATTATTGTTTCCTTTAGTTCCTAGAGGAACATAGGGCTTCAGCCGCACTTCTCCATTGAGTTCGCTTCTCTGCCAACCTTTTCATCACCTGGCTCTACGTCTGTCCACATGCTTTCATCTCCTCTTCACATCACCTCCTCCTCCATGTCACCCTCGAGCTGAGGACCAGCTGGCCGGTTCCTGTTTGGGTTTCACTCGAGCGATCGCCTGGCGTGTGATGTCACTCACTTGATGGTGGTTTGTTTTCTGAGAGTATGGAAAGCCAATCCACCTCCATTTATTCTTGCATATCTGTTGGATAATTGGTTCCTGTTGGGTTGGTTCGCTCCCAGAGATCCCTCCCTGTTGCTGATCTTTTCTGGTCGGCCATCTGATCTTGAGTATTGGGCGGGGATAGCTGTTGATATAGGTCTGTAGTTTGTTTGAGGTGCTCTTCATGACGCGCTGGCCAAGTCTCTGATCCGTATAGTGAGTAGCACTGACTAAATTCACACTGGAGTTGAAAATCCGGTTCTTATTTTCATTTTCATGCTGAGCAGTGCAATGTTGACCTCTACACAGACTTGAGAGTAATGACAGCTTGCCTTGCTTCTAGAAAAGCTACAGTTGGAATGAATTCAGTAATTGGCAGTCAGTTAGAATTCATATCAAAGGGAACAATAATTAGATATAGGCGGAATTATAATTCATTTATGCAGGAAATATAAATGTATCTGTATGCAGTAGTGTATTTGTATGTTTGTCTGGCCTATTGTGAATAATCTTCATGAGATAGAGAAAAAAACACTCATGTAAATACAATGACATAATATTGAAGAGTATTACATAAACTTACGGAAGTTAGAAAATTACAAACTTTTGAAGTAACTTCATTAGTACAGACGAGATAATTAATGAAGTACAGAGTCGCATAGCATACATGCTTTTCTAATGTCACTACATATTTGATAGTGACTCGCACTAGTATCTAGAATACATGTTTCATCCTGCCTAGAACTTACCGACCTTCTAATGTGGAAAAGGATGAAACGTGAGACCGCCAGCAAGTTACATGAAGTTGAAACGAAAAGGTACATGTGTAGAAGGTGTTCACTGAGTTAGTATACAGTTCCATGTATGCTAGCCGCTATGTCATAAATTGGTAGAAGTTAGAATTCATGGGCTGCTCAGTTGGCCGGCTCCTAGTAGCTTAATGGTACACGAGCTGGCTTGCCTTGTAACCATAAGGTGGTGGGTTCAAACCCATGGTTGTGGGTACGTACTGCTGAGGAGTCCCAAACTAGGCTGGCGCAACAAGATGTCCAGTACTCCCTGGCGGTTTTTCAATGGTTCTCTAACTGACTTCAGCTCATGATGAAATCCTCCAACCTATTAAATAGATTACACAGGGGAACAGTATTATTTACTGCATGAAAACGTTTCGAACATAATTTGTTGTGGTTCCTAATCATATCAGTTGTAATTATACAATTTCGAAACTTTCGTTTTGTAGTTTTCTTTATTCTTTACTGTTTGTCATAGAGACAGATATTGAATCAATTTCTGTTGTACCTATTTTTCAGTTGATTCGAGGAATAGAGCTTTTCTTGTCAATCTCTCCTTTCATCCTTGTTGTATTAGATTTTAAGACTGTCATCTTGTTGCATCCACCCATCCTATTGTATGGTGGTATGCCATTTCATGTAGTACTATAGCTGAGCTGTTTTCTAGGTGAATTACCCTATAAAGATAATGTTAGTAATTCCATTATGGGTAAAATTTTTTTTTGATAAAGTCTCACAGTGTTCTCATACAGTAATATTTACTGATTCCACCACGTTTCGAGCACAATTTATTACTGCTCATAGTCTTACCAAGACACTACTCACACAACTTTCTAGCTTCGTTTATATAATTCCATTATTATTTTTCATCACTTGACTTGATTGGTAGTAGTATTTTCCATATTTCCGGTATGAGTGATGAGTCATTCCTATAATGGAGGAACTAGTAATGATAACATAAATAAGAGAGAATATAAGGCATTTACTGTTTTACCAAATAAGGAGGGGACATCTGATACCCTACGTAGTAGTATTCTAAATAAAACAGGAATTAGAATGGCATTTAAACATATGCTTAGGTAGGTCAAGCTCTGTAGGTTAAAATCTATCTGTATGTTTTTAACAAAGAACTTTGCACCGATGTGCAGCAGTTCAAGTCGCCAAACTCCATGTAGCACATAAAGCAAGAGAAGAAAGTAGAAGAAATGCAAAATAGATACAGTAGACAGGTATATCAGACAAAGGAATAGTAATAACGAAGAACAAAACAGTTTAATTGGAAATTATACGCCACAAGTAGTGGATGCATCTACGCCATTGAGGGCGATTTTCAGCTATATCACCAACTGTTTCCAGCCATTGGATTTTACCGTCCTGAGGACCCTGTAGGTTGATCCAATTAAACAAAATAATATAATTTACAAAATACCTTGCAATGACTGTGAGTTAAGTTAACTACAAAGGTCAATCAGAACAGTAGATCGGGGGTAGTCAGACTGTCGGAACATAAGAATTTAGCTAAGGTAAGAATGGTTGACCCCACCTGAGAAGATAAGTAATTTAGAAAAAAGCTCAGCGACTTCACTGCATGCATTAACACACAACCACACAAAATAGGTTGGGAGAGGGTTAAAATTGTAAGAAGTAATATAGGTTGGTGCAGATAGAGAGAGATTGATTACTGAATCCTGGTTCATTGAGTCTACACCGAACACTCATCACTCAAACCGGATATAGTGAAAATACTACTATTAATCAAGTCAAGTGATGAAAAATAGTAGTGAAATTATACAAACGAAGTTAGAATGTTGTGTGAGTAGTGCCTTGATATGATTATGAGCAGCAATAAATTGTGCTCAAAACGTCATCAGTTAATATTACTGTATAACGCTGTGAGAACTAATCAAAATAAATTTTACCCATAATGGAATTATACTCTACCACAGTGCACACGTTCTATTCGTATATCGATAATAACATTAATATCTTTATTCTGGACAGTATTTATAAAATGTACAGAATTTTCAAAGGGGTTGGTTACATGATATTTTCCCTTCATACAATATCTTCAAGTAAAATATTAATTGACAGTACATCCTGTGACACAATGGTCTCTGAGCTGAAGCACAAACCATTCCATCATGATGAAATATCTGCTTTGTCTCCTTCCCTCAAGAAATTTACGATATCTAATTGAAAGCCAACTGTAAGATGTTCAGAATTACATTTTGAGACCCAAAGACATAACTGAAGAACAGTTATCTGATGGATTGGAACATGTTGCCACCCAAAATTAGGCCATTACTCAAGTTTATTAGGAATTTGCGAATCAGAAGGTTGTGAGCATTTTAAATGAACACACAAGAGTAGATCGTACCATTAGAGATCATATCTTAATCATTTAGAACAAACCTAGCAAGAGAAAATATATGCAATGTATGCATGAAGTTGAAGGGTCGTGAACTAGGACGAAACACCCGCCCAGTACTCTCTGGTTCTCAATAGGTTCTCTAACTGATATTTATCTGTGGCCAAATGTGAAATAAGTTAGATCCCTAGAAATAAACTTCTGAAAATTAATCTGATGATCGCTGGTGACTGGCTACAGTACGAAGATGACTGAAGTTCTGGTGAAAAGTCTTGACCAGTTTGGCCCACCGGGTTGCATGTGTGGGGAAATAATCGCCAGTGATGACACTGACTGATGGTGGAGCTAAAATCACGAATTGATAGACTGGTCATTGATTTGGAGACCATTGGTTGCATGGTCTACGAACTAGTCTTGTCATCAGAAAGCCATGGGTTCGAACCCCGGTGGATGGGTCATAAACTAGGACGAAACAGCTATCCAGAGCACTTTTATGAGTTATCAGTGGTCCTCTAACTGGCATCATTTCGCGATCAAAATTAAAATGATAAAATCAAGAGATCACTTCAAGATAGACGGATTTTATTATTATTATTACTATTCCCTTGGGTTCCGAGTGGGACATACGGCTTCAACAACACATCTCCACTTTCTTCTATTTTCTGCTGTCCTCTTCACAAGGGTCCCCGATCGCCCATAATCTCTCATCTCCTCCTTCCCAACACACGATCTCCTTCATGTCACTCTCGCACTGACGACCCACTTGTCACTTCCCATTGGGATTCCACTCGAGCGATGGCCTGCATTGAGCGCGATGTTATTCGATTGACTCCTCATAGGCATATGCTCGATCCACCTCCATTTTCTCCTACATATTTGTTGAACAATCGGCTCTTGGTTGGTTTGTTCTACTACAGAGTTTCTTGTCGCTAATTCTTTCTGGTCGGCTGGCCATTGTATCTTCAGTATGGAGCGAAGTGGGCAGTTGTAAAAAATTATATTTGTAAAATCTCAGCGAGATTGAAATGACTAATTCCAACGTTTCGTTCGGCAATCTGGTCCGAACTTATTCAGGGAAATTAATCGAAATTAACATAACAGAGGTTTATATATAAAAGGAACATCACTTGTTTTTAAAAACTTTGTCCAATTATGAGCCATGCAACAGGCATCAACAAGTATTAAAAACAAAATTGTATGAACTGTGATCAAAATTTGACCTCGGACTTACAAATATTGGTCTACCTTTGTTAAACACTTTAAACAGAGTGTGTATGTGTGTGTGGGTAAACAGTTGTAAAACATTTCTTAACGTCTCCATAAGAAGATATGGACAGTCGAGAATTTTGACCAAGTATTAATAATTAGTGATACATATCCATTTTTTATTTAATAATAAGGGCAGTTGTTGATAAATTTATGCAGTAACTTGTTGAAAGTGCTTTTCTTGACACACTAGTCAAGTTTCTGACCCATACAGAAGAAGTGACTGACTTCACATTTGTGTTGAAAATCCCAATCTTGTTCTTCATACTGAGTGCAGAAGATTTCCAAACTGGTTTCAGGTTGATTAAGGCATATCTTTCCGATTCATCCGTTCCTCCCACCAGTGGTTAAAAGCGGGTTTCCTAGCCGGAAAAGTGAAGGAGGTGTGTGATCTCTTTCAACCCCCCCCCCATCAATGATGAATGATGCTTGTTTTTGTTACTGTTGGTTGGTCGGTTATCTTCATTACTTCCGTCTTCTGTATGCTCATCTGCAGTCCTGTCTTCGCAACCTAGCTGCCTCTTCAGCCAGTTTGTTTGTTTTCGCCTCCGATTCTTTGACAAGATGGATAGACATTATCATTAACTGACATGAATTAGAATCGATTTTTTTCGGTAAATCAATTAAATTCTAATCAGCTCAACTTTTGCAGATTATTATTGACAGCATTGTGTTACGAATAAGCAAAAGAATGTGTATGTATCCGTTGTCTCTCTGTAGTCCGTTTTTCTCCGTATTTCTCATTTTTTGAAAGTGTTTGCATAAATCAATAAACGTTGCGAGTTTTTTCTTATAATGAAATAAATTGAAAAAAAATTCATCTCAATGTAGCAAACTGAATGCCACATTCGGAATCCATTTGCGCCTTTATTTGTAACAAAATGTTAGTCGAAATATCAATTAAAATAATAATAGTAATAATAATGGTAATAGTATGTATGTATGCATGCATGTATCAGTGTTTTGAAGTAGTAAGCGACGAAATGATGTTTTTTCTGTTGCTATTTGAAAAAAATGCCTATCTACTTATTTAGGCATCCTACACTGCTATACTGTACTACTTAATTGGCGTTTATAAGTAGTTTGTAAACTGTAACCAGTAAATTTTTATAGTTTTCCATTTGTCTTCTAACTGATGTCGGTTCGCGACCATGAAATCCTGTAACCAACCAATCAAATCCCTACATACATAATCTGGTGCTCTCTCTGAGACTGGCTTTATACAGGACGTTACCTGGAGTTCTGTTTAGAAATCGTAACCAGTAGGGTCCATCGAATCAGAGGTAAATGGACGGTTACTCATCTATGACACTAGCAAGTGATGGCTCTATATATCCGTATTGCGAATTGACAAAAGTTGGAATTCAACCTAGTACTCCCGGGTTTTTATTGGTTCCGAACTAATACACTTCCGTGGTCAAACTTGAGTCAAATCAAGTCTGTAGACACCAACTCTGGAGAATTAATGATAGTCTCTTTACTTCCTACAACCTTTTTTTATCTATTTACCAACTGTTTTGCCTTCTGAGTTGGACATAGAACCTCAAGCTCTTGAAGTTTCAGTTCCGGTGAAATTCTTTTATGGAGTCAGTTCGTTAAAACGGAGTAGATTGGGACAGATGTAGGAGTATGTTACCTATGATCGGACACTAGGTAGAAACTGGTGTCATGCTCCCGGTTCTTTGTTTAATTCAGAGTGAATACTCTAGGTCGAGTTCGCAATGCGGCTGCCATACCAATAGATGTCTCACCATCATATTGCATTCCGAAATGTTGCTGTTATTAGACGGTTTGGGGCAATCAGTAGGAAGCTTCACCTGACCTAGATTCCGCGCTTGTTGTTAGCACTCACTAGTCAGTAAGGCGTATCTGTTGTCTTGAAGAAACTCATGTCCCTGTCTGAGATTCGAACCCGTATCACCCAGTGCTGTAGTCAGAGACATTAATAATGAGGTATTTAGCCTAGCGATTGACCTCCCGTAGGACTATATTGGATGTTTTGACTGGGAATTAGGTAGTGAGTAACTAGTGTTATGCGTCTAATACTTCGTTTGGTGCAGACTGACTTCTATCACAGTCAAGTCCCTTCAATAGTGATGAGGAGTGTCAAGGAGCACGAAATCCAGGTCAAGCAAAGCTCCCTGCCGATTGTCTGGTAATAGAGGTGATGGTGAGCGACTTAGTGGCATGGTGGCTACATTGCAAATTTACTGACAGAATATATACATAAAACTATTATTTCATCCCACCTTGTTCCTATTCTACTCTTATCTTTAAATATGCTGAACACTTTCTAGATTGGAATGTTTTTCTCAAAGTTCGCTCTCATTGCTGTTAGTCTTGGCTCTTACTTTTTCTTCAATTGATTCTTTTTTCCAAACAATACGAATCAATCAATACTATTACTATTACTACTACTACAACTTCGCTACTACGGGGTGCCGCCAACAATTATACATCTCATTCAACAGTTGTACGACAATGCTGCATGCCAAGTAATCCACAATGGGAAACTTATGGAATCCTTCGAAGTGAAGACGGGAGTAAGACAAGGCTGGCTGGCTGCCTACTATCTCCAATGATTTTCCTGATTGCGGTAGACTGGATAATGCGACAGACACACAGTGAGCAGTGAGGAAACAGGCATAAAATGGACCCACACAAAAAACTTGGAGGATCTGAACTTCGCCGATGATATATGTTTGATTTCCCACAAATTGGAAGATAAACAAGTGAAAAGAAACAAGTTGGTAGTAGAAAAATCATCAAAGATAGGACTTTCTTCAGGCGAACGTAGGGAAAACAGAGGTGATGAAGATTCCTGGACAACACCAACAACAACAACAACAACAACAGAGAGCAGTCAACATAAATTGGAGGAATCTGGAAGAAGCAACCTCCTTTACCTACCTGGGAAGCATCATTTCAAGTACAGGCGGACGGAACTGATGAGGATATCAAAGCGAGGATCGGGAAAGCAAGGCAAGCTTTCATTACTCTCAAGTCTGTGTGGAGATCAACACCACTCCTCAGCATGAAAAATAAGATCCGGATTTTCAACCCTCAGAGACTTAGCGCCACGTCATGAAGATCACTTCAAACAAACTACAGACCTTCATCAACAACTGTCTTCGCTCAATACTACTCAAGATCAGATGGCGGGCCAGAAAAGATCAGCAACAGGGATCTCTGGCAATGAGCGAACCAACCAAGCAGGAACCAATTGTGCAAGAAATATGCAGGAAGAAATGGAGGTGGATTGAATTGGCCATACCCTGAGAAAACAAACCATCATCAAGTGACATCACAAGCCAGGCCATTGCTCAATTGGAAGCTGAATGGGAAACGGCGAGTTGGTCATCAGTGCGAGGGTGGGACGACATGGAGGGGGGTGATGTGAAGAGGAGATGAAAGCATATTGGTAAATGTGAAGCTAGGCGAAAACGTTGGCAGAGAACCGAATGCAATGGAGATGTGCGGCTGAATCCCTATGTTCCCCTAGGAACTAAAGGAAACAATAATAATGATAAATAATCAATAAATAGTAGATGCTTGTCTTTTGTGTGTGTGTGTGCATGTGTGTTAAAGTACTACTACTTTGTAGCATGTTCCTTTTTTAAAACAAGATGTCTTTTTTCTGTAAAAGTTCTTTAGTGCACAATTTGAATTTCTTGTTTTGAATAAAATTGATTTATGATATATACTTTTCATTGTCGAACAATGTAAGTTATTGAATGACTTCTTTGCCAGTGCGTACGCGTGTTTTTGTGTGTATGTGTGTGCGAGTGGGAGCGTATTTGTACATGCGAAACCGCTTCAAAATCATGCTGATTTTCTCTTCATTATTCTTTCCACTTTCTTTCTTGTCAGCAGCTTAATGTTAACAAAAGTGACTGAAAAAATATTCACTATAAATAGTTATTACATAATGTTATTGTGGTTAAAGTATCTCATTTAGTATTTCCTTTATTTTTCTCCTATTCCCAACTTCTTCAATATTCATTGTCCATCAAGTTTGTTAATGAGCTGACTTCATTTAGGCAACCATTGAAATCAAGGAGAACTTTTTTCCTTTATTCCTTGACGTTCCCAGTGGAACATAGGGTGGCTTTGACGTTTCGGTAGCAGTGATGTTTATTTTTTTACAGGAAGTGGTTCCTAGCCTTATGCCCAACATTCCCTATTTACCAGTCTTATTACTGGCTTAGCGAGGTGAAGGGGGATTGCATCAGCCGGAGGTCGAACGCCGAACCACATGAGGCGTGTTTGGCGAGCATTCTACCACTGTGCCACTGATACGCTGAAATCAGGGAGAACTGTTTTATTTTTAGGACGCTTTAGTAATACGTAACTATCATCCATCCATCTATCACAAGAAATCGAACTTAGCAGCTTCAGATAACAAAATGGGTTCATTGACCAGTCAACCACTGGGATGGGATTTCATAACAAGTCAATTCTAACTTCCGCCGATTTGCGATTTTAACACCACTGCCAACCAATGTCACCGGCACGTATCTGTCCACATCCCTGAACTGGTGGACCCCACCGGTCATGGCGTTATAAACTGACAATTAACAGAAGTTCAATTCATGGGCTATTGGATTCCGGTCCTAGTGGTTGCATGGTCACCGAATTCGCCTCCTAGCCTTTAGGTCTTACGTTCGATCTCTGTCAGTGGGGTTGTGGATAAATACCGCTGAGAAGACCCAAGTGAAGATGAGATAGTTGCCCAGTGCTCTCTGGTTTTCAATGGCTCTTTAACTGGAGCCATTCCATGATGACATTTGAAACAGATTATTTATTTTGTGTAAGAATAGAACTTGTGCATTGTGTGTTAGGATATGATTCCATATTTATGCAGAATCACTTTCAAATGACGCTTTGGGCATAATTGATTACTGCGCAAAATCATATCGCCGCACTCACATCGTTTTAAATCTTTGTTTATATAGTAATTCAAGCATTGTTTAGCCTTCGACTTTATCAATAGTGATATTCCACATATCTCTGGTATGGCCGTTGTGTCATTCTTAGGTGTAGATTCGATGAAAGAGGATCGAGTAACCAACGGCTTCCACCATGTGATTATTTAGTTTCTTTATGCAGCTGTAGCTCTTTCTCACTTTATTATGTGTTTGTGTATTAGTACATGCTTAGTAACTGATGAGTTTCCCTCTGAACTACTCATCTTTGAGGCGTTAATCTGACTACCTCCGATATTATTGATCTTTCTTATGTAATTGACTTCACTGTCATTGCAAGGTATTTTAATGGATCAAATTATTTTTCTCCGTAATTAGGTGTACAAATATCACCTATCAAATCTTTTGTTTGGCATTTTATTTTACGGGCTTTTCAAACATGTATCGATCAGTACTAATCTCTGATTGGCTGTCTTTAAGATATACTTGGTTCGAACCTTGTGGTGTACCACATTTTCCTTCGACCTTCGGCAGTACTAAGCTATAGCATCCAAGGATGAGAACGCACGAGTGACCTTGAGTCTACCAACCATAAAATTAAGTGACTTTTGCCCAAGAAATGATGTTTATTTACAGGAAAAGGCATGAAAACATATTAAACAGGGCATCTTTCTCTGACATGACTTAAAAATTCGTCCCAGTTATAATGAAGAGTATCAGTTGTTAAGTTAGACTAGTTTCTGTACATGTATTCACTGAGGTGACTTAAGCTGAACTTTTTTTGTGAACCGCTCTTCACTCTTATCCTGTTTTGCAGTCTTCCCCGAACGCCTTCGGTTGAATGACTATGGTTTCCATTAATTGGATCGACGACTGCTTACTAGGAAAATGTGGATAATAAAACAAATACCAGCTCTAAACCTTTCCCTAATCGTAACCCTAATCCAAATTGTAAACCTGATCCTAATCCAACCTAATATCTACCCTAACCCTAACGAGCTATTAACAAATTGTCCAAACATTACTTTAAAACGTGATCTGGGTGAAATTCTCTCCTTAGTTGGTGAATAGCTTTCATATCCTACGAATAGCATGCGTTCAAGGTCACTAGATTGTTTGCACTCCCGGGACCCTATAGTTTAACTCCGACCCACCTTCTTAATCATGCCTCAACAAATCAATAGCAGTCTGCCGGCTAAAAGCTATCTCAAATAGTCTCTTTTTCAATTTTATTGATCTTGTTTCTCCTCTCCATTCCTTTGCATTCCTAGTAGCCTAAAAAAGATGACGATATTGATTTAACGGCGTGGGGTTCCTCGCCTCACACACCAAATCTTTCCTCTTCTCTGGGCTTACTACGGAGTAATGTCGGTCGGGAATCTTCCACATGACTGGCACCGTATCGTCGACGCACGAAATCAATGACATCAGTGACACACTACACGGAAGATATTCATTGTGTCTAGAATTTCAACAGCTCCAAGTATTTTCCTTATAGAGATTACTTATCGCTCAAATTCACCATGATTTCTATTGGTAACATAAAGTATAAGAAAGTAGGACACACATTCCTTTATTATTTGAAATTTACTAGTTAGGTGGTATTTCCATTTCGAAGGGATTCCAACATTTACTATTTTATACACCAGCATGTTATTTGATGGATGGTTACTAACAATGGAGTATAGGATGCGAATTTCCTCCCAATTGGACTCGCCAGCTGCATGTACCTCCAGTCGCTAGCGAGTGATGGTATTCCATCAGGACTCGAACTCAGGGCCGATCGTTTGAAGCGCCAAATCGTTATCCACTGGGCCATTTAGGCCATCAGAGCTGCCAATCGTCCAAAGGGTATCACCTGTTAGTTGTTCAAATTAATTTTATATTTTAATGTTGAATTATCACATCGGACGGAAATCTTTAGTCTCTGTTGACGTGCCGGCTACTAATACGAATTCTCCGTGATCCAAGTGGACAAACGCATAACGCTCTAGTGTTTGAAATGATGGGTATTAGGTTCCATTCTGAGTGGGAGAACTGTCAGTCACTGGGGACTACAGGTGCATGTAGCTGATGAGTCTCGAACAGTACGAAATGCGCATCCCGGACTTCACTGCTAGAGTTTTTTTTTATTCCTTCACGTTCCCAGTGGAACATAGGGTGACCTCAAGCTAATGGCTTGAAGTTTCTGTAGCAGTGTTTATTTTTACAGGATGGGGTTGCTAGCCTCATGCCCAACCTTTCCTCTTCACCAGCATTATTTCTGGCTTATTGAGGTAAATGAGTGAGCCGGCCGAAGATCGAACCCCGGACCATGTGCATGGTCGGCGAGCGTCCTAACCGCTATGCCACCAGTGCGCAATAACCCCCTAAAATAGTTATTTTTATGCCACCGACGCACACTGCTATAGTTTACTATCAACCAAATAACACCATGTTAATCCTTAGATCAAGTGGAAATATCTGTACCAGGAGCTGTCATGCCAACAGAGAAAAAGGAAATTCAATACAATATCCAAAGGTTAATAAAGCTATTGATTGATTAGTATGAGTAGTTAAATGCCAACCGCATCAAACAGTAGGGATTTCTGGCCAGCAAAATCAAAATGATAGGGACACCGAAAGGCCGTTTCTTTTATTTGTGACTGAGGTCATCAGCACTGTACCTGGTATGACTTAGATCAGACAGTCGAATCAGTGGAAATCACCAGAATTCTAGCTAGTAGCTTGAGAAAACCGGCAGTACAGTGGATACAATCTTGTGATTCTCAGATTACTCGATCAAAGTGAAATTTCTCTACACTATTTCCTTCTGAAGTAATGAAATTTTTCCGATTATATTAATTTCTCAAAGTAGTCTAATTGCGTAGTTATATTTCGTATTTGTTCCACCACCTCAGCAAGACTTTATCCTACAAGAACTTACCTCAATTAACATGGAGACTGCCACAGAACCCTTGAAGTTCAGTCTGACTTATTCTAGGGATAACGCAAATACCTGTTAAAGAGCCACTGGAAACCAGCATTGGAGTACTGGACAGCTGTTTCATCCTGGTTTGGGAATCATCGGCAGTACACATCCACCACCAGGGTTCGAACCCAAGAAATTCCGTTTACAAGGCAAGCTGGCTCGTATACCATTCAGCCACTCGGACCCGATTCAGTGTCCAGTCCATGAATTCTAACTTCTACCGATTCGTGATTTGAATCGGGTCCCAGTGGCTGAATGGTCTACGAGCTTGCCTTGTAACCGGAAGGTCCTGTGTTCGAACTCTGGTGGTGGGTGTGTACTGCCAATGATTCCCAAACTAGTCTGACGAAACAGCTGGCTGTTCAGTACTCCGTTGGTGGTTTTCAATGATTCTCTATCTGATATCAATCCGTGGGCAAACTCGTATATAAACAAATCTAATCCTTACATGGTAAGTATTCAGAAAACCACAATATTCTGTCAATAAATCATAGTGGTATATAATTATTCATCGTTACTTTGTTGTCACCTTATTAACAAATGGAACAAAACAAATGGAGCTTTAAATAATGAAATGTGAATTTTTTTTAAATTTATTATGAAAACTGTTCGAATTTCTAAATGGTCATTGTGATTTGTAGATATAAGATATCAGCAAAACAACAAACACTGTCGATGACATTACTGATAATTTAAATTTTAAATTATTTCGTGTTTTACTTACCTGACTTACTTACCTAACTAACGTTTAGACTACAGTTAATAATTCAAAATTTACGCCTACACTGAAATTTTGAAGTGAATGAGTGAACATTATTGAATTTAAATTCCAATCGTCATGAGTTGGTCTACAAGGCTTTGATCTGTTTCAAGTTTGGTCATAGATTAATGTCGGTCAAAGAACCATTGGAATCAGTGGAGTACAGAAAATGTTGTTTCGTCCCTCCTTGGGACTCTTCAATAGTACTCATGCATAACTGCACCGGGAATTCCAAGTTTTAACAATTCATGTTTTTAGGGTGACCATCAGCCCGTGCCACCCATCAGCGAGTATTCTTCCTCACACACACACACACACATGATCTGGTAGACTCCACCGATCACGACTTCTTACTAAAACTCCAGTCAACTTCGTTCTGTAGTCAGCCACTAACGAGAATCAGAGTAATTTTCAAAATTTATTTTATAGGGATTCGATTTTTTTTCAAGTCTGACCAGAGATTGATATCAATTAGTGAATCATTAGAAAGCAAAGGAGGGAGTACTACACATCTGCTTCGTCTTAGTTTGGGACTCATTAACAGGATATAACCTTTCGGATGTAGGTCACCTTACTTACTCTGCAGTAGTACAATTCAAGTGATACAAATCTCTGTCCAGTTTAATTCCATATTAGTTTGTTTATTAGATGTATCACACAGTCAGTGAAACAGTATTATTATTTACTGGATGACAAGGTTTCGAACAAAATTTATTGTTCATAATCATTTCATCAATTACGATCACACGACTTCGAAACTTGAGTTTCATAGTTTTCTTTGTCCTCTCCTATTTGTCGTCATTGAGGTAGTAGAATTTTCCACATATCTGGGTGGACAGGTGTTGAATCATTCTTATTACACATACTTGCAGAATTTTTAACAATGCAGGAATAAAAGTGGCTGGCATTCAAACCATCCACAAACTCAATTAGAAACAACCTTTGTCGGTTAAAGGATCAGTCCTGTGGAGCCTTTAAAACAAAACAATTCAGTTTATCTAATACCCTGCCTACAATGATTGTCAGGTCAAATACACAGGTCAAACTATTAGAACAGGGTCAGTCAGACTAGCCGAGCATCAAAAACTAGCAAAATCTAGATTAGCTGACCTAAATAAGATTAGAAATCTAGAGAATATTTCAGCTATAGAACTACATGCAGTTACACACAACCATACAATAGGTGGATGGGATAAGGTGGCAGTTTTAAAATCTAATGTCACAGGGTGGAGGGAGAGATTGATAATGGAAGCTTTGTTTATCGAATCAACTACAAGTACATGTAATAGGAATGATTCATCACCTGTCCCCGATATCTGGAAAATTCTACTACCCCAACGACGATAAATAGGAGAAGACAAAGAAAACTACAAAACTCAAGTTTCAAATTCGTGTGATTATAATTGATGGAATGATTATGAACAGTAATAAATTGTGTTGGAAACGTCATCCAGTAAATAATACTGTTTCACTGTGTGATATGTCTAATAAACAAACTAATATGGAATTACTTACTACCACAGTGCCCAAGTTTTACACAAATATTAATCTGTCCAGTTTACCTTATTTGCTTTCATTTTGGCGTTCATCTCCTTCTTTGTCATCGATCGATTTCTTGGCGGTATTATTTGAATTACATAACGAACAGATACTGTAATTAACTAACTTGAAATTTCTCTATGTATGCTATAATTACAGTAGCGTTCTGGGCGGGTATGAGGTAGCATTGATTTTCTAAGGAATTATGTTTTTAAGAAAACATTTTTCGGTTAAGACTATTATTGTAATTACCCGTTAACAATTGTTATTATTATTATTATCAATAAATAGAATAGAATTTAATCATGTAAGCGAACGCAAGATACAATTATTTTCGCAATGTCTTACCACAAATCGGCTTATGACTAGAGATCTAGTTAAAACCATGCAGTAGTTGACAACGGTTTCGTCCCAGCCCAAAACTCTTCAGAAAAGCATGTGCATCACCTAACCAAGAATAGAATTTAGCGCATTCAGGTTATGAAGTGATCTGGCTACCATTCAGTTCTGGGGTTGTAATCGAAAATCCCGTGAATTCTAACATCCGTAAATATATGACATCTTTTATTTATTTATATTTTGATCATAACTTGATTCCACGCAGTACTTTTGGTACAAGTATGGAATTTTCAGCATGTGATATCGGTAGGCCAAATTTAGCAGGCCGACCATTGATGTCAAGTGTGCGTCGGTAGGGAATCGAACCCCGGACTGTGTACATGGTCGGCGAGACTCCTAACCACCGTACCACTACTTATAGAAGTTAGAAGTCATCGGTTATTGAAGTTTAACTCAAGTAGTTGACAAGATGACTTGCCTAATACAGTGACCTGAAGATTCGAAGCTTGATTCGTAGCAGTACCCCAATGAAGAGTCGCTAAATAGGCTTGTCAGTGGTTCAGATCGGAAAAAATCCTGAATCTGGTGTTGATTCTAGAAGATTAATCTGTGCCTCAGAATACTGTGTTCAGTAACCGACATAAGAATGTCAGAAGACGGATTAGTAATATTAGGATCGTGTATTTTTTTACCAACAATGAAGCAGAACAACTGGGTTACAAAACACAAAGTCTATGAATGAACATTAGCGTAAATTACAATATTACTTCTGATCGGGTTTATCCATTCTTCTGCCAACCAGTGTTCATTTAAGCAAGAGATATCATTGTTGTCTCCCGCCAAATGGAGATTAGTTTGAATAAACAAACTACCATATGTTGTCCGTTCAATGTTCACTAACGTTGATAAGTCAGAAGCGGCTGTTGAACAATTCTCTAATCGAATGTCGGTTAGTGAAATCTATGAAATCCCTATAGATTAGCACTTGAAAACTAATCGAATGCTCACTTGTGACCGACTTCTAGTGAATTGTAGTGACTTGTGAGGTTCAGTAACTTAAGTAAAACATATCAAACTCCTTGATGATGTCTTTCAATTTCCCGTTTTCAAGTTTTGCGAGAAAGAAGTCAGCTAATATTCGACCTAGTGGTGAACCACCCATAGTTATTCCATCTATTTGTCGGTCGTCAGAATTGTTGAAGACAAAGCGCACATTCATTGTGCATTTGAGAAGTAATTCTTTAAGGCTAGCTGACTTCTTTCTCGCAAAAATTGAAAACGAGAAATTGAAAGACATCATCAAGGAGTTTAATATGTATTACCAATATGTCGATGATACATTTATCTTAGCTGATGGGAATGTAAACAAACATACACGAATTGTTGCTGAAATTCAACAACGTCCACCCTTCGCTTACTTTCACTTGTGAAGAGGAGCAGAGGAGAATAAACTATATTTTCTGGATGTCTTGCTAAGTAGGCGAGAAGATGAGTTACTTGGGAGAAGGGTGTATCGAAAAACCACATTCACAGGGCAATCAATACACACACTTTCTTAGTTACCTGCCCATTAAATACAAAAGAAATGTTGTTAAATGTCTTACGAGCAGAGCAAGAAAGATATGTACGGATGACCTCTTACAAAAGGAATTTGAATATATTCACGACTCCTTGACGGAGATGGACTGGCTATCCGAGTAGTTTCATAAAGAAACATATGAAAAACATCAGAGAGAAAACCTCAGACTCTGACTGCACGTAAAACCCTTTATTTATTAAGTTACAATTTAATGGTGACTTATCAAGTGAGATTGTATTCCAGAGACTTTCCAGGAGTATACGGAGAACATTTAACGCGGTAAAATAATCAAACATCAAGCAAATTGTAGTTGACAATTCTGAGCGAAATTGGAAGGTGAAGCTTAGAGTACTAATCAATCACTTTAATGAACAATGCTATAGGTTTCATCAAAACATAAACACTGAGTAGTAGTCAGAGTTAAAACATACCCACTCACCCCCCACACACACACACAAAAAGGAAAATAAAAGAAGGAGAAATGATTAAAACTTTTAAAATTCCAAGTCGTTTTTTCGGCTACTGTAGAGACTAAGGAAGGAAACCGCATAGAATGAAAACTTTTAACAATTTCTGTCAATGTAAACTCATTGCCATCAATCACACACACTGGCACACATACACACACTTACAAAGGGAGATATTTGATTGACTTTCACACAGCTGGAGAGGAATTTAAATGCTTTTGAGCAAGCAATAGGTTACATAGGTGGAATTGATACATACCCGATGCATGCCTTTACGTTTCAAATGGAATATAGGGCTTTGAACTTGATGTTTCAAAGTTTCAATAGAGATGGTAAGATTGATAGCCTGATATCCAACCTTTAGGAATCTGTCGGCATGGAATAGAACCCGAACAGCGTGTGTGATTGGCGTTATGCGATTTTATTCAATATCATTCACATTAGCAACTATTTTGTATGATTTTTGACCATTGTAATATCAGTTGCTTCCAACCAATTAGGATTCGTTTACTAACTACACTAAGGGCTTGACTGTTAGACTTCCGTCAGCATCAGACACTAAGGTCTGAATACACGATACTGGTTAGGCTTTAGTGATTGGTAAATGTACTCTTAATAGTCCTAGAAGAGGTTGACTGTGAGTTTGAATAAGTTAGCGGCAGTGTCTCTGACTGTGTCAGTGGGTGATTATAGTTTGAATTTCCTAGAATAGGGGGTATCATAACTATTGAGGCTGCTGATACACCTTGCCCATAGTCATCAAGTCAATACAAAACAGAAGTCTAAGGGTTTTTGTCAACTACTGAATGTAGATTTCCGAGACTGATTGTAAGAGAGTGGTGTTATATACTACTAACTGAATGAGATGAGTAGTTTCACACCATTCAGATCGACTAGTCATGCTTGGTAGCCTGATGGAATTGATTCGATCACCTGGTAGTCGTTTCGCTGGTTTGGGCGTAGAGATCATCAGTGCGGTGTACCCGGCCTGACACATTTCAGAAAGCCAAATCATTATTTCTTGTCCCCAGCAAACAAATAGTACCATGTAAATCTACAGGCTTCGTTGAAACGTCCGCACTGAGTATTTCAGGAAATATATTCAAGTATTGGTTTTTTTGTAGGGATTTTGTTTGATTGTTTGGAGGATTTCATCATGAGCTGATATGAGTTAGAGAACTATTGGAAAGCCAGCTGTTTCGTCAGCCTAGTTTGGGACTCTTCATCAGGTTGAAGATGAGGCAGTAACTCATCGAAGAAGACATTGCGAAGTGGTCGCACTTTATCATAAACTGGCGGAAGTTAGAATTCGTGGGTTGGCCATTGAGATGGGTCCCAGTTGCTTGATGATCTACGAGCTGGCTCGCCTTGTAACCAGAAGGTCCTGGGTTAAACCCTGTCGGTGGATGCGTACTCATGAAGATGCCGAAACAAGGACGAAACAGCTGGCTGTCTACTACTCCCTGCAGGTTTTCCAATGGTTCTCCAACTGATATCAGCTCATGATGACATTCTTCAACGAATATACATTCATCACACATTTCCGTGTATTGCTAATTAGATCCACTCGAAACAAGAGAAACAAGAATCACTTTCATCAGGCTTCTAAGCATTACTGATTGATTTGAGTGCCATCCAACTACTCATATCAACCAGCCAGTCAGTAGTATATAGCGTCATGTAATTTATTCTTACTTTCTTGATTGCTCCCCCCGCCGCACCTCCTTGAACTGCGTAAATTGCAAATGGCGAATTTGATTTAAGAAGGTACTGGCAGTTAGTTTGCTCGAATAGATATCCAGAATTTAGGTGGTTTCAGATTGATTCGAATTAGATTTAGAAAATTAAAAAGTAATAAAGCTCTTGTCTAGAAAATGAATAGTTTTTTTCTTGGTGATTTTATTTATTATTCACTTTTGTGACTCACTAATATTCGCACTTGAATTGGATATTTGTTTTGTTTGTCTTATTTATCGTGAATTGGTCGATTAGATACGGCGTGTTCTAATTGTTATATTTTTGAATTTAACTATTCTGATAATACTCATTCTCAAAGCTTCACAAGTACCCTTCTCGTTTTTAATTTGTATGCTTTCGAAAATAACAATGTTTGAGTACATCAAGATAAGTGAGGAACTGATAAGTTATATTAATATATGTGTAAAACTTGGGCACTGTGGTATTAGGTAATTCCATATTCCTATTACACATATTTGCAGAATTCTTAAAAAGGCAGGAACAAAAGTGGCATTCAAACCCACAAACTCAATTAGAAACAACCTTTGTCGGTTAAAGGATCAATCCTGTGGAGCCTTTAAAACAAAACAATTTAGTTAGTTTATCTAATACCCTGGCCTGCAATGATTGGCAGGTCAAATACATAGGTCAAACTAGTAGAACAGGGTCAGTCAGACTAGCGGAGCATAAAAACTTAGCGAAATCTAGATTGGTTGATCCGAATAAAATAAGAAATCTAGAGAATAGTTCAGCTATACCACTCATTACATGCAGTTACACACAACCATACAATAGGAGGATGGGATAAGATGACAGTTTTAATATCTAATGTAACAGCGGGGTGGATGGAGGTATTGATAACGGAAGCTTCGATTATCAAATTAACTGAAAGGACATGTAGTAGGAATGATTCAACACCTGTCCCAGATATGTGGAAAATTCTACTACCCCTACGACAAATGGGATTTTGTTTGATTGCATGGAGGATTTCATCATGAGCTGACGTCAGTTAGAGGACCACTGGAAAACTTGGGAGTACTGGACATCTGTTTCGCCCCAGTTTGGGACTCTTCAGCTCATGATGAAATCCTTCATGCCATCAAAACTATAAAACTCAAGTTTCAAAGTCATTCGAAACGTCATCCAGTAAATAATACTGTTTCACTGACTGTGTGATACATCTAATAAACAAACTAATAAGGAACTGATAAGGTTTTTCTGTATTCAAGTACTGATTTGTTGGGATTTGATTGATTGGTTTCAGGATTTCATCATGAACTGACATGGGTTACAGGACCATTGGACACCGACGAGGGACTGCTGGGCGATGAGTTGTTTCATCAGCCCAGTCTGGGACTCTTTGGCAACACGCACCTACCACCTGCTGGTTACAAAGCGAGCTTGCTCATACACCATTCAGCCACTAGGACAAGGGGTCCAATGGTACATGATTTACAACTTCTGCCGATTCACAATATGGCGCGAGCACTAACTAATGTCATCCGGTGGCGAGTACTTGTCCTCACACCCGACCTGTTGTTTACTACAATAAAGGTAACTACGTGCCTGAATAGTGCCAGTCGGTAGTGAGCATATCATTGATATGCAAGCAGTGATCTGTAGGGATTTGATTGGTTGATAACAGAATTTCATCACAAACTGACATCAAGTTTACTTAAATGCCATGGCAGTCAGTTAGTGTGGACTTGAAACTGTTCTAAGATTATAATTCCGTCGTAAAGTAAATTTTTTTCATGATATCACTTTGGCTCTGATTGTGTGTTAATGCATGCATTGCAGCTGTTGAGTTCTTTTCTTAACTACTCTTCTTCCTGGGGTCATTCATTCTACACTTAGCTAAATTCTTATCATTCGATAATTTGACTACCCGATCTACTGCTCTGACCCATACTAAAGTTATCTGAGGTGGTGATATGACATCATCAGTAGCATCAGGGATTTATAAACACCTACCCTGCACCTGGATCTTTAAAATTGAAAAGAAAAAGCAAACAAGATAAGATAAAGCACTTCACATGATTCATTGTTATGCTTTTTTATTCCTTTGAGTTCCCGGTAGAACCTAGGGCTCCAGGTTAGAGCTTAGAAGTTTCAGTAGCAGTGGTGCTTATTTTTATGCGATGGGGTTACTAGCCTCATGCCCAAACTTCCCTGTTTATCGGGCTTACTACTGGATAAGCGAGGTTTATGTGAGTGAGTTGGCCGGGAGTCAAACCTCGAACCATTGCACCACGGATGCACATTCTTAGGCTTAACGAACTCTTATAGACGAATTAGTTAGACGAATACACCTAAAAAGCAAACGTTAAAAAGATGGTCGGTTTTTACGATGGAAATGATTTTCTCTCTGTGTGTCGCTATTCTTTTCCCATTCTGTTTGTTTTTACCGCAAAAATCAAAAGTGAACATTTTACGTTTCGCATATATTCACTCTAATTCTGATGACCACATGTAATCATGTCTAACCATACCATTATTATTGTTACTATTCCTTAGGGTTCCGAGTGGAACATAGGGCTTTAACAGCACATCTCCATTTTGTCCTGTTCCCTGCCATCCTCTTTAGCTAGCTCCATGATTGCGTCGGTGGCACAGTGGTTAGGACGCTCGCCGACCATGCACATGGTTCGGAGCTCAATCCCCGGTCGACACACACCTGATATCAATGGTCGGCCTGCTACATTTGAGCTACCGATATCACATGCTGAAAATTCCATACTTGTACTAAAAATACGGCGTAGAATCAAGCTATAATAATAAATAATAAATAAATAAATCCTAGGCTCTCATCTTTCCTTACACCACTAATTGATTGAGATGACAAGTTGTATAACAGTCATATCGCCCAATCGTGCTTGGTAGCCAAATAGAGGTGATATAAACACACCCGATGGTGGTGAGAAATGATCCAAACTCATGAAAATGAATTAAAAGTTAATCTGAACGAAGAATATTCTTTTCAACAATTTCTCCTCTTCAGGTTCTTACAGTTGTAAAATATATTTATTGTATTTATTTATGTTGTAAAATATATTATATATATTTATTTATATTTGTGTGACAAACGTGCTAGGCTAGACGATGTTCCTATCGTGGCGGAATTTGGATTGGTGATTCTTCTTCTCAGCAAGAGTGCCTCTTCCCCTTAACTATCTTGTTTTCTTTTTTGTTCTGCTTATTATTACAATTATTATTATTCGTCCAAATTTATACCCTTCATTCAAACATTCCCTCAATACTATCGAATTTTCCATTGATACTATCCGGACTTATTTTTAGTGATATTATCTCTTTTCTCAAAATATGCCTCCACCTGTTTCACTTCACACATTCATTATTTCATGATGAACCTCTCATTGCAGTCTTACTGTCTCCTGTTTAACACAGACCACTTTGTACTAGCCACTCACCTGACACCTTTTATAACCTTGAACTGACTTGTCAATTTTCGTACTCCACATTCTACAAATCTATTATGATTAATCACCATTGTCTCCCGTTTTACAATATTTTGTTATCAATTTCAGCCTAGCACGTTTGTCACACAAATACGCAAAAATGTATCCGCTACATAACTGGCCATTATTGTAACAACAAATATTATATTTTACAATTGTGAAAACCGGAAGAGAAATTATTGAAAAGAATATTCTTCGTTCAGATTGACTTTTAATTCATGATATGGGAATATTCCACACTATTAAATCTTGGAAATGATCCAGAAATTTTCAAGTTTCACGATTTAATCATGAGCTGACATCTGCTAGAAGACGATTGGAAAACCACCAGGGAGTACTGGACAGCCAGCTGTTTCGTCAGCTTCGTTTGGGACCATTGGATCGGATCCCAGTGGCCTAAAGGTTTACGAGTCCGCCTTGTCACCACAAAGTCCTGGTTTTTTTTAACCCTTGTAGTGGTTGTATACTTCTGAAGAGTCCCGGATTACCCTGACGAAACAGCTGTCCAGTACTCCTTGGTTGTTTTCCAGTGTTCTTCTAACCGATGTCAGTTCATAATGAAATCCTGTAACCAATCAATCAAATCCCAGCAAAATTTTCAAGTATTGGTTTGTAGGTATCTGACTGACTTTATGTTTGGTCACAAACCAACTTCAGTTTGATGACCACTGGGACAACAGTTTCGTCCGAGTTTGGCACTATTCAATAGTATTCACTCCTGACCACTCATCACCAGGGATCTAGCTACGAAGTTAAAGCTTATGAGGCGAACTGGTATATCATACTCACAGAGCTACCTCTAGCCACTGACATCAGCTGACATTTCTCCTCACACACGACTTAATCTACCCCACTAATCACTGCTTCTCATTATAACTCCAGGCAAACACTGGCGGTGACTACAATACAAATCGCGTATTGACAGAAGTTAGTATTAATCAGAACTGGTCATTGGATTCCGGTCCAAACGGCTGAATGATAAACAAGCTCGCCTATTAACCTGAAGACCCTTGGTTTGATCTCTGCCAAGTAGTCTCAAAGAATGACGAAACAGTTGTCTTGTCCCCCCCTACTTTCAATGATTCTCCATGAATATCGGCTGAGATAAATAATGACAAGTTATTGATTGTTAGTGTTACTTATAGTGTAGTGACAATTTAATAATAATAATAATTTGCTTTATTCCAAAACAGTATTTGTGATACAGAATGGAATTTTCAACATTTTACAACAGTATTGCATCCAGTTAGTACATGATCAATAAATAGAATTCTACATGGATTAAGGAAATCTCAGTTCATTATGAAAACAACATATTGGCATGTCGGTAGCAAAGCCAAAGCTGAACAGTGTTTGAAGGTGTTAGAAAAGTAGGCGCTATCATATTTACTGGCATGAGCGAGAGAAAGAAACAAAGCAGCACATAACGGAAAATAAAAAGAGAGAGAATAAGAAAAGAAAGAAAGAAAACGTTGTACCTATAAATGACATGAGTTGGAAAGACGAGATCTAGTTCTTCTACTGACTATCTAATAAGTCATAGGTATCACGCCTAATGCTTTCTTTATCGCACAGAACACGAGCTAAGTAGGGAGGGTATGGTTGAGTTTTTGTACTTGCTAGTGCGAGCATATAGTTTTCTATATAGGCTTCTGGTTTTGCCTGATGAGATGTTCAAGGGAAGAAGTGTGAGTGAAGAGGGTGGTGTGAGTTAGATAAAATGGACTTGGCCCATTTTTCACATGAGTCCATGTGCCTGTCGACCAGAATATTAACAAGCTGGTTAAGTGGCCCATTGCTTACCCTGCTGACAACCTTTAACATCCTGCGTAATATGTTATATATAGTCTTTCTTCAGTAGCCCGGGCGGGAAAAACTAAGGGGGAACAATAGAGAATAATAGGCAGAATGTGAGAGTTAACGAATTGTAGGAGTAAGGGTTGGGGGGGTTATACCAGAACGTTTTAACTTCCCCTTATGTAGAAGGTAAGACGGAATATTTTCTTGGAAATCGCCGAGTTATAAGACGACCAGGAAAGATCAGCAGTGAGAATGACGTCTAGGTATTTGATTTCTGACTTGGTTTCTATTTCAGAAGAAGAAGATGTTGAAGAATCGATTAATGTCGCTCTGAATTTCATAGTGGTTATCCTGGATGACTGCCAAATATATATACACATATTCAATTCAATAAATTACGACTATATCATAAATATAATATGTATCAATATATACACGCTTAATAAACCCCCTAGAGTATACATATACATGCATGCCTACTTGTCTAGAAACTGAGACGTCTTCACATTTATTAGGTCGTATAAGTATCTTATTTTTATTTATATTTTTGGCTATATGTATATATAACAGTTTATAGAATACTTATTTACAAATGACATTCTATGTATACAGCTGGATGATGGTGAATAACCATCAGTGATAAATTTAATTTAAATTGTGTCACTTACACACACACGCACACGCACATACACACACATACAACCTGATGTACCTACAGACAAACACAACAGCACGTTGATTTGACAACATAAATATTACATGTTTTTAAATAAAACACGTTTTTAAACCTACATGACACGTACACCTTATTGTATATGATTTGATAATGAAATATTATACAGTAATAAGAATAGAGTTTATTAATGTTATTATTATAATTATAATTATTTTTATCTTGTTTATTGAATGTTAGAGTTGTCAATGGTAGAACATTTCTCTTCATTCATTTAAAGTCATAAGAAAATAAATTAAGATATACGCTATTCTGCAATATCTCTGTTGTTTTCAATCTCTGTAAAGTTGACTTATAAACTTCTATGTTAACTTTGGTGTTTTTTAAACTTCATGCAATTCTTCCCATTAATAAACTTGAACAAAGCAAGAACAACAATTGTACCAGAAGATAATATGAGCTCATCTGTTAATATTATGTCGAGGATTCTTCTCAACTCGTCCCAACCTGAACGATAAAAAATATGAATTACATTACATTAAAGATTTGAACATACTTTTCCATGATCACAAGGAGTAATTGGTAGGTAGGAAGTAAAAGTAACACTAGTCCGGAATGATTTAACTAATTAAGAGTTACAAACACTTACTATTTATAGAATAATTAGGCAATTAGGCTTGCGTATATACGTGTGTGTATAGAAACAAGGTTTAGCTAGAAAGAGCATAATAAAAAAGGAGATTACGTAACTAAAGAAAATGTTTTTTCTAATAGCCAATACAAAAACAAAGAGGAGAAAAGAACAAGGTAGGGTGAGTCATGTTTAGATGAGAGAGTAAAGTTTTCTAAACAAGGAAAAGGGTGATTCATAAAAGTTGTATATTTTTTTATCACCAGAGCAGTGCAATATTCACCACTGTCTCTTTCTGCGTACATAGATTCGGTTTAAGTCGTTTGATAGCAATTGGTTCAGCAAAGCGTAGCAAGCTAGGTTTCTTTTGCTAGTTGATTATTTTGAACGACTTCAGGTTGTCTACAATATGACCAGTGTCTAATAGATGACGCGCAATTGCACTGTTTAATACTTGAGAACCTTTCAGTCTAAGGTTCTTTGGTATGTGTTCAGAAATGCGGACAATAACCCTTCTCTCTGTTCTTCCAATGAACGTGCTTTGGCACATACATGTAAATTGGTAGACACAGTTGGAGGTAACATGAGGTCGGTATTTGTCCACTTTTGATTGTTTCAAACAACAAGTTGTTTAATAAACATATACAAGCTTGGCGGCTGGATATGTTCTTTTCAGGGCAGCGTTCAGTCTGCATCTTATTCTACTGGCAGTATCATCACCTTTGAATGCCAGCTGCAGAAAAATAGGCTTTTTCTCTACTGTGCTGCTTTTCACTTTTTCAACATGACGTCTCCCATACTTGTCGATGAACTTTTGTGGGTAACCGTTGTCGCTTAGGTATTTCTCCACAATGGATAGCTCATCCTCAGTCTTTTCTTCTGAACACAGCTTCCTTACACGATCAAATAATGCTCTCATCAATCCCTTTTTGTAACTTATAGGGCAGAAGCTTTTGAAGTTAAGATAAACAGCCCTCCACGTCTCTTTTCTGTGCATATATCTTATGATTTCACCATCTATATCTCGTTGGATACCCAGGTCAAGAAAATGGAACTTCTCCTCTTTTTCATACTCCATTGTAAACTTAATATTAGGATGGGCGCTGTTCAAGACTTTTAGTACTTGAGATGCATCATTAAAAGAATTACAAATAACGAAGGTGTCATCGACATAACTGGTATAGAAGTTGATCTGACTGATTGCGGTTGAAATCCGCAAGTTTATGTGTTTATATTTGTAAACATTTCCACAGGAGGGCAGGTTCTGTCCTTTGCGTATGTAGTGGAATGTAGGGCCTTAAGCTTCGACTTTGAAGTTTCAGTAGCCGTGATGTGTGTTTTTTGACATGGTGAGGAGGGCGGGTTGCTAGCCTCACATACCAACCATCCGTCCTTTTTTAGGGTTTAATATCGTCTAAAAGAGGTATAGGAGTGCTTAAGCTGAGAATCGATTCTGAACCACTTGGGTGGTTGGAGAGGATTCTATCCTGACCGCTGACTGACTCAAGATAAATATACCACACAACAATTTAGAGTTTTCAAAAGAATGGATACTGAACAAAGAATACTCTTTTCGATAATCTCTTCTTCATCAGGCTCTACAGTTATATATACATTATAGTGAATGAATGAATTAGTGTTATGAACAACATTAATGCTGTTTAAATAACATCGAATCAATAATATTGATAGATTACAGCTCAATAGCATCAACATAAAATTAGCTGAATGTCAGAAAAATTAAGTAAGATAATATTACAAATTCATGAATTTATAGTCTCTACTGAAGGTTGGCCAGGGCAGTAGTAGTGGCTGGCTGGACTTGCTTCTTTTGAACACAGAGCACTGGTTGTTTGAGGCGAATTGCAATAGCCTCTGCTGTTTGGAGCATGTGGTGCTTCGAGGATTTTGTCAATTTATTTGGCACCCGGTAGATTATAGAGAAGGATTCTTCTACGCTGGCTTTGTGGCCAGCCGGCTTGCACCAGATGGTCCAATATCGAACTGTTAATGGTTTTAACTGCACCTTTACTTAGCCATAGTGGTAGATGTTCTCGAGTGAGCACGAAAAATCAAGTTCCTAGAGCAACGGCCAATATAACTCGCTCTACAAGCACAGTTGCAGTTGA
Organism: Trichobilharzia szidati; assembly: GCA_944472155.2. NCBI lineage: Eukaryota > Metazoa > Platyhelminthes > Trematoda > Strigeidida > Schistosomatidae > Trichobilharzia > Trichobilharzia szidati. The sequence continues at coordinate 43,020,872 of OX235276.1, read as the reverse complement.
ATTGGTAGATACAATTTGAAATGGCCAGCTAGTCTAGGTACTTCATCGTTCAGTCAAGGTAGCACCATCGGTCGTGTAGAGAATAAGACGTGTAGTTCGCCAGCATTAAAAGTTCTTTGAACTGATTTTCTAATTTCTTAATTTCTTCGTAATTATCTCACTTGGGGTATCGCCCTTGAATTGCAGTCGTATATAAAGTGGCTTCTTGTTTAGAGATAGTGAGTAGTCCTTTTCCGCTTTCTTTGTCATGTGTTTCTTGATAAATTTTTTGGGATAGCTATTTTCGATCAAAGTATCATATACAATGCTTAATTCATCTTCAATTACTTCTTCTGAGCATATAGCTCTAACTCTGTGGCCGAGGGTCTTCACCGAATTTCTTTTGTACTTGATAGGAAGGAAGCTGTGAAAATGTGTGCATATTGTCCTGTCCAAGTACTTTTTCTATGCAAATTTCTTTTTATGCTACTATCTGGTTTTCTTGTAAAGAGAACATCCAGGAAGGCAATTCTATCTTGGGATTCCTTCTTGGGATTTAGAATTTACTTATTATGGTTCAGGATGCGAATAACTAACTGGTATTATTGCTGACTACAGAGGACCGGATCACACCAGTTTAAAGCTAAGAGTATTAATAAGCACGAAACTTAGGTCTGCAGGCTTCCTATAGATTGCCTCCAACCATACAACAATTACATCAACGAGTATCACGATAACAAGTTTCTTAGCTTGGCATAGAGCATAATACGACGTATTGGGCTTCAACAGCACATTTCTACTTTATTTTATGCTCTGCAGTCCTCCTTAAGTGACCCCACGATTCCCCATAATCTCTCATCTCCTCCTCCTCAAACGATCTCCTCCATGTTACCCTCGGAAAAACGCACAACTCATCGTTTCCCACAAGGAGTTCATTTGAGGGATGACCTGGAGCACTATCTCACACAATGGTCTCCTCAGCGTGTCACCCCCCCCCCAACCAATCTTCATTTCCTTCGGCGTATTTGCTGAGTCATAGGTTCTTGGTTGATTTGTTCCAAGAGTTTCTTATTGCTAATTCTTTCTGGCCGGCTGGCCTATTGATCCTCAGTTTGGAGCCAAGGAAGATAGCTGTTGATAAAAGTCTACAGGAGGCTGTTGGAAATGGTTTTCATGATGCGCTTGCGCCAAGTTCCTGACCCATGTAGAAGCTCCAGTTGACTAACTTAACATTGGTGTTGAAAAGCCGAATCTTGTCCCTTATTCTGATTGTAGAAGATTTTCAGGGTGACTTCAGATTGATGAATGTCTGCCTTGCCTTTCTGATTCTGGTTTAGACATCCTCACCGCTGTCCGCTGTATCTGAAATGGTGTCTCCTAGACCCTTGAATGAAGTGACCTCTTTCAAATTTCTCTCGCTGATAGCGACTGGTTGGTTGTCTTCATCACCTCTGTCTTTTCTATGTTCACTTGAATTTCCTGTCTTTTCTGCTAGCCTCTCTTCTGCCCGTTAATTGCTTTTCAGCTGCAGATCTTCAAATTCATGTGACAAAAGAAATATGAGAAATATCAAAACCTGAGAGGTCCAGTTATGTGGGTTGAGAATTCAGTCACCGAATCTTTTGTTCATTGTATCAGTACCAAACAGTGGAACCAAAGTGACTCAGTACCTACTGCAACGAATAACCGGGGAAAAGATATATATATTAAAAAGACGGTTGCGGAGAAGAAAAGTTTCTTTTCGACGAAGTCATCAACTAGGTTGTACATTCGTGTGGAGCTGAGTACATTGGCCGTACTATGCGTCCGCTTGTAAAACGCTCTCGGGAACACTATCCAACATGGTTAGTAAAGGGAGAACGCAGAGGGGTATACAGTTCGATAACAGAACATCTGGTGAATTCTGTATATTCAGCTCCGTTTGAAAAGTCCTTCAAAGTCATACAGAAGATCCGGTCAAACTTATCAAATGGAGTGAAATAAAGGCATCTGACTGGGAATAGCTGAGGCACTCGAGATTCAAAAACTCAAGCCTATTCTATGTATACAGAATAAATAAGTCCAGCCGCTGTCCCTACCGTGGCCATCATGAAAAGTCAGTCTCATCAATAATGCTTATCCTATTATCTTTCTTGTCCAACCTTCCCGTTTATTTGTTATATTTACCTTTTTAAATCCCTATCTGCATTATTAGATTTGGTTACCTTTTTTTATATTTATATGTCCGAACCTCCTTCCCATCCCGTTAATGCTACGTCCTTAACCTGTAGTTATACAAACTGACGAGTTTTCCAGTAATTATAATCCTATTATGTCTTTTCTACCCGATCTTTCTGATTACTACACATTGTAATTTTTAACTTGACCTTTGACCTGAAATATTCCTAGAATAGTGGCACTACGTGTCTTCTATTTATTACACATAGTAGTTTTATTAATCTGACATCTGACCGGAAATGATTCTGGAAATTTCTCACACATGTAATATAAATACATGGATGTACAGCCTAGTTGATATTATTATTATTGTTTCCTTTAATTCCTAGAGGAACATAGGGCTTCAGCCGCACGTCTCCATTGCATTCGGTTCTTTGCTAGAGTTTTCACCTGGCTCCAAGTCTACCCATTTGCTTTCATCTCCTCTTCAGATGACCTACTCCATGTCCCCTCGCACTGACGACCAACTGGCCACTTCCCTTTCGGGTTCCACTCGAGCAATGGCTTGTCTAGTGATGTCACTTGATGGTTTCTTCAGAGTATGGCCAATCCATCTCCATTTCTTCCTGCCTATTTTTTGCACAATCGGTTCCTGGTTGGTCGGTAGACTCCCAGAGATCCCTCCCTGTTGCTGATCTTTTCTGGCCGGTCATCTGATCCTGAGTATTGGGCGAAGACAGCTGTCAATGAAGGTCTGTAGTTTGTTTGAGGTGCTCTTTATAACGCGCAGTGCAAGTCTCTGATTCGTAGCCTAGTTGATGACTCCATCGAAAAGAAAATTTTCTTCGTTGCAACCATCTTTTTAATAATTCCTATGATCTAATGCGTATTATCCGTGATATATATATCCTTACAAACCAGCTATAGAAAAATAATCTGATGCCCGCTAGTGACTTGCTACAGGACGCAGTTTCCTGGAGTTCTAGTGAGAAGTCGTGACCACTGAGGTCCATCCAGTCAAGTGTGAGGATAGATGTCCCAGCGATGACATTGGTTGGGGTCGCACTAAATCACGAATTGGTAGAGGTTAGAATACATGGACTGGCCAATGAATCAGGTCCGATTGGCTGGATGGTATACGAGCTCGCCTTGTAACCGGTAGGTTGTGGGTTCGAACCTTGGTGGTGGTTGCGTACTGCCGATGATTACCAAACTAGGCTGACGAAAAAGCTGGCTGTCCAGTACTCCCTGTGGCTGGTTTTCAATGATTCTCTAACTGATATCAATCAGTGGTCAAACTCCTAAAAACAAAAATAATCCTTAAAAGCCAACGATAGAAAAAAATGTATATCAAGCGAATCATGAAACTGTGTGAATCCTTTGTAGAATTATGAGGAATAAATTGTATTACTAATCCTGTTTCAGTGTGTTTTATATGACTGTAGTTCACTATGACAGATAGTTACCTGGCTACTAAATGACTAGACAGTCGTTTATAATTTTTTAATTCCTTTACGTCCCCAGTGGAACATAGATTGGCTTTAAGCTAGAGTTCTGACGGGATGAGGTTGCTAGCCTCATCCTCAAACTCCCCCATCTTACCAGTCTTATTAAGGTAAGTGAATACGTCAGTCGAGGATTGAACCCCAAACTACCATGGGTGATTGGCGAGCATTCTACCGCTGTGTCACCGACGCACCATTTATAATTTAGCATCTTTAATGACCCTATTCGACTTCCCAAAAAGTGGATAATTGACTTCTGGTACTAAGCACGTCGGTGGCACAGCGGTAAGGACTCTCGCCGACCATGCACATGGTCCGGGGTTCGAACCCCGGCCGATGCACTCCTTTACCTCACTAAGCCAGAAGTAATGCTGGTGAAGAGGAAAGGTTGGGCATGAGGCTAGCAACCCCGTCCTGTTAAATAAACACTGCTACAGAAACTTCAGGCCTCTAGTTTGAAGCCCTATGTTCCACTGGGAACGTGAAGGAATAAAAAAAGAACTAAGCGCTACAGAATTATGCAAATAAAAGTCCATAGAGTTGTAAGAAGGCAGTCTTCAGGAAATTATGGATCTAGACTTTGTACTTACTAGCAGTTATCAGCTCTTAAGATTGGAGAGTGTCTTACTCTGATGCAGATCAGTAGCCTCAAAACTCTGATAGAATATAAAATATACGCCACCATCTGACTCTTTCTAATATCGAATAACACAATTGAAGTTACATCGATTTACTTGGATACAGGCTAGGGTGATAACGTCACAGCATCTAGTCTGTTTGTATAGAATAAATCGAATTTCTGTTTTTATTGCAAACATATATGTGTGTATATGTCATTTGACAATCAGTTCTTTTTCAGCGTCAAGCTTTAGTTTTGATAATGCCTAACAATAAGTCATGAGGTCTTGAGAAAGCTTTTTACACAATATACATATAATGCGAACTTACTGATATATATATATATATATATATATATAAGTTATCATTTTGCGTATAACTTGACCAGTATACTTGAGATGAGATTTAAATGAATTATTGACGTTGGATGGTTGAAAACAGGAAGCTCAATCTTGGACCTAGGTTTCGTGCTAGTTGGCAGTCAACACCAGTCAGCAAGAGGTATCTGCAGCCTTGAAGGAACAGCTCATGTCCCTTCTGAGATTCAAATCCCCGCCACCCATTGCTGCCTGCAGTCAGAGAGGCTATTCGGGCTCACGAATTCGTCACGCACTGAGTGACACGACTTCAAATCTCAGGAGGGACATGAGTACCGCCCTGCTGACTAGTGGTGAGCGTCAACTAGAACGACATCTAGGTCAGGCAAGGCTTTCTGCCTGCTGATTGCCTCCAACCATCTAATATCAACAATTCACAGTGTACCATGGTGGCGAGTCATCTGGAATGATGGCCACATTACCACTGTGACTGATAGAATTCAGTTTGCACCAAAGATACGACTAGATACGTTACACTAGTCAATAACTAGTGTCCAATCAAAAGTCTTTCAAAGATTAATATTGAATATATATTTTGTTTATAGCAAAAATACTCATTCAGAGATTTAGAAGACAAAAGAAAATCTAAGCAAAGAATATTCTTTGCGATAATTTCCTCTTCCCACTCTACAGTTATATATCTACATATTTATATTCACATAATAATATAGAATAGTCGTCACTAACAATATTGGTGGAATTTTTGAATACTGTCGATTTGTTAAGTAAGATCAATGGAATTACAGTTCAAGAGAGAGGCATAAATTATAATAAGCATAAAAATGTAATTGCAAATAGAATATCAAATAAAATTAGGGAACTCATGAGAGTTATAAGATTTGATAGTGTGGAAAAATTCCCATATTATGAATTTGAAGTCAATCTGAACGAAGAATATTCTTTTCAATAATTTCTCTTCAGGTTCTTACAATTATAAAATATAAGAATATTTGTTGTCGTTAAAATAATGGCCAGTTAGTTGTGCAGAGGGTACATTTTTTACGCAGAATAACAGATTAGTTATGGGGTGTCAAAATAAATAGTCGTATTTGCTTGACAAATGTCGTCTGGGATGAAATCGATTACAAAATATTGTTAAACGGGAGACAATGGTGGTGATTAATCATAATAGATTTGTAGAGTGTGGGGTAAGAAAATTGACAAGTCAGTTCAAGGTTATAAAAGGTGTCAGGTGAGTGGCTAGTACAATAAGATCGACCAAACCGGAACTTAGTATCCAAAAAGAACACGTCCAGACGCTGTTCCTACCGTGGCCAAACTTGGATTGATGATTCTTCTTCTCACCAAGAGTGCTCCATCCCCTTAACCCTCTAGGCCTCTTTTTCCTTTGCTTATTATTACAAATATTATTATTATTGAAATTATTAATATTATTATTCGTTATAATTTATGCCCTTCATGCAAATATTCTCTCAATAGTGTTGAATTTTCCATTTATATTATCCGGACTTATTATTAGTGATATTATCTCTTTTCTCAATATATGCCTCCACCTGTTTCATTTCACATAGTCCTTATTTCATTATGAACCTCTCATTGCAATCTTACTACCTCCTGTTTAATACAGACCACTTTGTACTAGCCACTCACCTAACACCTTTTGTAACCTTGAACTGACTTGTCAGTGTTTACTACCCCACATTCTCCGAGTCGATTATGACTAATGACCACCATTGTCTCCCACATCACAACAGTTTGTAACTCATTTCAACCCAGGCCAAGTTTGTCACACAAATACGACTATTTATTTATTTTGACACCCCATAGCTAGTCCGTTATTCTACGTTAAAAAATGTATCCACCAAATAACTAACCATTATTGTAACGACAACAAATATTATATTTTATAATAATAAGAACCTGAAGAGAAATTATTGAAAAGAATATTCTTCGTTCAGATTGACTTTTAATTCAAAATTAGGGAAATTTCCACAACATAGTGAGGATCATTAGAACCCTGATGGCCGGGGTAAAGACAGTATCTGTACCAACCAACTTGTTTTGGATACAAAAGTTAGGCTTTTAGATGTATATGCCAATAGCCAGCGTAAGAAATACGTAGTAGACGAACTCTTAACGTGAAGTTAAGATCAGTGGGAATACACTAGATGACTCTGAAAGCCGCCTTGTTCGCATCAATCTTGTGGTCTGTGTCTACGAGATGAGAAAGGATAGAGCTATGAATGGATTTTGTTTGTCCCTCTCTTCACCAATCAGAAATGGTGTTCAGAAATCCGATAAGAAATACGTCTAATTGTACGGCCTATGTAACCTTGGCTATCAAGGTTTTAATGATCCTTAATTTATTGTAGAGATTTCCTGAATTTTATTTGATATTCTATTGTTTTTTTCCTTCACGTTCCCCAGTGGAACATAGGGCTTCAAGCTAGTGACTTGAAGTTTCTGTAGCAGTGCTTATTTTTACAGGATGGGGTTGCTAGCCTCATGCCTAACCTTTCCTCTTTACCAGCATTATTTCTGGCTTAGCGAGGTAAAGGAGTGCGTCGGCTGGGGATCGAACCCCGGACCATGTGCATGGTCGGTGAGCGTCCTAACCGCTATTCCACCGACGCACGATATTCTATTTACTATTACACTTTTTGTGCTTATTATAACCTTACAAACCTTTCTTGAACTGTGATTCCGCTGATCTCAAAAAATCGATATTATATATATATATAAATGTTGAGCCATAAGAGGGAATTATCGAAGAGTATTCTCTGCTCAGATTTTCTTTTGTTTTCTAAATATTATCTTTACTAACTTATTACATCCTAGAGTGACTGGCTCTATGGCATATCCCAGCTGATCATAGCGTAGTAGTCCGTTGCTATGGTAACTACATGACAAGTTATACTTTCTCAGTATGCTGTTCAGATGAAACTTTACATTAAAAATGTGGGTTTTTTTACTGGCGTACACATTATCGCTGGTATTATTATAATTATATTCCTTAACTGCGTTACATTTACTGTACTTTTATCAGAAAGTGTTGCTTGATATGCTAAAATCAGCTCAGTAGAATGAATTAAAGGCAGGCAATAATTTCACAAGACAAATGTATATTTATAGAAAATTTTCATGAAATCATACTGTGGCATCTTTTAGCCTATTTATTGAAACGCTGTAGTACCACCTAGCGGATAATAAAGAAGGTGGCACCGCTTCAAGAAAAGGGATATGCTATATAATCGTACTGTATACTCTGAATAGGATTTGTGATTTGGCTAACTTCCTTGTTATACATTGTAAAAATGGTTAACTAGTTACTTTAATGAGTTTGATTGCAATTATTTGTGCGTGTAGTTAGTTGTACAGTATTTTTAGATTATGAGTTCTGTAGGCACTTGGATTATAGGAAATATTTTGTAAAATCGACGGTTACAGCGAAGAGAATTTAATTCGTATCTGCATTACTATGCTTTTTATCCAAACTTCCTGCCTATTCTGTTATTACTACATTTTTAATCCTTAATTGCACAAACAGTCAATTTTTTGCAGTAATTATGATCCGATTATGTTTTTTATCTGATCTTCCTGTTTATTTCACTTAATTTGACCTTCGACCGGAAATAGTTTTAGAACTTTCTAACCCATTTACTATAAATAGACGAGTGTACAGCCTAGTTTAAAACTTTATCGGGAAGAAAATTTTCTTCACTATTATTATCATTCCCTTAGGGTTCCGAGTGGACCATAATGCTTTAACAACACATCTCCTCGATCTTCTATATTTACTGCTGTCCTCTTCAGCTGGGTCCACGAATACTTCACAGAATCTCTCATCTCCTCCTCCAATTCACACTATCTTCTCCATGTCACCCTCACACTGACGAGCCACTCATCGCTTCCCATTGGGATTGCACTCAAGCGATGGCCTGTATTGCGGGCAATGTCATTCGACGACCTCCTTAGTGGCGTATGCTTGATCAGTCCATCTCCATTTTCTGCTACATATCTGTTGAACAATCGGCTCTTGGTGGAGTTGTTCATTGCCAAAGTTTCTTGTCAATAATTCTTTCTGGTTGGTTGGCTGGCTGGCCATTTGACCTTCAATATAGAAACAGCAAAGTGGGCAGCTGTGGATAAATGTCTGCAGTAACCTGTTGCAGATCCTTTTCATGACTCACGTGCAGTGCAAGCTTCTGACCAGTATAGAAGAACTGACTGACTGACTTCACATTTGTGTTGAATAGAATCCGAACCTTGTTCTTTATGCTGGTTGAGTGAAGCAGAAGATTTCCAAACTGGTTTCGGGTTGATGAAGGCGTATCTTGCCTTTCCGATTCTGGCTGGCTTCGTGCTTCCTAGCTGGATAAGTAAAGGAAGTGAGTGACCTCTTTCAAAATTCTCCCATTGATGATGATTGGCGCTGGTTGTTGTTGCTGTTGCTGTTAGTTGGTTGGCTATCTTCTTTACCTCCTCCGTCTTCTCTATGCTCATCTGCAGTCCTGTCTTCTCTGCCAGCCTCTCCTGCCACTTTGTTTGTATACGCCTGTAGATCTTCGAATTTGTGTAACATTAGATATAAATTCGTAGGCTAAGTCCAAATCTTCTAGAGTCTTCAAATCGGTGGTCCAGTGTACTCCTGTCTATCACTCACTGATAACTGTCACCACCAAGTTTGACTGCCAACTGACTTCAGTTTAAGGATGACTGGAAACAATATCAGTGTTGTAGAGATGTTCCAGCGTAATTTAGGACCATTCAACAGTACGCACACGTGACCTCACCACAAGAGATCGAACCCAGAACCTTTACCTTACGAAGTGAGCTGGTTTACAATCCCGCCACTGGGAGGAAATCCAGTGACCAGTCCTAGAATTCCCCCCTTCTTCTAATTTACGACATATAGCAAGCATTTGTCCTCACAGTCGACCTGATGGACCCCAATGGTCGCTACTTCTCACTGGCACTCCAGACAGTTTCATCATGTGGTCAGTTACTGGTGAGAGTAACAGTGGCTGAATAAATTCTGAATTGACATAGATTAGAATTGGGGGGCCACTGGGTCTCGTCTCTATAAGTGACTGGTCAAGTGACTCGCCTCAAAACCTGAATGTCTTGAGTTCGATCCCTGTAACTGAGGTCATGAATGCCTACTCTTGAAGAGTCCCAGAGTGGGACGAAACAGCCATCTATTACTTTCTGGTTTTCAACGATTAAACTTGAAACCAACCGAATCCCTAAAAACCAAGAGTCACATGTATCTTTGAGTATGTCTGTCACAGGCGAATTCGTATTGAAACACTCGGTCATGCCATATCTATTCAACCTTTTCATAACAACAGTTACGATACAGTATGTACTTTGATAGCATGTATCAGTGGTATACAATTATTTAAAAAATAACTGATTATCAGCTGACAACGTTGAATAATTCTCTAGTGGAGAAAAAAACACGATTTTGACCTCAGAAAAGCAAATCCCTACGCCTTTATCAGTAACTTGTCATTTCTGTGAACTATGGATCATATTGACATGATCAAACGGAATGAAAATGCTGTTCTGTAGATCCTTCTCTTCTAGTTGTTAAAAGACTAAAATTGATCGGTCGGGCCTAATATATATATAAGTATATTGATTATTCAACAGTTAGGATCTGTTCATCCTTTCACTTTGTATACTTACTTTGCTAGTATATACCTTCAGATAGGTTCTTTTTAGTTGAGCAAAGAGGAGGCAGAAGAGGGAGTGAGAGACAGAGAGAGGAGAAGTCAGGAAGAAAAACTTGTTAACTATTATTCCCGAGGGTATTTTAAAATTTTTGTATGCTTTCCTATCATTTTAAATACAAATTTATAGCTTTGAGGATGAAACATGTATATATCTATATAATAGTGTTTTTAGGGAATTTCGATTACGTCACTGACTGATATAGCCATTTGAGAGTTATTGGAATTTAATAACCATTGTACATGTGTTTCGTTCTAGTCTAGAATGATCTCATTATGGATAAGTTTATTTGATAAATCACACAGCGTGTTATACAGTAATATTTCTGATGACCACGTCTCGAGCACAATTTATTGCCGCTCATAATCATATCAAGTCACTCACACAACTTTCTTGCTTCATTTAGATACATGAGGGAGCTTGATTAGATATTTGAATAAAAATCAATATGAGATAATGTACATTCAGAAATAATAATACGAGTGTTATTGATCAATCACAATCAGATGGGAAATAAGACGAGTGTTTCTGTAGTGAAAATAAGTAACTTGTTAGAATGTTGTGATGTGTTTGAATTGAAATAGAATTTTGAGATTATTTATTATCCTCTTCTGATTTGACTGACCGGCGGTAATAATATCTTCCATATTTCTGGTATTTCCATCGAGTCATTCCTATTGCATGTTTTGGGTGTTGACTCGATGAACACAGGACTCAGTAATAATCTCGCTCTCCACCTACCTAATTACTTCTAATTTTAATTTCTCCACTTGTGTATGTGTGTAATGCATGCATGCATTTTTTCTAAGTTAATTATCTTCTCGGGGTCAACCATCTTCCTTGGCTAAATTCTTATGTTCTGACAGGCAGTCTGACTACCCCTGACCTACTAGTTTGACCAATGTAGTTGACCTCACAGTCATTGCAGGGTATTTTGTAAATTGTATTATTTTGTCTAATTGGGTCAACAGGGTCCTTTAACTTAGAGAGCTTGTCCCTGAGTGTTATTGTAGGTTTGAATGCCACCTTAATTCCTGCTTTATTAAGAATCCTACATAGGGTCTCAGATGTCCCCTCCATATATGGTAAAACTACTGTAGATTCCTTATATTCTCTTTTATTTACGTTATAATTACTAGTTACAATATTTTTTTTTGATCTTCCTCTGAATTTATGGATAGTTATTTACACCAACGCCTCTTCTATCTGTTTATTTCATCATTTAGGTCTTTTCTGTACTATTCAGTGCTGTTGCTCGTTTGTTAGACAGTTAACTAAGCCTGCTTTAACAGTTAACGTATGAGAGATTAAAGTCTAAATATTATTAGAATGCGTTGGCTTTTTATAACACTATTGTGCAGCTCAACTTCTTCTATTCATTTTATTTTACAATCTAACATCATAGCCAATTCTCTTCGTTCATTTTCCGATTCAAATGTGAATTTTATTCACACTTACTAGTGAGTTTATGTGTATGAGAAAGCTAGAGATGATAAGTTCTGTTTTTAACACTGTGAGTGAGAGTGTCATCTACATATATCTCCCCCATATTATCTTTGGAGTAGGATTAAATGTTGTGTTTACAGTAATATTTTCCCAGATATCCATAAAGTATCAATTCGAGAGGGAAACTTTTTCACATTTTGTTTTGGGAACCAAGATTATTCAAATTACAATATTTAATCTGCTAGTCGATGTGAGGGGTATTCAACTACTTGTCTCAGTTATTCAGTAGTAACAGTAGTACTAGTAGATGGTTTTAAGCCATTACACTTGCTTTCTTGATTGCCTTTTAGGGTAGTAAGCAGATCACATGCATTTTGACCTGAAGGAAGGACACAATGGTGAAATAATTACCAAGGTAATTTTTACAAATTAGGAATTTGATTTGACTGTTCCTGTGGAGTCAGCTAGTTACATCGGGCTTACAATTACACGTGTTTCTCGCTGGATTTTTGAACATTACCCTGCATAGTGGTTAAGTGAAGGACAAAGAAAATCCATTCATAGACCCATTCTATCTCATCTCGTGGATACAGAACACAAGACTGATGTGAAGAAGCCGGCTTTCAAACTCATCTATCGTATTCCGATTGATCTTAACTTTACCTCAAGAGTTCGTCTACTACATATTGCTGGCGATGGCTGTTTGCATACACATTTAGAAGCCTAACTTAGGTATCCAAAAGAAGTTGGTTGGTTCAGACTCTGTTTTTATTACTTCAGCCATTAGGGTTCTAATGATCCTCAATATGTTGTGGAAATTTCCTTAATTTTACTTGATATTCTATTTGCTAGTGCATTTTTATGCTTATTACAATTTATGCATCTTTAATGAACTGTAATCCCACTGATCTCACTTAACAAATCGATAGTATTTAAAAAACCAGAAATATTGTTAATGGCGAATATTCTAGAATATTCTATGCATATAAACATATATATATAATTGTAAAGCCAGAACAGGAATTTATCGAAAAGGATATTCTCTGTTCAATCATTTTGTGTTATATAGATGTCTGAATGAATATTTACGCTATATTTATGAAACTATCAACTCGTCGAAGTAGCTAACCAAAGATCAGGTTGTTTGAAGTGATTCAACCGATAGAGCTGAGTCAAACCGGCTACACCACTGAAGAGCTAGGACTCAAACGAGTGGAATGGTGGTCTGGTGATTAGATCACATCGATGTGGCTAAGAAGCGCTATTTTTTATGCGAGTGGTAATTATCATTATTATTGTTCCCCTGGGTTCCTAGTGGAACATACGGCTTCAACTGAACGTCTCCACTTGCTTCTGTCTTATGCTCTACTTTTCACCTGCATCCATGTTAGTCCATACTGTTTCAACTCCTCTTCACACGATCTCCTCCATGTCACCCTTGCACGACGAACCACTCGCCGCTTCCTTTCCGGATTCCACTCGAGGGCCTGACGCGCGATGTCACCCAGCGACCTCCTCAGCGAGTGTCCAATCCATCTCCACTTTCTCCTGCATATTTGTTGAGCGATTGGTTCTTGTTTTGTTTGTTCCCATAGTTTCTTGTTGGTTCTTGTTCTTTCCGGTCATCTGATCTTGAGTATAGAACGAAGACAGTTGTTGATAAAGGTCTGCAACAGGCTGTTGGAAATATTCTTTGTGATCCGCCAAGTTTTTGATCCATCCGTATAGAAGAACTGACTTGACGTTTGTATTGAAAATCCGAATTTTATTGTTGATGCAGGCTGAGTGACGAAGATTTCCAGATTTGTTTCAGGTTGATGAATTTGTTTCTCGCTTTCCCGACTCTCGATTTGACATCGTCATCCGTTGCTCCTGTAGTTGAGACAATGTTTCCTAGATAAGTGAATGAAGTAACCTCTTTCAAATCCCTCCCGTTGATGGTGATTTTCGCTGGATGTTGCTGCTGTTGTTGTTGTTGTTGGTTGGTTATTTTCATAACCACCGTCTTGTCTATGTTCACCTTTACATGCGAGTGGTAATACTACTACTTATTTCAACCAATCAGTCGTAGTAGTAGTAGTATACGCTTCTATGTAATTACTCTCAACTTTCAGTCTGTTGTGTCCTGAGCTCGAATCCCACACCACCTACTTCAACCTTTACATACTAGTTATAGCTGATATACCTTGATACATGAATCGAAATTTTCAGGGTTTGAATTCAATTGGTGGATGGTGACTAGCAGTGGAATCCAGGATAACGCGCATTTCGTCCTATTTGGGACTCGTCATCTGGATTCCACTGCTAGTCACCATCCAACTAATTAACTTCTAATTACATGCCCAGACATCGTCGAAGCACATCATCTGCACAAGAAGCCGACATGTCAACCTGAGACCAAACACTTCATTCAGTCCAATCAATCGACGGGAAAAATCTAAAATTCAATTTCACGTCTTGAGTTAGCACAACAGTATTATGTATAGAACTCATTCCGTATCACCCAGTTATGCCTCTATCAGATAAATTCGATTTTAGAAGGTTTAATTTTTCAAAAACAAATTTTCAACAGATAAAAAAATATTGATTAGAATGATTTTTATCAACAATGAATGGAACAGAAGAAAAACGTGTTGCTGTTGTTGTTGTTTTTCTAACTTTCGTCATATTTGGAGAAAAATCTTTCATCAACAACATATAAACGTATGCAAAATGATAAAATTTATCAAAGTAAAAGAAGGTAAACATTAAATATGTAATCACATAAACACACACAAACACATGCACATTTAACATTTTCTAAAAAGATTGGAAAATTTATTTATTGAGCAATTTTACAAGAAATTATCGAATTAACATGAAATTTATAAAAACTGAATTCAGACTGAATTTTTTTTCAATGAAGAACCACACTCCACGCAGAAATGCTAAGATTCTGCTTGCTACACTTCACAAAAGTGTATGAAAACCCCCCAGTGTGGATTTAACGGCCTTGTGAGATGATTAGAAGGGAGTGATTATGTTATTACGAGTTTGACCACTGATTGATATCAGTTAGAGAACCATTGAAAACCAGCACTGGAGTACTGGACAGCCAGCTGTTTCGTCAGCCTAATTTGGGAATCACAGGCAGCATGAACACACCACCAGGGTTCGAATCCAGGACCTTCTGGTTACAAGGAATGCTCGTAGACCATTCAGCCATTGGGACCCCATTCAGTGGCCAGTGGATGAATTCTAACTTCTACCAAGTCGTCATTTTAGCTTGACCACCAACTAATGTCGTCGGTGGGAAATCCATCCTCACTCGCAACTGGAAGGACTCCACTGATCACGACTTCTCACTAGAACTCCAGGAAACCGCATCCTGTAGGAAGTCACTGGTGAGCATCAGATTAATTTTTTATGGTTTGGTTTGTAAGGGTTAGTTATGTTTTTACGAGTTTGACCACGGATTGTAATCGGTTAGAGAATAGTTGAAAACTAGCAGGTAGTACTGGACAGCTGTTTCATCCTAGTTTGGGAATCTTTGGCAGTGCCCATCCACCACCAGAGCTCGAACCCGGGACCTTCCAGTTAAAAGGCGTACTGCTGATGATTCCCAAACTAGGATGAAACAGCTGTCCAGTACTCCCTGCTGGTTTTCAATGACTCTCTAACTGATATCAATCCGTGGTTAAACTCGTATACAGAAATCTAATGCTTTCAAACCAATTCTTGAGAATGAATCTGTGCCACTGTCGAATGATTTTGAGCAATAACGACACGAACAGTCTATATCCATTGATCCTTAGAGTCTAAAGAGCCTGAGCGAAGTCATCTGTATCTCCTTATGAGGCGTAGACTAGCAATCAAAGACTTCATAAATTGGTGCCACTCAGCGTCAATATTATTATTATTCCCTTGGGTTCCTAGTGGAACACACGGCTTCAGTAAAACATATCAGTTCGATTCTTTTCTATTCTCCGCGGTCCTGTTCACCAAGCTCCCTGATTGGCCATAAGCTGTCATATTCTCCTCATGCAACCTGTCACATTCGGAGACTCAACTCATCTCTGAATTCTAATTTGGGTTCCATTCGAGAGAAGTCATGAAGGGCATCTTCTCAGAGTATTCCCAACCAGTCTTCACTTTCCTCTTCATTTCTTTGTTGGTTGACAGGTTCTTGGTTGATCCACTGCCTATCGCAGTTGCTTGTTACTTATCCTTTTTAACCTGCCATCTGACCTTCAATATGAAGCGAAGGCACCTGCAGATGAAAGTCTTTAATCGACTGTTGGAAATGCTTTCAGTGACACGTGCACCAGTTGTCTGAACCATTATATAGAAGCACTCACTGACTTGACATTAGTGCTGAAAATCCGAATCTTGTTCTTCAGAGTAATCAATGCCTCTCTCGTCTTTCCTGTCCTACCTTTGACATCTCCCATATCTCCCATCTGTAGTTGAAAAGATTCTGCCGAGGTGAGTGAAAGAGATGACTCACTTCAGATCTCTCCAGTTGATGATGACTTGTGCGTGTTACTTTTCGTTAGGTATCGCCGTTGCCTTCGTCTTGTCTATGTTCACTTGAATTCCTGACTTCGACTCCTGCTTCTTCTGTCAACTTGTTGATTTTCACATGTACATCTTCGTGCCTGTGTGATATTGGACAGCAATCATCTACAAGATCCAGATCTTCTAGAGTCTTCTCTCTCCCTCCCGATCTGTTTCCTAATGAGACCATCATGTCCAGGTATATCACGAGTGACCGTAACACATCCTTGTCTTACTCCTGTCTTCCCTGAGCCTTTCCTCTGTGACTCATTATACATGTAGCATCATAAAGTAGCTGTTGAATGAGGTTCATAAACGTTTCCAAAATTACCTCACAGTGGACACTATCGAAGGATATTTTAGAGCCAACGAAGTTCAGACAGAGGTCTAACTATCATTTTAATGATGCGACCACCCATAACTCTTTTCCCATCTTCTAAGTCTATGTTAGTGAGTATTGCTAGAGAAGTGAGGTAACGGCTGATTGTGAGTAACACATGTCATCGGAATCCCAATCGATGCACATTCATTATCCTATTGACTTACTACCCCACAAAACTACACTTAACACAGCAACACAGTTATCACAATAATCGTCGCTACAAGTAATTAAACTGAAAACCCAATCTATAGAATTCAGTTAATACAAACACCAAGGACTAGTCTCACCTCCCTATAGTATTTTCCTTACACTTATCTTACAGAAAGTCACTTGTGAACCTAAATAGCTTATTGGGTAATGTCTATTACAACAATACTGCGTCATGTGGGTGCGTGGTTGTGCGTCGGTGGCACAGCCGTTAGGACGCTCACCGACCATACACATTGGCCGGGGTTCGATCCCAGGCCGACTCACTCCTCCTTTACCTCACTAAGCCAGTAACAGAAAAAGACGGTAAAGAGGAAAGGTTGGGCATGAGGCTAGCAACCCCACCCTGTAAAAATAAACACTGCCACAGAAACTTCAAGCCTCTAGCTTGAAGAAGCCTTATGCTCCACTGAAGGGTCATGTGGGTTTAGATCAATAAGGGCTTATCAATTCCTTCGAGACTGATTGAAGATTCACCTTCCTGACAAGTGCTGCGTAAACAAGAAATATAGTTCGAAGGGTTTCTGTCAATTACCTCCTTCCTTCGAATCACAAAATATAAAACACAGAACAGAATTACTATAAATAAATATTTTTCAGAAGATTTCACTTTATTAAAAAATAAAAAAATGTAGAAACAAAAATTAGCTTTCAAAAATAGAAAATTAGTATTCTGACTCATTTCTCTATGTGAAGTGAAAAAGTTACATGTGGGTGGTTAGATTATGTAATCTGATTGACACTACTCTGATAATTACTGCTTTATGCATAGTGATTCAGTGTTTAGCAGAGTCTGCATTAAAAAAGAGAAAAATATATTGAAAGTGAATTTTTAATCGATATTTTCACTTCATGAATATGTATCACTAATCAATTATGATTAATTGAAAACAGCTTTAGACTGACTCATCATCAGTTTGTTGGTGAAACAAGTGATGATTTTTGTGTGGAGTCTACAAAACCGGTGACATAACACGTTTTGAATCATTTAATTGCAGATTAGATTTACAAACCGAGCCATAGCACTAAGTAGTACAAGAGAAGAACTAAATGATGAAATAAAACAGAGAGAAGAAGCGTTGGTATTAAATAACTATCCTATAAAATTCATTAGGGATATCAAAAAGGTCAAAATCAAAGTAATAGAGAAATTAATAATGATAACATAAATAAGAGAGAATATAAGGCATCTACTGTTATACCATATAAGGAGGGGACATCTGAGACTCTCCCTACTTAGGATTCCTAATAAAGCAGGAATTAGGGTGGCATTTAAACCTACTAACTCAATCAAGCAGCTACAAGCCCTGTAGGTTAATGGACCCCGTAGGTCGATCGAATTAGACAAAATAATATAATTTACAAAATACCTTGCAATGACTGTGGGTCGAGTCAACTACATGGGTCGAACTAGTACGTTAGGGGTAGTCAGATTGCCCGTCAGAATATAAGAATTTAGATAAGGTTGGAATGGTTGACTCCGCGATGAAAAGTAATTTAGAAAAAAGCTCAGCGATTGCACTGCATGCAGTAACACACAACCACACAGTAGGGTGGGAGAGGGTTAAGATTCTAAGAAGTAATCTGTGTAGGTGGAGAGAGAAAGAGAGGTTGATTACTGAATCCTGGTCCATTGAGTCTACACCCAACACATGCAACAGAAATGACTCAATGCAAATGCCAGAAATATGAAAGATATTGTTACTACCAATCAAATCAGACGAGGATAATAAATAATCTCAAAATTCTATTTCAATTCACGTACATTACAACATTCTAACAAGTTACTTATTTTGACTATAAAATCACTCATTTTATTTCCCATCTGATTGTAGTTGATCAATAACACTCATATTATTATTTCTGAATGTACACTATCCCATATTGAATTTTATTCAAGTGTCTGATCAGTTTTAGTCATGCATATAAAAGAAGAAAGGAAGTTGTGTGAGTGAGTACCTTGATATGATTATAAGTGGCAATAATTTGTGCTCGAAAGGTGGTCATCAGTTAATATTACTGTACAACAACACTGTGTGATTTTATCAAAATAAAATCTTATCCATAATGGAGTTATACTCTACCACCACAGTGCCCAAGTGTTATAATTATATCAATAAATTGTCAGTAATATGTAATTATTTAAAATTCATCAGGTTAATCCATAATTGTTATTATTCCTTTGGGTTCGCAGTGGAATACAGGGCTTCAACTGCCCTTTTTCACTTTATCCCGTCCACCAGATTCCACCTTTAGTTGGCTCCACGACTGCCCATAAGCTTCAGTCTACTCCACCTTACCTGATCTCCTCCATGTCACCCTCAAACCAACACCCATTATGTCGTTTCCTATTCGATCACTGCTCAAGGGTAAACCTGGCGTGTGATGTCACCCAACGGTCTCCTTAGTATGTGTTAATGAATCTAT
Source organism: Trichobilharzia szidati (assembly GCA_944472155.2). Taxonomy (NCBI): domain Eukaryota; kingdom Metazoa; phylum Platyhelminthes; class Trematoda; order Strigeidida; family Schistosomatidae; genus Trichobilharzia; species Trichobilharzia szidati. The sequence goes on along the minus strand of OX235276.1, from coordinate 43,001,541 downwards.
AGCCACTTGTACTACCATATTACGAATCAACATAGGTTAGAAGTCATAGTTAAGTTATATAAATTAAATATGATAGTTTTATGATAACTTGCTTTCTTCATGAAACGATATTCTGAGGCTTAGTCTTGTGTAGAGTTGTCTCCAGCTAAGACAGAACCTATGAAATCACCTACATGCGTCCTCTTTTCTTTTCCCTTTGTGTTTAATTTTCATTCAGTAGTCAAGTTTGATAATTCATCATTTATGCCGACCATTTGAATCATTGAGTATTGATAGATGTATTATACACTATTATTTCTGTTAATACTGCCATGGCGCGTACTACTGACAAGATTAATCAGTACTATATAAAGAGACGTTAATCGGAATAAAAATATCGAATAGTGGGGAGAGATATTTGATGTCCCAGTGGCTGCCTTGTAACCGGAAGGTCCTAGGTTCGAACCCTGACGATGGGTGCTTACTGCTGATGAATCGCGAACTAGGACGAGACAGCTGGCTGTCCAGTAATCCCTTCCTTTGAACTCTTGTGTTCCTTTAAGACTCTTACGTAATTCTATATTTTCCTTCGTTTTCTATGTGCACCCTGATTACAACTCATTCATCATTAAATTATTCATCTAATACACTTATTCAGCTCCGCTCATGCACTGAATAACACTAAGAACTATGTTTGTGACAACTCATCACTACTGTTACTACTCTGTTTCATGAGAAAAACTTGTATATGCATGTGATTGTGCAGCTAAACGGGAGAATGATCGTCCCATTCTATGTCAGTAAAAATAGGATTGGTGAAATGTTTAAATGACAGAGCACAAAAACTAAGTAGTACCAAGGAAAATCTAAGACAGGAAGTGATACATATAAGAGAAGCCTTGAAACTTAATAATTACCCTGATAAATTAGTCAGGAAATATGTAAGGAAATGTAAAAATAAAATAAATAATGATAATAGCGATAGTGATAATAATAATAATGATAATAATAATGATAATAATAGTAATAATAATATTAATGACGACACCAACAATAAGGAATCGAAATCATCAGTAGTAATTCCATACAAGGAAGCAACTTCGGAAACCTTACGCAGAATTCTTAACAAGGCAGGAATAAAAGTGGCTGGCATTCAAACCCACAAACTCAAATAGAAACAACCTTTGTCGGTTAAAGGATCAATCCTGTGGAGCCTTTAAAACAAAACAATTTAGTTTATCTAATACCCTGCCTGCAATGATTGTCAGGTCAAATACATAGGTCAAACTAGTAGAACGGGGTCAGTCAGACTAGCCGAACATAAAAACCTAGCAGCAAAATCTAGATTAGTTGACCCGAATAAGATAAGAAATCTAGAGAATAGTTCAGCTATAGCACTTACTACATGCAATTACACACAACCATACAATAGGATGGATGGGATAAGATGACAGTTTTAAAATCTAATGTAACAGGGTGGCGAGTGGGGAAGATTGATAACAGAAGCTTTGTTTATCGAATCAACTGATGAGAATACGTGTAATAGGAATGATTCAACATCTGTCCCCAGATATCTGGAAAATTCTGCTACTCCTAACGACAAATTGGAGAAAAAAAAGAAAACTATAAAACTCAAGTTTCAAAGTCGTGTGATTATAATTGACGATATGATTATGAACAATAAATTTTGTTCGAAACGTCATCCAGTAAAAAAATACTGTTTCACTGTGTGATATATCTAATAAACAAACTAATATGGAATTACTTACTACCACAGTGCCCAAGTTTTACACATTCATTAATGGGAGAATGAATTCTTCGAAGTGAGCTTGTTCGCTAAACTACATGTTCTGTTTTCATTAAAACGTATCATCCACTCAAATAACAAGTGATAACTAGGATGAGGCAATATCCTAGCTGGCTACTAGGTCTTCTACCTTACCTTGTAGAGGTTACCCATACAGTGATCTGAACCTTGAGGTTTTCAGACCTACCGCGCCTCATTTTTGTCAATACTACTGATATTACACCTTGAATTCATTCATGGCTTGTGTCATGTCAATATTTTCATCAGTTACAATAAAGATGAATCTAAAGTTTATTGATTGTCATTTCTTGTTTTATTGCTATACGCGATAATTATCTCTATAAGAAATTGATTTTCACAATAAAGATAAAGATAAGGATGATGTCGTTGTAACGCAAAGCTGTGTACTTTTAAATGGAAGCGGTACCATCGTCATTTTTTTTCTTTTTCTTTTTCTTTATTTATTTACGGCTTCATTGATTATCTGTGTTCTTAGAAACAGAAAAAACACAGGATCCATTCACATATATTATAAGCATAAAAACAAGCCAACTAGTAGATATGATCGTATAGCGATAAGGTTGTTTCTTTTGTGTTCAGTGTGTTGGGAATTAACACGCACACATCCAATGTGTATTGTATTCACAACTGAAATTATCTTGTTCCGGGGGGGGGGGGGTTTGAAGGCGTCATATACACTGGTTACGTTTTTGATAGTTGTGTTTTTTTAAACATTACTGGAGCCAAAAGATATAATGATAACAAATGATGAAATTGCTTACTGGATATTTTAATTTTTAGAAAAAAAGTTGAAGGCATTCACACATCAGTGTAACGCATGTGTTTAACCTTGAAGAAAGGGATGTCAACTCTGGAATTCTAACATGCTTTTCTGAGGACTTCAGTCAGTGATATTATTACTGAGGTATTCGTGCAATTGATTAGGTGTACTTCGATTGGACACCAGTAACTAGTGTGTCGTGTCTAGTCCTTTCTTTCTTTGGTGCAGACTGAATTCTATAAGTCAGTCAGGTTTGCAATGTGGTCACCATCCCACTAGGTAGCTCGCCAACACGGTGCACATTGATTTGATGATGTTAGATTGTTGGAAGCGATCGGCAGTAATTCAGTCTACACCAAAGAAAGGACTAAACACGCCACACTACTACTTACTAGCGTCCAATCGAAATACCCACTACGGTCCTACAGGAGGTCAGTCGCGAGCCCGAATAGCTGCTCAGGAGTAACGTCTCTGACTGCAGGCTACACTGGGTGACACGGGTTGGAATTTCAGAAGGGAAATGAGTTCCCTCAATGTTTCAGATACGCCTTGCTGACTGATGGTGAGTGGCAACAAGCACGAAACCTCGGTCCAATGCTTCCTGCCGATTGCCTCCAATTAAATCAATGATTATGTGTATATAAGATTGAGATGGATATATTTATTGATTTGTGGTTGACGAATAACCAATATCATGTGTCTGATTCTGAGAGTTTCTGCTAAGCTGTGCAAAGTGCCGTCAGTAATGATTAGACGAATGCCACTGGTTTCATCCTAGTTAAGAGGTCAGTGGTGATGCCCAGCTACTCAGTGATAAATTGTCTGACTGCCACACTGGATGACGCGGATGACGCAGATCTCAGAGAATACATGAATTCTTTTGAGATTGTAGCAGAGATATGCTTTTGCTAATGCGTGCTAAAAAAACACACGAAATCTATTTGCAAAGCTTTCTGCTGACTGTGGCCAACCATCTTTTATCCATGCTCTCCATAGGTAACGCCAGTAAGCGATCCTTTGCGTTTAAATTAGAGGAAGATTATATTTCAAATTGATTTTATCATGATTCCATGCATTTATTGAACCTTTTGATAATGAAGAAACACTGGAATGTTGTTTCGTATTCATGCATGATTCTTTATCATTGCATACTAGTGACTAGTTAGGTCAATCTAGAGCACTGAAGGCTTCCTCCGACTTCATACCTCGCGTTGTGAGTAGAATGTAGGGCTTTATGCTTATAAATTTCACTGCCAGTGGTTTTAATTCTAACAGTCTGGATTGCTGGCGGAGCACACCCAACTTTCCTTCTTTTCTGGGCTTACTAGTGATTAGTGCACTAGATGAGATTTAGGGATTCACTGGTCAGGAATCGAACCTCAGAGCACAAGAGTGACTGGCAAGCATTCCACTACTGTAAGCTAAGTCACTGTAAGTAAGAAAAATGAACCACACACAGTGTACAAAATTTTCAGCGTAATTTACTGCACAATATTTTCCTCTTATCCAGGATCTTCAAGTATAACATGTGATTCAGTGCTATCCGATCTGAAACATAGACTAATCCTTCACGATACTTTTCCTTCGTCTCCGCGAAATGCTCATCAGCAGTTTGAAAACCAATTGAAAGTGTACGTGTGTACATTCTGCAACTCAAGGATTTAGTTGAATGGTTAAGACGATAAGAAATAGGGATAATATGATGTGGTTTCTTCGGATGGAAATTCAGGTAGCCCGGTGGTTCAGGCAGGCTGCTAAATGATAAGTGGTTGGTTAAATGTTTAAATGTGAATAATAAGAAGCCTGATGTGCTGAAGATTCGATTCGTATTCGAGTACGCTATTCACTTCTACTTGTCATCTAGATAATGCTGATTACACGGAGAAAAAAAATCTGTCTTAAAGTTAACTGTTCCTGCAGACATCGATCACACCCATCATCATACACTGGAAAGGAATCGTAATGCTGAGAATTTTTAAATTATGCATGTATAAAAGTATTAATAATAGGTATGACTACTTTCGTGTAACATTAAACTGTCTACAAAATTATTATTTTAAGCTATATGTTGGTTATGAAAATTTTGTATTTCAGTATGGTGCTCACTACTAATGGATGCGAGTAGTTCGGGGCTAGCCACACTAACTAGAGCATTTAGTTAGCTATATCATCAGAGTGAACTATTAAATAAGCAGTAGTTGTATTAATTTATTCGTGTCTAGTTCAACAATGGTGTACTCTGACTAACTCTGTCAGCTCAGAGAGAGCTATATTAGCTCATACGACTCATCTACCAGTCAGTTACTTAACCGTCCTAGAAAAAGGAATATACAATAGAAATATAGTTTCAGGTTAGAACATAGAGGACTGATTTCAGTTAAAGAACCTTTGAGAACCAGGGTGAACTGGATAGATATTTCCTCAGCCTAGTCTGAGACTCATTGGGAGTATGCATCCATCGCGGGGTTTCAAATCCGAGGACTTTCCATTTGCAAGGCAAGTTGGCTCGTATACCATTCATCTACTGAGAACCGACTCAGTGGCCAGTCCATGAATTCTAAATCGTAGCAATTCATGATTTTAGCGTGATATCAATCCGTGTTCTAAGCTGAAACAAATAGAATCCCTACAAAGTAATTCGTGAATAAAGATTATTAATGATAATCTGCTTTCTACAGAATCATAAATCAATATATGTATAGCGGTATTTTACAGCAACAACAAAATGAACAGTTTTCACCGAGAAAACGCAGAAAAAACCTTCAAAAATGTCTGTGATTCGAATTTGCATTTTACACTTCATCATAGTTTCCTTTACATTACTATTATTATTATTATTATTGTATCCTTTAATTCTTAGAGGAACATAGGGCTTCAGCCGTGCGTCTCCATTGAGTTCGGTTCTCTGCTACAGTCTTCACCTGGCTCCAAGTCTGCCCACACGTTTTCATCTTCTCTTCACATCACCCTTGCACTGACGACCAACTCGCCGCTTCCCTTTCGGGTTCAATTCGAGCCATGGCTTGTCTAGTGATGTCACTTGGTGGTTTCCTCAGAGTATGGCCAATCCATCTCCATTTCTTCCTGCCTATTTGTTTCACAATCGGTTCCTGGTTGATTCGATCCCAGATATATCTGTTGCTGATCTTTTCTGGCCGGCCACCTGATCTTGAGTATTGAGCGAAGACAACTGTTAATGAAGGTCTGTAGTTTGTTGGAGATGCTCTTTATGACGCGCAGTGCAAGTCTCTGATCCGTATAGTAAGTGGCACTGACTGACTTCACATTGGAGTTGAAAATCCGGATCTTATTTTTGATGCTGAGTGTTGTTGACCTCCACACAGACTTGAGAGTAGTGAAAGCTTGTCTTGCTTTTCCGATCCTCGCTGCTTTGATATCCTCGTCAGTTCCGCCTGTAGTTGAAACGATGCTTCCCAGGTAGGTAAGGGAGGTTGTTTCTTTCATGTTCCTTCCATTTATGCTGATTGTTGTCAGTTGTTGTTGTTGGTGTTGGTGGTGTTGCCCAGGAATCTTCATCACCTCTGTTTTCTCTATGTTCACCACTAAGTCCTATCTTCTCTGGATGCTTCTTCTGCCAACTTGTTGCTTTTCGCTTGCATTTAGATCACAGTATCTGATCTGCCTGATATTATAAATGGAAGTGAAGAGAGCAAGTAGAAGGTTGACTTGACACAAGTTAGCAACCAGTTTAGTCTTACAAAAGAGGTCAATCGCTAGCCCGAATAACTCAGTGGTAACGTCTCTGACTGCAGGCATCAATGGGTGATTCGGATTCGAACCTCAGAAGTGACAAGAGTTCCTTAAAGGTTGCAGATACGCCTTGCTGATTGGTCGTGAGTGGCAACAAACACGAAGCCTAGGTGCAAAGCTTCTTGTCTGCCGATTGCCTCCAGTCATCTAGGATCAAGTTTTGAATGCTTGACATTGTATTCTACTGATTGATTAAAATTAGTGGTAGTATTAGTAGTATGCAACTTACATCAAATAGTAGTTGTTGCCATTATCTGAATAATCTTGGTTTCCAAAGAAAAATGTGCTGAAATTTTAGCGCTTCGAACTATGTGAATAGCCAATTTGACTTATTGTCTCACCAGTCCACCTAACTAGCTAAACAGAAATTGTGTGGCTTCCACTACTTCGGTTTTTTGAGATAAGTTGAACCGTATGTACTATTGATATAAGTATAAAACTTGGGCACTGTGGTAGAGTATAACTTCATTATGGATAAGATTTTATTTTGATAAATCACACAGTGTTCTACAGTAATATATACTGATGACCACGTTTCGAGCACAATCAATTGCTACTCATAATCATATCAAGACACTACTCACACAACTTTCTTGCTTCATTTATATACATGAGTAAAACTTGATGATCAGACATTTGAATAAAAATCAATATGGGATAATGTACATTCAGAAATGATAATAATATGAGTGTTATCAATCCAGTACAATCAGATGGGAAATAAGACGAGTGTTTTTATAGTCATAATAAGTAACTTGTTAGAATTTTGTGATGTACGTGAATTGAAATAGAATTTCGAGATTATTTATTATCCTCCTCTGATTTGACTGACTGGCGGTAATAATATCTTCCATATTTCTGGTATTTGCCTTGAGTCACTTCTATCGCATGTGTTGTGTTGGGTGTGGACTCGATGAACAAGGATTCAGTAATCAACTTCTCTCTCCACCTAACTAGGTTACTTGTTAATCGAGTCTACACACCCAACACATGCAACAGAAATGACTCAATACAAATACCAGAAATATGCAGGATATTATTACCACCAGTCAAATCAGAAGAGATTAATAAATAATCTCAAAATTCTGTTTCAATTCACGTACATAATAACATCCTAACAAGTTACTTATTATGACTATAAGAACACTCGTCTTATTTCCCATCTGATTGCATTTGATTGATAACACTTATATTATTATTTCTGAATGTACATTATCCTATTTGATTTTTATTCAAATGTCTAATCATCAAGTTTTACTCATGTATATAAATGAAGATAAAAAAGTTGTGTGAGTAGTGCCTTGATATGATTATGGGCAGTAATAATTTGTGCTCGAAACGTGGTCATCAGTTAATATAACTGTATAACAACACTGTATGATTTATCGAAACAAAATCTTATGTATAATGGAGATAAGTTAACCCGACTTCACCACTAATGAGATTGACCTCAAATGAGCCAAACGAACATCCACTGTGTAGATCACGTCGACCTGCTTGGCTAGCAAGCACTACTGATTGACTTGAGAGGTATACATACAACTACTCATCTCACTAATTCAGTAGTATATGGCTTTTAAAAACATCTGTGAATATTAATTATGATTTATTCACTTCCATTCTGCAAATAATAATGAATACAGTGAAACTATGGGAATATTTTTAACAAATAAATAAACGAAATCTTAATAATCATAATAATAATAATTGAACAATTGAATAACATGTGCATTTTGTTTAAATAGTCTACGGTTGTTGTTAAATCGTGTTAAGTTTAAGAGAAATTCTGTAATTTTTCTCACAGTCTAAACAGGTGTGCGAGTGTGCGTTGGATGTGCATGCAAAAGTGCATTGATGTGTGAGATTGTATGTTTGTGTGTGCGTGTGTGTGTGAGTGTTTCATAAATGTTCACTCGTGCTGATATACTCGATTTATACACACATGTATAAATGAGAAAATACGAAGAAAACCGATAGAACACTCATACAAAATCAATTTAAAATTGAAAGAAACATCACACTGATTGATGGGATGAAGGATTGTTAATTTAAAACTGAAGAGATAGTGTTTCCTACTGATTCTCATCCTCCCCCACACACCAACTCCCGACGCGTTGCCAAACCATAGGAAGTTGGTTTATGTGCACTGTGGTGATTTTTTAGTCGTGTAGTTTGATGACGAAATATTGCAAATTTGATGGATAGAATTAATTTTAGCATAATGATTACATGGCAGTAAGCACTCACAGGTTACATGTCTTTCAAAATGAGGATATCAAGTTACTGTTTACTAATGAGCCTTGAGTGAACGCTGCTTTATTTAGCGAGCTTTCCGAGTGGAATATCGGACTTCAGCTGTACATCTTCATTCCACTTATTTTTATACCATCACCTTTAATTACCTCGATGAATGCGCATAAGCCTTCATTCCCTCTTCACATAAACTCCTTGACGTCGTTCATTGATTCACGCCTAACTGGTTTTCGCCTATAGATCTTTGAGTTTGTGCGAGTTCAAACAATAATTGTCCAAAAAGTTCAAATTTTCCGTGGTTTTCTTGTAGGCCCATCGTATTCCTGTCTTCTCGCACCCGACGTTCTGTCGCATGATCTAGTCGGCAACAATCGAGAATACCATTGTGGCTGATAGTAGGCAGTCTTCTCTTGCTTCTGTCTTCACTTCAGAGGCGTCGCCGAGCTTTCCTTTGCGAGTCATTTGACACGTGACACTGTCATACAGCTGTTGAATACTGTTGGTAAGGAAGTGAAGCACTCCTTAGTGTTAAAACAGTTTCCTAATTAATTCGTCGTCAACGGCGCAGAACTCTTTTTCAAAATCGATGAAGTCGAGGCAGAGATTTAACTGCCATTCTATACTCTGAATTTGTTGCATAGTGTTATGAACTTATCCGCATATGGTTTGTTTCTCCTGAATTCAGTGAATCTTTAAGTCTATCCAGGATGATGCGACTTAATAATTTTCTTGGGGTGGACAGAAGCATGATTCCTCTCCAATTTTTGCAAAGGAGTAATTTACTCCTTGTGAATTTGACAGTGAATAACTGTGGTAAGCAACCGTCTGTTTTATGATGCTTCTATAAAAATGGAACTGTGGTTTAGATATTGTGGACTATAGGCAGCTACACTTCTATATATATATATATATATATATATATATATATATATATATGTTGAGAACAACTGTCAATAAATCCCAGATTTCAGGTTTATCGCTTTTCAGCTCTATTCGACAAAAAGGGATCGAAATACTACTGAAATACTGAATCATACTACATCAATTTTGTCATTTGATGAATAATCTCCATCCAGGCATTAATGAAAACAAAACACGTAGATCAGCGAAGAGTCTCTTTTCGGCGGAGAATTCCTTTTCAAAGCTGTACAGTCGCAAATATATATGAGTTATTTTGTATGTATGTGTATATTAAGTTTGTCAAACAAAAATACAATTGGTTATGGTTATTTTAACTAAAGGAGTGAGAATTAGTAAGTTTAGGGTGGAGTTACGTAATACAAACACGGTCAAACATTGGGCGTAAATGAAACTAGTATAGTAACAAAGGTGATGAGTTGTCACAAACAGTTGTTAAAAAAGAAGTTATGTTATAATATGAATAGTTTGATGAGTGAGTTGTACTCAGTCAGGATGTACATAGGAACAAAGTAGAGAATTCGAAATTACGTAAGAGTTCTAAATGAATACAAGGATTATGAGCAATTAAAGAAACAGACAAATGAACAAAATTAAGTCAATAAAAATCAACAAAGTTTCTACCATGATAATAGAAGTAGTTGAGTAATTCTCTTTTGTATGCACATCTCTGGTTTTCCCCTGTGAATGGCCAGAGATTCAGCGATATAAAAAAGACGAAACTGTATTGCCTTTGGCAGATTATTCCTGACTCTGTAGATTAATTTGAAGGAGGAGGCGTTTGTTGAGGTGGAATGATTAGTGTTAACCAGGTGTTCAATTATCATACTCCTAATAGCGCCACTATTGATTTTCGCAATAATTCTGGATGGTGTTCTTGAATCCTCTTGGACTGGATGCGCGTCGAACGACCGATGTACCTGGCTGGCTGCTCAGCAGCAGGTGAACTGATATATGCACATAGAAGTGGTCAGATGCGGGATCTTGTCATTATTATCATTATCTCAATCACAATCGATTTGTAATAATAGAAAGGGACCAAACTATGTGCGGAAAAATAATTCAGCCATTGTTATTGTTTTTTGAACTAAACAATAATGATATTGATTATCTGATTTGTTTACTTGTCACAGCCTATTTCAGTGTTTAGGAATTGCTAATTAGATTCTTGTCTGATTTCTTTATTGTTTTGTTTTTTAAACATAAAAAAGCTTAGTCATTTTAAAACTGTAGACGATCGGGTAATCTCTATTCTAAAATAGAGAAGTTGTAGAGGAAAAAATCGTAATTTTGAACTTAAGACTTATATGACAGTAGCCTTGTCATTTAGTTGGATGATGAATCCGAAATAAGACGAAATAAGCGGCTGAGATTCCACTGTTAGTCTCCACCAACCTAATGAAATTAATCGTCAGAGCATCCCTACCAGGAGTTGATTCGTTAACAATTAATGAGAAATCCACATTGACTTATTCAAATGACAGTTATCTTGACCGGTTAGGATTTTTATTATCTGAGTGATCTAAAGCCTGAGTGATCTAAAGCGGATCAAATCAAACTTGTTTCAACTTGATTTTCGCTTTTTTGTTCACTCGCTTTCCGATCTAGTAGATGTTACCAACGCGATATCTAAGTTTTGAGGAAGGAGTGAAAGTAATAAGGGGATTGAAGACTAGTTAATTCAAAGGAATTAGAAACGTGGTATTATATAATCAAGAAATTGGTAAAATAATGATAACTAAAAAGAACAGAATGACTCAGTAGAGTTATTGATATGAGAATAAAACTTGTGCACTGTGGTAGAGTATAATTCATTATAGGAAAAAATTTATTTCGATAAAGTCACACAGTGTTCTGATACAGTAATATTGACTGATGCGACCACGTTTCCAGCACAATTTATTACTTACTGATCATAATCATATCAAGGAATTACTCACACAGCATTCTACCTTCGTTTACATAATTCCATCATTATTTTTCATCGCATGACTTGATTGGTAGTAATATTTTTCCATATTTCTGGTATGAGTGATGAGTCATTTCTATTGCACGTGTTGGGTGTAGACTCAATGAACCAGGATTCAGCAATCAAACTCTCTCTCAACCCACCTATATAACTTCTCAGAATTTTAACCCTCTCCCCTATGCTATTGTGTGGTTGTGTGTTAGTGCATGCAGTGAAATTTACTACTGAGCGTTATTCTAAATTATTTATCTTCTCGAGGTCAACCATTCTTACTTTAGCTAAATTCTTATGTTCCAACAATCTGACTACCCCCTACCTACTTACTAGTTCGACCTATGTAGTTGACTCAACTCACAGTTGTTGCAAGGTATTTTGCAAATTATGTCATTTTATCTAATTGGGTCAACCTACGGGGTCCTTTAACCTACACAGCTTGTCTCTCAGTGAGTGAGTTTGTAGGTTTGAATGCTACCCAAATTCCTGCTTTATTGAAAATCCTGCGTAGGTAGGGTCTCAGATATCTCCTCCTTATACGGTAAAACTACTGTAGATGCCTTATATTCTCTCTTATTTATGTTGTCATTACTAGTTTCAGTATTATTTGTATTTTGCTTTTGACCTTTTTCGATCTTCCTGATGAATTTTATGGGATAGTTATTTGGTACCAACGCCTCTTCTATCTGTTTTATTTCATCATTTAGGTCTTTTCTTGTGCTACTTAGTGCTATGGCTCGGTTTGTTAGACATTTAACTTCGTCTGCCTTAGGAGTTAACGGATGAGATGAATTAAATTCGAAATATCAATTAGAATTGTTTCATGAATAATCTCCATCAAGACACTAATGAAAGCAAAACGCGTAGTTCAGAGAAGAGTCTCGTTTCGCCTGCGAATTCATTCACTTATATATACTTATTTTCGTATGTGTGTAATACATAATGATAACAGTGTACTGAAGACACAATTATGTAACAAGTGAAAGGATTTTTACCAGGGTAAATTCAAAGTCATCATGGTTTCTTGATAGGAATACATTCGGTAAACAGAAGTCAGGTTAGATTTCTTTGTCTGTCGATATTGGCAAATGCACTTGAAATATCTCCTCTCTGTCTAAATTCAATCAAACATCGGCTAATGACTCTGGTAAGGGATTGGTGATTTTTGAGTCCCAAGCGCTTTGGAATTCATACTACCCTTCCAATATTATTACTCTGTCACATACATGCGAATTTGTAAACACATTTGGAGGCGACATCTGTTGGGGACCTATCCATTTTCCATCGATAAAGAGCCCGACTAGTGTTGAAAACACTTGAAAGTTTGGCTGTTGTGCAACTTCTAGCAAGGGTAACTCCTATTCTGTTGTTCATTCTGTGTGGTTCATATCACATCTTTTGAAGATTGGCTGGAACAACATTCTTTTCATTACTGTGGCACTTTCTGCATCGTTTTATGGATTGTGTTCGATTAGCCTGCAAAACACAGGGAATAGCTTTCTAAGAGAGCTCAACTCTTCAGGCAATAATCTATCAACACAGCCAAGTGTTTGTGCTCTCTCATACAGTGATCTGGAAAATTATTGTTTATATATGTATATATTTTCAAGTATCGGTTTTGTAGGGATTTGTTTGATTGCATGGATGATTTCATCATGAGCTGAAATCAGTTAGAGAACCATAGGAAAACCTGCAGGGAGTACTGGGTAGCTGTTTCGTCAGCATAGTTTGGGAATCTTCGTCAGTACGCACCCACCCCATTAGGGTTCGAATCCAGGACCTTCTGGTTACAAGGCGAGCTCGTAGACCATTGAGTCACTGGCTTAATGAGACTCTTCAGCAGTACGCACCCACCGGAGTTCGAACCTAGTGGCTCAACGGTCTACGAGCTCGCCTTGTAACCAGAAGGTCCTGGATTCGAACCCCCTCGGTGGGTGCGTACTGATGAAGAGTCCCAAACTAGGACGAAACAGCTGTCCAGTACTCCCAGGTTTTCCAGTGGTTCTCTAACTGATGTCAGCTCATGATGAAATCATCCATGCAATATATATATATATATATATGGTTTAGTCTCTACTGTGATATATCACATACCTAAATCATTAGCATAGCTGATGCTGTGGTAATGATGTTGGTCACCATAAAGCTCTAATTTTCGCCCACAATCATTCTTAGACTAAACAATCTTTCCTTATTCGCATTTTGCTTTCCCTTTTCTGCTAACTTGTTTTCTCTATACCTCCCTAATCGCATTGTCCCCTCTTTTGTATTCGTCATTCGAATACGCTTTATGAATATTAAGGATATTCCCGTATATGTAGACTGACTGACGTTAGCAAACTTTTTCCACTTACTGTGTTGATGTGTTTTGAAGTTACTTGTTTGCTGGTGTCTAGACGTAGAAACCGGGATATGCGTCTCGTCTTATTTGGAACTGGTCACAATTGATGGTTCTCACACTAAGACTCATTTTGTCTACTTTAGTTCAGAAATTTATCGACAAGAAGTCACAATTATGACTACATATTCGTATGATTATTCCAATTTTTATGATTTCATATTATCCAATTTACATACTGATTACGTCACGTTGAAATATTTACTTCATTCCTACTGTATTTCTATATTAACGCTTCAATGGATTTACTAATGTCAGACAATTTTCGATAGCGAGTGGCATCCCTGCATATTGCTTAGTCATTCAATGGCCTGACAATATCAATGAACTAGACTTTAGTGGCGGATTTTGTAATACATTTGAATATTTAATCCACATGCCTCAATTATCCTCAACTACTGTTCACATCAGACAGTAAAGCCACCTGTATCATGGTACTGGAAATTGGCCAGTAACCCGTTTAAATAGTTATTTGAGCGTAGGTATATGAGAAATAGGAATCAAAAGGTTTTTGATGACGCTGTTGTATTGTAACAACAGAAGACAAGGGCCAGGCAACAGATCGTTTATTAAGGAAAATCAACACATATTTATAGATTTTAATTTACATTATTGTAGAAAATACAGTCTTTTGATTGGTTGTTTCTCACAGAAAGTTAACCTTGCATCTCTTTGTGGCTGTGTCAGATCATCCATATGCTAATTGTATCCGCCTACACAAAGCCTTTGTTCTCATTTTCTCACCACCAATATTGGAGACATAAACATTGATGTCAATTACTGTCTACCAACTTTGGCTAGCAGCCAGCTCTCACCAAACACGTCCCTCGTCAAAGACTTGCGACTGAAGTTGATTCGGTCTCCTTGGTTCTTGAGGCTTTCTTCTTTTGTCTTGCTGTCTGGAATCACGGCACTTGCATATGTTCTGTGTTTACCATTGCGATTGTGTCTGCGTAACCCCATCTCAACGTGACCATATGTGGTCCTTCCCACTTTGGAAACTGTTTGCCTGACCCTGTCGCACATTCGTAGGTATTTCGCCTCACACTTTCATATCATGTTTTCTCCCGACCTCCCAGCAGCGTCCCAAGTAGCAGCCTCATCGCTGACCGATCTTGAACGCCACTCAACTGCGAAGAAGCCTCGAAGTCCTGCCCGAAGATCCATACGTCTCCATCAAAAACTGCAGGGCATAGGCTTTCCATTTGTCGGTAGGCAGCGACAACAAATGTAACATAAACATTGACGTCAATTACTGTCTACCAACTTTGGCTAGCAGCCAGCTCTCCCCACAGTATTATCCCAGATTTAAGGTTTAAGTGAAAGTGTAGCCTAGCTAGCTCTCAAGAGAAATATTAGTAATTCATTCAAACAAATTTATTTTATGATCGACTTTTTATTCCTTTACATTCCGAGTGGATCACAGGGGGTTCAAGTGGGAACTTTGAAGTTTCACTAGCAGTGGTTTTATTTTCACAGAGTGGGGTTGCCAGCCTCACGCGTGACCTTTCCCATTAATAGCCTTACAACCGGCTTATTGAGGTTTGGAAGTGAGTCCTCATGCCAATGAATGTAGTCAACTAAAGGCATCAATTAAAAATGAGAAAACAAAGAGGATCCCTAGAAGTTCGGAGTCTGGGGCCAACAGGTATAATGCTTTAGACCAAATTTACCAAGTAATAAAGAATAAAAAGAAGATTAAAGCTAGTGATTCAGCGAAGGGACCTGTTTCAATGAATTTATTATAAAGCTGTCCAATCGTGGACAATTAATACATTAGAAAGTTGATCACGAATCGACATCAGTCAGAGAACTATTGAAAACCAGAAATAACTGGACAGCTGTTTCGCGCCACCTCGAGACTGTTCATCAATATGCACCCACTGGGGTACGAACTCAGTAAATTCCGGTTACTGAGGTGAGCTGGTAGACCATTTAGCCACTGGGATCCGAAGTCATAACCTGAGGGGTCCACCAATTCACAAGTAAGAGATCAGTTACTCGCCTATGACACTGACTGGCGGTTGCGCTATATACATCGCGAAATGGCAAAAGTTGGAACTCATGGGCTGGGCATTCAGTCTGGCCCAAGCGCCTTGATTGTCTCCCAGATAGCTTTCCTTTGTAACCGGAAATTCCTGGATGCGAAGACTGGCGATGGGTGGGTGCCGTTGAAGAGTCCCAAACTAGGACGAAACAGCCGACTGTACAGTACTCCCGGTTGGTTTCCAGTGGTACTCTAACTGATGTCCCTGTAAACCAACACTTGACAATGAAAACTTTAGGCAGTAAAGTGAAACTTATGATAAGATAAAATTGTAAAATCAGATTACATGGGAGTTAAATAAACAAACGTGTCAAGTGAGATAACGTCGGAAATTATCCAAAGTAAAAATAATAATGATAATAATAATCGAAATAACACGATATGGATATACAGATTGAATCAACAAAAGAGAAAATAAATAAAACCAAAGTAAAGAAATGGAGATTATAGTAGTTTAGAAAACACGGATTAGGACCATGAAGTAAGCAGTGGCTGGACGAAGCTCTGGCTTTTCTATTCCAATGATCACAGCTCTAGCAGTATAAATGAGTCGGTCAAGTCATGATTTCGGCTTATAGATAACTTCGAATGAAGAGGATATAGACAGAAGGTGACCGATATCCCTCAGATATCCATTTATTGCACTTATAATAGACTCAATACCGCCTTTTCGTAACCACACAGGAGAGATTTCTTGCACCTTTCTGAACAAAACAACCGTTGAACAGATGATAAACTTAGCTCTATAGGAGTGAGTGAACTGGTAGACGCACACACAGAGATTTAGTCGACTACAGGATCCTGTCCTTCAGTGAATAACTTGTGTTAATTTTTCATGTATCTTAATGGGAATCTTTCATGAAATGAATAAGTCAATAAGATGATCCTGAAAAAGAGTACGAGAAAAAACTCCTGAGACAATCACTCACGCTCAACTTCAGTAGTGGAAAGTAGCACGAGATTCATGGAGAATTCTAAAACTTCACTTCATTATGATGTCTCCACTGAAGGTGTCGCCTATACAAACAAGAAAATCTTCTCCATTAGACCAATGGATAAGGCATCTGACTTCGGATCAGAAGATTGCGGGTTCGAGTCCCGTCGGGGTCGAGGCTTTTGCGTCGGTGGCACAGTGGTTAGGACGCTCGCCGACCATGCACATGGTCCGGGGTTCGATCCCCGGCCGACGCACTCCTTTATCTCTCTCAGCCAGAAATAAAGCTAGTAAAGGGGAAAGGTTTGGCATGAGGCTAGCAACCTCATCCTGTAAAAATAAACACTGCTAAAAAAACTTCAAGCCTCTAGCTTGGAGCCCTATGTTCCACTGGGAACGTGAAGGAATAAGAAAAAAGACCATTCAACTAGAAGAACACAAAAAGATCACCTCGAATTGTGGCAAAAAGTATGAAGAATAGTGACTGCTGAGTGCAGACGCACGTGTAACCTTGAGAAAAAGCCTTGGCATGCAACGGTCGTTTGTTTAGAAGAAAATGCAAATAAAAATATTCATGAGTATGTTTGTAGGGGTTTGATTTTTTTCATTTTTGATCACGGATTGATATCAGTTAGAGAATCTTTGAAAACTAACCGAGATTACTGGACATCTGTTTCGTCCTAGTTCCAAACTCATCAGTGGTGCGCAGAGTTCGAGACCAGTACTTTTCTGTTACAAGGCGAGATAGTAGACCATCCAGCCACTGGGACTTGCTTGACTCAGCGGCCAGCCCATATATTCTAACTTCTACCAAATCGGGATTTTAGAGTGACTGAAACCGGCCAATATAATCAGCGAGTATTTGCCCTGACTCTTCAATGGATGGACCCAAATGGTCACAACTTCTCACTAGAACTTCATGTGGCTAAATGGTCTACGAGCTTACCTTTTAGTCGGAAGGACCTGGTCTGGAACCTTAACAGTGGGTTCGAGCTGATAAGGGGTCCCAAACTAGGGAGAAACAGTTGCCCACTACTCACTGGTGGTCTTCAGTTGTTCTCTAGCTGATATCATTCCGTCGGCAAACTTCAAAAAACCAGTCATATTCCTGGAAACCAACTCTTGAAAATGATGAATGGTGACGGTAAAATACATAAACCTTCATGCTGAAATTTCAGTTTGCATTAGTTATATCCTGGTTATTTTGAATATCTTTTCATACTTTCTATACTGTTCCACAATGATCTTCATTCCTCCTCTTCGCTGAGAATACCGTTGCTCTGCTATTCAAAATCCTTGCGGAAGACATCACACACAACATACCCCTTTTAAATTTCTGTCAGCAGTACACGACAAAAGTAGTGTGTGTTGACAAAACTTGTTTATCTGAAAGAGTAAGAGTGTAATTGTTCACCTCTTCTGCAGTTCCCTTCTATAGTCAAACGTGATTGACGGGATTTATCTTTATGTATGGCATAATGTCGAATTGGATCAATGGTTTCTCGGTCATTTATAAAATCAGCATATTTGTTCAAATCGTGATAGTTCAATTCCCCTTAGTTTGGTTAGATTTCTTCAGGAACAGACATGAATCAGAGAATCAGTGACTTCTAGAACTCATAAACCACTAGGTTAAAACTTGCCAGCTGAGCAGTAATCATCATTAGTTAGTAAACTGGAGGTCTTGCGTCCAGCTATCTGTGTATTTGTGACTGTTTGCTCCTGAAGAGCGTTGAATTAGGATGAAACAGCTATCAAGTTGTCTGTAGTGTTCAATAATTCTGCCGTCAATATCATTTCGTGACGATATCTGTCTTCACCTTTGACTAGTGCTCAAATAGATTGCTATATCGACTGACAAATTCTTCAAGATCCTATTTCTTTCATTCTTCCTTTTCTTCTTTTATTACAATGAAACTAAGTGTCTTCATCATTACGTAATCTCAGGCGATTGTCAATGCTATTGAAACTGCTCGCTATCTTGATTTAATGTCAAAATTATTGCGTCACCTGCATCATTATCTCCGCTGTCATGTGCATAAGAAATTATCTTTAATTTTAGGCAAGTTGATGAAACACAGTGAGTTATAACACTGACTCTACTTTTATAAATCTTTCACCACCTGCAGTGCTTTTTAAATCCTGCAACTGACTTTTATGTTCGAAATGGATTGAAAATGATTCCATCTCATCGACAAAAGCACCCACTAATGCTGTGTCATTTACTAATGATGCTTCGAGCAGAATCTGCTGATCATAGTCATACCAAGACATTCATATAGCTCCTAAATTTTGTTTATATGATAATTCCCCCATTATTGCCTATCCTTTGGTTGTGTTGATAGTAACATTTTTCCATATCTCTGGTATCAGTGCTGCCTCGTTCCTACTCCAAATGTTAGATGTGAGTTCACAATAAACAGAGACTTAGTGATCAACCTCATCCTCCCATGGATCCACTATCACAGATGGCACAGAAGTTGAAACTAAATCGAATATTGACTACCTTCGACTGTGTATTTCCTCTGATCACCTTTCCTCCTCTCCCCTCCACATCATGTTATTTTCCAGAAAGATATTCCGTTTGACATTCTATGTAAGGAAGTTAAGACGATCTGGTATCATTCCATCTCTACTGTTACTGTTTGTTAATTCTTGTATTCTGCTTATACTTCTTTACTGCTCCCCAACCGATTAATCTTTCCTGGACTATTTAAGAAAGACTTTGTTATACTGCGTAGGGCGCTAAACGCCGTCAGTAGGGCGAGTGGGGTGGGGTGTTGCTAAATCAACTCGTTAATACTATTGTAGACAGTGGACACTTGGATTCCTGCAAGAATGATCAGGTGTTCCTGATTCCCATTAGAAAATGTCATCCTTCCCTCAAAACGACAACCGATGACTTCACACTTATCACAGCCTGTTTTTCCATTGTGAGTGACCTACAGTATGTTTGACATTAGAACGAGCAGGTGTGTCACATATAAACGCTAGAAAACTGACAGTCACACTCCTACCCGGCTTGTCAACGTAGAGACCGTTTTTATGAAGATCCTTCAATCCGACTAATAGGTCCCTAGAAACCTCATTGAAGTCATTCGGTTTTCTCACCCCACCATGTATGCCAATTAAGAAAACATCACTGA
Source organism: Trichobilharzia szidati (assembly GCA_944472155.2). Classification (NCBI taxonomy): domain Eukaryota; kingdom Metazoa; phylum Platyhelminthes; class Trematoda; order Strigeidida; family Schistosomatidae; genus Trichobilharzia; species Trichobilharzia szidati. Next base: position 42,981,544 of record OX235276.1, on the reverse strand, counting down.
CGTATGGTGTCGTGAACGACCTAGGAATGTCCACAACTGCTGCGAAGAACTGTTCAATCATCATATTTAATTTGCACGTCAACATATTGAAAAGTACCGTAGTCAGCCCAACTATCTACATAACGCTGCAGATTTGCCTTCAGTCCAATATGATAGTAAGCACCTTGTCCAAGAAATCTAGGTATACACATGCCGCTGTCTTTTAGCAAACCTCATATGGTTGTTGGTGTATGCCGATTAAATTTACGGATACAGCTTAATATTTCTTGAACACCAACTCATGTTACATTTGAGGATAGTAACAATTCCATAATAGACTTTCTGTGACCATCTCTCTGCGTGTCATCTTTTCAGGAACAACCTGAAGTTCTATTAAAAATATTTATTACTTACTAATCCATATTACTGTGAGTCGGTGGCACAGCGGCTAGGACGCTCGCCGACCATACACATGGTCCGGGGTTCGACCCCCGGCCGATGCACTCCTTTACCTCACTAAGCCAGAAATAAAAGTTGGTAAAGAGGAAAGGTTGGGCATGAGGCTAGCAACCCCATCCTGTAGAACTAAATGCTGCTGCAGAAACTTCAAGCCCTTGGCTTGAAGCCCTGTGTTCCACTGGGAACGTGAAGGAATAAAAAAATTCATATCACAGTTCTCCTAAACTTGTGAAACAACAGTGACGGCCTCACTGGTACTAGGTATACCCACTGTTCCCTGTACAACTGAAGTTGAAGACAAAGGTACTGTATTATCCCTTGGCACCTCTTCGCTAGATTTGCAGTGACATTTCCAGAAATCCCAGTCACTAAAAGCTGCATCACGTAACCGTTTTTGACGGTGGTAAAACGGGGAGTAGCTGTATCCAAGGCATTCATGCAGTTTACCAGACCTTTTTATCTTAAAATTTGCGGCATAATATTGAATACCCGTGTCTAACACTCTATCTGCGTTGTTTTCCTGATAGTTAAAATGGATAAATAGTCTGCACCAAAAATCTCACCCAGCTGCATGATTAATAAATCCTGTAAGAATGGTCTTTAAAAGTAAGGAGTACCGTTTATATACCTCTAGCCAAACCGTTTTTTAAAAACGAAAAGGGACGACAGATAACGTAGCGAAATGTGCAACCATGCGCATCGGACACGCAAGCATCAACCCCTCCGAACTGGAGGGAATAAAATTCCCATCAGTTCAGACTCATTTAGATTTAGGTGTCATAATAAGTCACAACTTAAAAACTACAGCACACTGTCGCGCAGTGGCTGCATATAGTTTCATATCCTTATGGGTAATTCGCAGAGCCTTTATTAGAATCACCAGAGATATGTTCACCTCCTTAGATACATCTCTGGTGAGGTCAAGACTGGAAAACTGTATTCAGGCAGCCAGCCAGTCCTTGTCTTAAAGAGGACTCACATATTCTAGAAAGGGTTCAGAGGGAAGCAACACGTACGATTTTCGGCATGACTAATTTATCATACGAGGACAGACTAGACAGTTTATATCTCTACTCCCTATCATACCGTAGGTAGAGAGGAGACTTAATTACAATGTTGAATTTTTTAAATAAAGATTATGGATTTGACCAATTCTCCCCTTTCCTTTCCACCAACAGTTCGGAGCACCTTAGAGTACATAGCAGGAGAGTTCAAAAGCCAAGGAGTACTGGTTCTCACACCGGGTCATAAACTCCTGGAACCGATTCCCAGAATAAGTAATGTCAGCGACCCCAGCTGACTCATTCAAGAGGGGTATAGGCAAGAACAAAAGTTTACTAGAAAAGGAAATAACATAGGCTTCAAGCCTTCTATCCTCAACCAGTAAATCTAAATCTGAAATTTGCTAATAAACACTGGTTATATGGTGAACTGTGATCACAACTGTAAACATTTCTCTCATAACAGGTATATGTTTTCATCTGTGAATCAACATCATCACGGCCTCCACCCCCTCCGGCTTTGTTTCGTTTAGATTCCTAAGGTTTTCATATATGACATTTGTAAAAAATTATATTTGTAAAATCTCAGCGATATTGAAATGAGTAATCCCAACGTTTCGTTCGCCAATCTGCTCCGAACTTCTTCAGGGAAATTAGTCGAAATCAACATAACAGAGGATTATATATGAAAGGCACATCTTTTGTTTTTATAAACTTTGTCCAATCATGATTCATAAAACAAGTATTAACAAGTATAATAAACAAAATTGTATGAGCTGTGACCAAAATCTGACATCGAAGTTACAAATATTGGTCTACCTTTGTTAAACACTTTAAACAGAGTGTGTATGTGTGTGTGGGTAAACAGTTGTAAAACACTTCTTAACGTGTCCATTAGAAGATATGGACAGTCGAGAATTTTGAACAAGTATTAATAATTAGTGATACATATCCATTTTTTATTTATTAATAAGGATTTCCTATGCATCAGCTAACATCACGCCTTCATGTCTGTTCAAACTGCTACTATCTAGAATTTTATGATTGGACGTATTTTCAAAATTTTGGTGTTTAGGATTAGAGTTTAGTTTAAGCACCCTGTCGAACTTATTGCATTGTCTTCTTTCTGAATATTGAGCTGCTCTATTCGACCTACTGAAGTTGTCAGGTGACTCGACAGCTACGGATTTAGGATATGCATTCTGTTGCAGACAACGTAGAGTGAAAACACGAAGATTGTACCAGTTACACAGTTCCTTTGTTAATTTAATTCGATTGCAAAATAATTCAAATGAACTGTCGTCAAGATTTGACAGAATAGTTATAAAATATTTTCATATATGACCTCGTAAACAGTGATCTGCAATCAAAAGAAGTTACATTTCACTTATGGCAAGTATCCTTCTTCATCTGTGGGATTTCAGTTTTCACCACTATCACCACCCTCCTACTTTGGTGTTTTTTTTTTTATTTTCATTCGTCATTAGCGAAATACACAATCTAAATTCGTGATAAGTATTTAATATGTTTTCATCTGTAGTATTTTCACCATTTTTTGTTCTGGTTTTCAATAGTCAAATTGTCATAAATGAACTGTTATCATCAAATATTCTTACACGTAAATCATGACAACTGTCGCTGTCAGTAAAAAGTTTGAGCATTGTGGAATAGATCTAATAAATTATAATTATATTTCAATAGTTTACACACAACTGTATTCTACCGATTATTGAAAGTGCATTAAACATGACCTATATATGCTCTCTCTAAATTGTTTTTTTTTTTTCATTTTTGACCTCATTTTAACTGAGCTGTTGTCAAATTTCATCATGCTGCACTAACGACACATTTTTTTCATCGCTGGTACAGTAGACATTAAACACGACCCATCTGGTTTATAAAATTGTGTTTTCGTGGTATTCATATTTGATTGGTTGGAAGACTTCATCATGAGCTGAAATTGGTTAGAGAACCATTGAAAAACCAGCACTGGAGTACTGGACAGCTGTTTCATCCTAGTTTGGAACTCTTCATCAGTACGCACCCGCTGGGGTTCGAACCCAGGACCTTGTGGTTACAAGGTGAACTGGTTCGTAGACCATTAAGCCACTATCACACATCTACTCACAACTAATGTTAGTCGGTCAAATAGACCAATCACATCATAAGTGATTCACCGACAAGTCTATAGCCATCACACTACCTATTCTGTGTAAAACTTACTTGTTGGCTCATTGAAGGTGTCAATTTACTAACATCAAGCCCAATCACCTAATTGTCCCCCTTATCCACTGGCTTTAGAGTGCTATTTTCCTGTACTAACCACACTAGTTAAGCATGCAGTGCCTTTTTCAGCACTAAAGGCATTGTTTTAGAAGCGAATCCTACTTTTAAGATTTTGTCGCATTAATTGAGCATCATTTTTAATTCTTCTACGTTTTCAGTAGAACATGGGGCTTCAAGCTAGAGGCTTGAAATTTCTGTGGCAGTGTTTCTTTTAACAGGATTGGGTTGCTAGCCTCATGCCCAACCTTCCCTCTTTGCAACGTCTATTACTGGCTCAGCGAGGTAAAGGAGTGCGTCGGCCGGAGATCGAACCCCGGACCATGTGCACTGTCGGAAAGCGTCCTAACCACTGTGCCACAGCCGCACGAAGGTTAGAATTAGTTTAGAATTATTGTAAAATTAATATATATTAACTTAGTGCGTCGGGGGCATAGCGGTTAGGACGGTCACTGACCATGCTCATGGTCCGGGGTTCGATTCCCAGCCGACGCACTCCTTTGCCCTGCTAAGCCAGAAATAATGCTGGTGAAGAGGAAAGGTTGGGCATGAGGCTAGCAACCCCATCCTGTAAAATAAACATTGCTACAGAAACTTCAAGCCACTAGCCTGAAGCCCTATGTTCCACTGGGGAACGTGAAGGAAAAAAAAACTTGAAACCTTATAAAATAAGTTATTAGATATTAGATGATTGGAGGCAATAGGCAAGAAGCCTTGTTTCACCTAGGTATCGTGCCGGTTGGCACTCACCAGTCAGCAAGGCGTATCTGCAACCTTGAGGGAACTAATGTCCCTTCTGAGATTGTAACCCTCGTCACCCAGTGCCACCTGCAGTCAGAGACGCTACCACTGAGCTGTTCGGGGTCGCAATTGACTTCCTGTAGGACTGTAGTGGATACTATGATCGGACACTAGACAGTAACTAGTGTGATGTTTCGAGTCCTATCTTTGGTGCAGACTGAATTCTACCAGTCAGGTTTACAATGTGGCCACCTTTCTAGGTAGCTCGCCATCACGGTGCACTTTGAATTATTGATATTAGATGGTTGGAGGCAATCTGCAGGAAGCCTAACCTTGGACCTAGGTTTCGTGCTAGTTGTCACTCGTGACGGAGGGCTACCTGGAATGTTGGCCACATTACAAGCCTGACTGATAGAATTCAGTCTGCACCAAAGAAAGGACTAGACACATCACACTAGTTACTAGTGTCCAATCAAAGTGAGTTATTAGGTGTTAGGGATTGAAATGACTTCAAGATAGATTTCTTTAAGCATTGACATCACTAGTAAAAGTCATAAAGTAATAGACAGATGTTTTGCTCCGGTTCGGGACTCTTCCGGAATGCACACCTATGACTTTGCCAAGGGTGACAGAATCAAATGAAATCTGAAATTTTGGATATTCAGTTATTTCCAAACGCCAATGCCTTCACAAGCCAATATCAGATTTTTCTAAAATTTCGAAAACTAAGGAGAGCTCAATAGCTGTTTCATCATAGTTTGGCGTTTTTCAGAAGTATGTGCGTATAACTCCTCCAGGAATCGGAAACTGAGCGCTTAAGTTGATCGGAATTCTCTATCGATCGGAAACTTTTGCATTGTTCCTGTATTGATTAGTATACGACTTCAGAATGGATATTCTGAAATTGTCTTAATCGTTAGGATTCGTTTTGTTGTCCTTGTGTATGTTGGTCGTATGCTCACTGCTAGAATCAGCTGGTGGCAACGTTATATCGTGAACTGTTAGAATTTAAAATTAATGCGTCATTGAAGTCCAGCTCACAACGATGAATGGTAACGTGTTCACTTTAGTTGGACCCCTTGTAGGGTCATGTATAGTTCCATGCCTCTGAAAAGTATCAAATTATGACAAGCATCTATTTTGTACAAAGCAAGAACTACAGTTTTAGCAGAATAAAGTGCTACCATCTTTTACTTCGTTGCCTTCTCGTCAGCTGCTTAAAGGCCAAAGACATTATTAAATATATATACACAAGCATAGCGGTAAGGACGCTCGCCGACCATGCACATGGTCCAGGGTTCGATCCCCTGTCGACGCCCTCCTTTACCTCGCTAAGCCAGAAATAATGCTGGCGAAGTGGAAAGGTTGGGCATGAGGCTAGCAACCCCATCCTGTAAAATAAACATTTCTACAGAAACTTCAAGCCACTAGCTTGAAGCCCTATATTCCACTGGGGAACGTGAAGGAAACAAAAAAAAACAATTTTAACATACTTGCACAGAGTTCATTTTAAACAAAAATCAATCAACCAATATATGCATACAGTAATTATATATATATATGTAATATTAAACACTATTCCGAACAGTAATTATCACACACAATGAAAACTTTTCGGCATCTCGCATTCAGATGAAAGAGAGATGAAAATATCCAGTTACCAGGGCAAAGAAAGACTGATAACTGTTTCTTTCTGAACGCATAAATCAGGTTTCAAGTGCGTGATGGAAATGGCTTCAGCAAACTTGAGGAGAATTGAGCTCTTTTGCCTATTGATAATTTTGAACTACTTTCCGACGTCCACCTCATGACCCGTGTCAAGTAGATGCCTGGCGAAGGCACTGTTTAAAGCATTTGTTCCCTTTAATACATAAACTTTTTGGTACATGTTCAGAAAATCATAGATATGCCCTTCTTTCTGTCCTTCCAATGTAACTGCTCCCGCAGATACAAATTGTATATACAGTTGGAGTTAACATGAGAAGGATATCTATCGATTTTTAACTGCACCAAGAAGAGCAAGTTGTTCGATAGACGGGGACGAGCTTAGCTAGCTGCGGGATAGGCTATGGCTAGTGACGTACTCAGTCTTCTGTTGACCATTGCTGCAGTGTTTACACCTTTATAATGAAGTTGAATGTAGATTGGCTTTTTCTCCAACTAAACACTATTTAGCTTTTGTCAACTAGATATAGAAGTTAAAGATTTGAAAATTGATTTTCTGTTATAAATAATAGTTTTAAATAGCATTGTGCATCTTCTTGATCTACCGAACTGTTTCTCAGATAATTTATTGATTTATCATATGATTAGGTTTTCAACAATATATATATATTTTTTAAAGATAACATTAGATGACGTTGATTGTTTCTCAATTATTCCCTGGGAATGCCTAGAAAACAAAAATATTTTTAAAATATACGTGCATATGTCTCATAATATATTAACGTCAAACATTCTCAAAATTACTATTTTTATTCGTGTAATCAGTATTTTCAATTCAAGTCGAAGAGAGTCTTATCTGATTTATTAAGCGTAAACAGTATGTTTAAGAAATTATCAGGAGCTGACAATGTTAACAGAAATCAACAGGGTATAAAGAATCATTTAAAAAAATGGGATTATTGCTGGTTGTAGGGATATCGACAGTTATATTTAGAGCAGACGTCTGTGTATTTCATAAAGTTATTCGAATAAGGCATTTACAGGATGGATTTCGCGAGATGATATCGTCATTTTGTAGTTTCCCTACAATCGCTTTACAACTAGCATGGTTCAAAATAATAAGATATAAAACAAAAGTACTTGAAAATTAATCTGATGTTCACTAGAGACTGGCCCTATTCAGGTAGATAGTTACCTGGGGTTCTAGGGGGAAGCCGTGACCAGTAGATTACAGCAGGTTGAAGGTGAGGCAATAATTCATCGAAGAAGACATTGAGAAGTGGTCGCGCTATGTCATGACTCGGCAGAAGTTAGAGTTCATGGACTGGCAATCGGAACGGGTTCCAGTGGCTTCATGGTATACGAGCTAGCTCGCCTTGTAACCAGACGGTTGTGTGTCCGAACTTCAGTAGGTGCATACTGTGAAGAGTCCCAAACTAGGCTGACGAAACAGCTGGCTGTCCAGTACTCCCTGAAGGTCTTCCAATGGTTCTCTAACTGATGTCAGCTCATGATGAAATCCTCCAAACAAAAGTACATACTAATGACCAGTCATATTTAAATAGTTCAAGTAGTTCATGGCAGGCGACATCAACTGAAGTCTACCGTTTTTTGTATATATATTGTTTAGGATGTGTGTGATTAAGCCAAAGTGCTTCCGTCCATGACCTTAACAAACAACCTTGAGTTATGTGAAATAACTGAGAAGCACTCATTAATATTGATTGTCACCTGACATTAATAAGTGCTTTGCAATGGATGATGGTGGATTTCTATTCAGATTAATTGCATTGGGATTTTCCATGTGTCTTATTGATCATTTTGGAACATGTTCTTTTCGACGACCACATTGGAACATTCTGTTGGTTCTGCCTATATAAGTGTCACCACAACTGCAAGTGAACTTGCAGATACAGTTTGAAATAGAATCCACAGAATTTCGTCCTTCAATCGTAGGTACAGGAATAAGAAATATTCGAAATGTGAGGGAAAGAGATGGGGCGTAGAATGTGCGCTTGATAGCTAACCGAATTCTTTTAGCTGTCAACTGCATAATTTGATCATCCCTGAATAGAAGGTTAATAAAGGTAGCTTTCTTTGGTACAGAAGCTGTCTTTCATAGATGTGGTCTTTCTTTACTGTGACAAGTGATAAAGTTTTCCGGATAACCATTAGCTAATAAAATTGAATGTATATGTCGAAACTCATCCATCACTGTGTGACTCGTGCATAATTTTCTGGCTCTTGAGAACAAACATTTCACTGGGGGACTTTTATACTGGATAGGAACAAAACTGGTAAAATGAAGATATTGTCCACTCCATGTCTGTTTATGAAAAATAGATCGCTTAATCACTCCATCGTCTCTTCTAGTCATTGCAATATCCAGAAAACCGAGTTTGTTATTCGATTCGAGTTCGGAAGTCACTCGGATATTTGGATGAATATGATTAAATAGAGTAACAGAGTTTTCAATAGACTTACTATTATTACCAATAATCAACCATGTTAGTTGTAAAGCGATTGTAGAGAAACTACGAAATGACGAGATCATTTCGCGAAATTTGTCTTCTAAATGCCTGATTCAAATTTATCAACGGGAATAATTGTTTCAATAAAGTTATTCGTTCGAAAGACTCTCAGATACTTTTCTTGAAGCATACCATAAATTCTTAGCCAAGTTGATTATTATTACTATTATCGTTCCCTTGTCTTCCAAGTTGAATATAGGACTTCAGCAATATACCCTCTTTCCAATTGGTTCTCCGTGGTCTATATTTACGTGGCACTACAACTATCTATACACTTTCATTTCCTAATCCCACTGTAACGTTAGAAGACGAAGGACTTAGAAAGGGAATGTTTATTTGCAAACTGGTATCTCTATATAACCAAATTATGTACAAACTCATCTTCAACGTGCCATTTGCACGGACGATCTTCCGTGTTGTGCTACTTCTCATTTTCCTTCATACTGTGTCACTTTGTGTTCCTTTCGCGTCTCCCATTTATCTCTGCAACGCTGTATCGCTTGCTTTCTCTGACATAATATCTATCTCCCTGCTTTTTGATATTTTTATGTCGATGAGCGTCTCTTTATACACCCTAACCCTAAACCTACCTTCAACCTGCTGTATCCTACTGGTCACGGCTTCCCACCAGAACCCCAGGTCACTACCTACCTGAATAGGGCCAGTCTCTAGTGAGCAATGTGCACTACACTGTTTTTTTAAACTGTACGGTGATGTGTATATGAAATCTGAAAAATGAGAATACTAACTCAAACCAATGAATAATAATGATGTGAGGAATCCTAAATATGAACACAATATAGTTAGTGTACATGGATACACACACACATATGCACAAAAATTAATATCTGCTAAGTGAGTAGGTCTTAGTCTCTCTACAGATAACTCAGCACCGGAAACTGATGGGATTAAAATTCTGAATATTATTTCAGTTGTTAGACTATTCATCTTAATTATTATTATTGATTTTTTCCTTTGCCTTCCAAGTGAAACATAGGGGGGTTCAAGCTTGAGCTCTGAAGTTTCAGTAGCAATGGTGTTTATTTTTATGCGGTAAGGTAGCTAACCTTACACTCTACCTTCCCTCTTTGCCTGCCTTACTATCGCCTCAGTGAGGTCTAGGAGTGAGTCGGTGGCTGGAGATCGACTCCTAGACCATGTCTGGTGTGGTTGGCGAGCGTTCTAGGTCTGCATCTCTAGCGTAAAATTGTCAGCTTACGAATCAACACCATTAACACGAAGTGTTGAAATTTATGTGTGTGTATTTCGGAGTTCCAAGACTCGATATGATAACATAAACTGAAAACTTCCACTTTTTACAGTAAGAAAGGTTACTTGTAATATATGTTTCCATATTAGAAAGCATAAAAGCGTTTTTGAAGGCCTGTAGATATAATGTACTTCTAAAATGCTGCAGTATGAATGTGTGCCACTAGAATACGAGTGAAAACGGAAACATTTACCATGCCACTGGCTCCAACATACTACTAGAAATTCATAAAAAGGCAATTTGAAATGTTTAACTTTCACACCTAATGTCTAGATATGACTATGAAGCAGTATTCACTGCTTTAGATTAGTTAGTACTCTGACGCCGTTCAATTCATTGCGGAACGACAAATATCTAAAGAGAAGTGGATTACTTCTGTCATTCTGTGAACATAGCAACAGACTATGCCGCCACAAATAAGCTTTGTTGCTAGGATAGGAGATAAACCCACTCGTGTTATGAAAGTACTTTACATACCTCCCCCCACCCATATACAGAGACTGATGTAGTAGCATTTCATTTAAATCCTGTATTTGATTCCAACAGGAAGAGGTTAAACAGAGGTGCCCACCAAAATGGCAGTTGACTGGTTTCCACGTAGAACTTCGCACAGATGTGGAGCAGTTAGAGTTGCCACTCTCACCCCACGTAGCACACAAAGTAAGAGAAGAGAGTGAAGAAAAATACAAAAGACAGAGATAGATAATAAAAAGAAATGTGAGTGGGGAAAAAAGAATAGTAATATGAAAAAAAAACAAGGGAGTTTTATTGGATATGATAAATCACAAAGAGTGAATGCATCTGTGCCATTGACAACGACTTCGAGCCATATCACCGATTGTCTCCAGCAGCCATTGGTTCTACCATCTCGGCTACCCCAACCACCCAGTCAAGAAGTCTAAACCTCCCTACGTGGCTGGCTGGCTGGCTTAAACTAACTGTTGTGGATTTCATTGACTGATGAAGTCATGTTTTGGTTTGACCACCACTAGCTTTCTCTTTTCCAACCTGATCAATCCTATGACAGTCAGCTAACATTGCCCTTCCGTCGAGGTAGACGATGGCTAGACATGCATGCGTAACACGTGTCCTAACCATCTCTCTCAATCGGTGTAACTTCACAATGTGGAAGATTTAAGGTGATAGTGACATTTAAATCCACAAACTCATTTTAGAAATTAGCATTTTTCGGATAATGGAACTTTGAACACTTGTCCAACGAAAGAATTCAATCAAAACAAGATCTCTATATATAAATGACTGTAAGATGACATAAATGAGTTAAAACGTCCCACTGCATTCAATTAGGTTACGTTAGAGTAAAGAAATCTCGGTTAAATGAACAGTTTTGAGCCTAGAGAAAGACTAACTCTAGAATGTCATGAAATTTGAATCCCCTACCATCAAATTAATTGGGTGAGAAGAAGGAGATTGATAATTTCAATTTAGACTTCGTCACAAACCAATACCAGTTAGAGATCACTGAAAATCAGGGAGCACTCGAAAGTTGTTTTGTCCTGTTTTGGGACTCTTCAACACTGCTATTCAGCCACTTTGTTTACGATTCACTGACCACTGAATTTTAACTATTTCAACTCATGATGTAGTACAATTCTCACCAGTGTCTTTGATGAACATCCAATTCACCTTGACATAATGGACTCCATTGGTCACAACTTCCTACTGCATCTTGAGGAAATACACCTAGTAGCCATCAGCTAGCTGGTGGTTGATATTCAGACTTAAAGGCTTTGTATGGATTTTGGTAAGGCAGTGGTGATATATCATGAAGTGACAAAGTTCGAATTCCGGGGGTCATTGAATTTCAGCCTGAGTGGTCACCTTTTTAATCTCATAACCTGAAGGTCCTAGATTCGATCCCTGACATGGTAGTGTATGAGCACTGCTAGCATTCTGCAGCTATGCGGCGCGACAGTGTCGCTGAACCCTTTTAGACAGGATCCACGTCAAACGACCAATACACCTGACTCAACAAGAACAGGTGACCTAGCCATAATAGCCACAAGCAGACTTCCACTTAGAGTTACTTGCATTACATAGCTTCCTGAACACTATTTCATAACTCTCGCCACTAACTTGTTTATACATCAATCTGCAAACCAAGAAAGCAGTGTATATGAATAATTATGAGGCATTAATTTCCTGTAATACACGTTACCATTGGAGATGACCATAGTACAAAGTATGTGATTAGAAAAGAGGAATCACTTTTTATTATTTAGTTATATAAGTAAGTGAATAAATAGATAGATAGACGGTCACACTATAATCCCTTTTGTATTTCGTGTTTTGCAAACCTTGACCTTAATCTTTGTTTTATTTCACAATGTAAACAAAATCAGATTATCTTATGGTAATGCAGACAATAATGAATATAAATATGATAAACAATCTATTTGGCATGTATCTTTGTTTTTCGAATAGAATTGCCTTGAAAAGTATTTTTATTAATCTATCCTTTATTAACTGATATCAGTTCCTGAATCCAAACAAATCCGTATAAACCAGTACTTGAATATCAGTCTGACGCCCACTAGTCACTGGCACTATTCAGGTGGGTACTAACCCTGTTTCTAGCGGGAAGTCGTGATTGACAAGTGGGGTACAGCAGTAATTCCATTATGGGTAAATTTTGTTTTGATAAAGTCTCACAGTGTTATACAGTAATGTTTACTGGTGACTTTTCGAGCACAATTTATTGCTCATAATCATATCAAGGTAATCACACGACTTCCTAAATTCATTTATATAGTTCCATTGTTTTTCACTTGATTTTCACTTGACTTGATTGGTAGTAATATTTTCCATATTTCGGGTATGAGTGGTGAATCATTCCTATTGCATGTGTCGGGTGTAGAATCGATGAACAAGGATTCAGTAATCAACCTCCCTCTCCACCTAACAGATTACTTTTTAGAATTTTAACCTTCTCCCACCATGCTATTGTGTGGTTGTGTGCTAATGCATGCATTGCAATTACTGAGCTTTTTTCTAAATTACTTATCTTCTCTGGGTCAACCATTCTTACCTTAGCTAAATTATTATGTTCTGACAGGCAATCTGACTACCCCTGACCTACTAGTTTGACCTATGTAGTCGACTTAACTCATAGTCATTGCAAGCTATTCTGTAAATTATATTATTTTGTCTAATTGGGTCAACCTACGGGTTGCTGTAACCTACAGAGCTTGTCCCTGAGTGAGTTTGTAGGTTTGAATGCCACTGTAATTCCTGCATTATTGAGAATCCTAAGTAGGGAGGGTCTCAGATGTTCCCTCTTTATATGGTATAACTGTAGATGACTTATATTCTCTCTTATTTATATTGTCATAACTAGTTTCACAATTCTTTTTATTTTTCTTTTGGCGTTTTTCAATCTTCCTAATGAATTTTAGAGGATAGTTATTTAAAACCAACGCCCCTTCTATCTGTTTTATTTCATCATTAAGGTCTTTTTTTGTGCTACTTAGTGCCATTGCTCGGTTTGTTAAACACTTAATTAAGCCTACCTTAACAGTTAAAGGATGAGATGAATTAAAGTCTAAATATCCAATATTAGAATGCGTTGGTTTTCTATAAACACTAGTGTGTAGTTTACCTTCTTCTATTCGTTTTATTTTACAATCTAACATCACAGCTAATTCTCCTTGCTCATTTTCGGGTACAGCAGGTCGGGTGTGAGGACAAATACTCGCCGCCGGTGACATTCACTGGTGCTAGTCGCGCTATATCGTGAATTGGAAAAACTTGTAATTCATGAGCTGGCCATTGGATTGGGTCGCAGTAGCTTAATGGTCTACGAGCTAGCTCGCCTTGTAACCAGAATGTCGTCGGTTTAAAACCCAGTGGGGTGGGTGAGCACTACTGAAGAGTCCCTAAACAGGGCGAAACGACTGTTTAGTAATCCTAGCTGGTTCTCAGTTATCTCTGTAACTGATATTGGTTCGTGGTGAATACTACATTCAAATTACTTTTTAGTCCCTGGAAAAGCCAATAATCTAAAGATAAAACTTGATATCATGTTGTGAATACTACTTATATAAGTTCATTCAGCGACCCAGGGTTTTTTTCAATTCACTTAAAAATAATAATGCATTACATCAATGTCAATGTTTTCTTTCGCTTCAACACACTATCTCAGATAGACTAACTAATAGTTATGTAGACTCATTTTGATATATATATTCTAGTAGATACCTTGAGAAAAATGGCAATGTTGCCTAAATTATCTTCAGAAACGAAACAAAAAAAAGTTTACCAACTTGAAATTAACCCTAGCAACTGAATTGCACTAACAGTTTTTCATGGCGCATGATTATGATTGATAACATCAGTATGTCGTTGATTTAAAATGCGAAAAAGATTCCTGTTGAATCACTCTTAAAGCTATCCATCTTTCTATCACATGTTATAGTATTACAATTAGTAAATCATCTCATGAAATAAGCCTAAAAACAGCATTTGTATGTCTGCTTGACAGTGACGTAAAGCACATTCCAAAATATACATTATCCATTAACAATCATTTGCATATCTAATTTAGGAAAAACTAAAACACTTAATATTTAATGAATTTATTTATTTGAAAGTCGTATTTCTATTTTTTTTACTTTCTTTTTCGAGAAAAATTAAACACCATTGGCAAATATTGAAGTTTTCAGTTTATATCCTGCCGATTGTTTGGTTGACTGATTGATTGATAAGTAACTAGATAGTTGGAGGCAATCGGCAGGCAGGAAGCCCAGCCTTGGACCTAGGTTTCGCACTAGTTGGCACTCACCAGCCAGCAAGGAGTATCTGCAGCCTTGAACGAACTAATGTCCCTTCTGAGATTCGAACCCACGTCACCCAGTGCCGCCTGCAGTCAGAGACGTTACCACTGAGCTATTCGAACTCGCGATTGACCTCCTGTAGGACTGTATTGGATACTCTCATTGGACACTAGCAACTGATATGAAGTGTCCAGTCCTTTCTTTGTTGCAAACTGAATCCTATGAGTCAGGTTTGCAATATGGCCACCTTTCCAGGTAGCTCGCCATCACGGTGCACACTGATTTGATGATATTAGATAGTTGGAGGCAATCTGTAGGAAGCTTTGTACCTAGGTTTCGTGCTGGTTGGTACTCGTCAGCAAGCTTCGACTCCCCCCATTAAATTGCTATTTCTCTGGGTATTCCAACTAACTGTGTAATTATTATCCATTTTTTCTCCTCACTTAGTGTTTATTGATATTGTTTAAGATATTAGCAGTAATATATGCGTATTTCTCAAGTATTGGCTTTGTACGGATTGTGTTTGATTGGTGTGAAGGTTTCATCATGAGCTGACATCAGTTAGAGAACCATTGGAAAACCTTGGGGGACTGCTGAAGAGTCCTAAACTAGGCTGACGAAACAGCTCTCCAGTACTCCCTACTGGGTTTTCAATGGTTCTCTAACTGATATCAATCCGTGGTCAGACGTGATTCTCGTCAACCGCTGAAGTGGATCTCAGTCACTGAATCGTCTACAAGTTTGCCTTATAACCGGAATTTCCTGGATTCGAACCCTGGTGGTGGATGCGTACTGACTATGAGACCGAAACTAGAATGAAACACCTGTCCAGTACTGGACTGGTGCTTCGCCCAGTCTGGGATTCTTCATCAGTATGTTGGGTTGGCCATTAAGTCGGGTCCCAATGGCTGAATGGTCTACAAGCTTGCCTATTAGCCGGTAGGTCGTGGTTTCAAACCCTGGCGGTAGGTGTGTACTTCTGAAGTGTCCCGAACTAGGGTGAGATAGATCTCCAGTACTCTCAGGTTTTCCAATGGTTCTGTAACTAATACCAGCTCATAATCGAATCTGCAATTTATAATTATCACCATGCACAAAATTAACAATCATAACATTTGTTTAATTATATTTCTTTAGTTGAGAAATGATAAAAATTTTTGAAGGAATCACTCGATCTCCGCTCTCAGAGACCGAGAACTTCGGTCTGACATAATCACTCAAAGTGAGATGAAAAAATAAACTTAAAAACAAACGATAACTTATGCCCATTGCACAAAATGTGGCCCACTTAACCCTCATGGGTGCAATGTTCCAGTCTTAGTAGGAACACCATTATCCCACACTAAGAATGCAAATACATCCAGCCAACGAGTCCTAAATCGGTCAAAGTGCGTACCGTGGATTCCTCTTCCGATTACCACCAAAAAGATAAATAACATTGATTTGTAAATAGGATGACAAAGCTGTGAATATAAATTCTACAATTATCCGTAGTAATGATAACAATAACAGATGAGGAAGTGAAATCGGCTTTTTCACTATCCTTGTCATCACAAAACTCACCACCTTTCTATCTTTATTATTAACAGGAGTGATTTCAAATCATAAATTTCACATTGTGAAGAAATTAATTAAAACATTCACTTAGTGGATTTATAAGAACTGAAATAAGTAGCGAAGATTTCCGGTTTAATCACGGATTGATATCAGTTAGAGAACCATTGAAAATCAACAAGGGAGTACTGGACAGGTGTTTCGTCCTAGTTTGGAAATCTCAAGAAATACACACTCATGACTTTATCGGTGACTGAACCGACAACCTTCAGTTTAAGAGGTGAACCTGTTAACCATTCAGCTACTGTGAAGGATTCTGGTGACCCTTGTATTCTAACTCCTCTAATAACCCATTGACTAAATATTATAGTTTGTAGTGATGCTATGGAGTTTGCTACTGACAGGAATTTTAAGTAGTATGTTGTTTGCGGATCCTACTTCTAGGGATCAGTCCTATAGTACGTATCTAGGCGTCGGTGGCACAGTGGTAGAATGCTCGCCAACCACATTTGATATGGTACGGGGTTCAAATCCCGGCCACAAAGGCACTCCTTTACCTCGCTAAGCCAGAAATAAAGCTGGTAAAATAGGGGAAGGTTGGGCATGAGGCTAGCAACCCCATCCCTTGTAAAAATAGAACACCACTGCTAAAGAAACTTCAAGCTTCTGGCCTGAAGCCCTGTGTTCCACTGGAAACATGAAGGAATAAAAAAATATTGTTTGCGAAGTTTTCTGCAAGAATCCTAAATAGGAGAGCAACGGATTAAGTTGTAAAGAGAAGAAAGCACTGAAAGACGCAAGTGGAACAATATATATTGGAAAAAAAGAGTGAAAGCAAGACAAAGTAAGTATAGAATATGAAGAAGCGAAAATATCAGTCTAATATTTCTGTATACTTTGCCATCATTGTAATATCATTTGGCTAAATAGACATATTTCTGCTACCAAATATGGATGTATTGTTACAGAATGCGTTTGTTTCTCTAACTTGTCTATCATTCATTATTTAAACATTTTAGCCAGCTTCCTTGACCTGATTTGTATTCATTATTTTATTATTATTACTATTTGTCTTTGTTTTATGTTATTACTTATCGTTAATGCCCCCAATGTGTTATTGTAATTACTGGAATATTGACAGTAAGGCATTGTTCTACTATTTTCAAGATTTTATTTGCCTAAAATTAAGATTGTGTGGTATGGAATGACTGCTTGGTATTTGGCGATCTGCTTGAAACGTTTATTGTTCTATTTCATCCTCACAAACTAAATTTTGCTCTTGTTTTTCTTGAGGATTTTATTATTTTTCAAGAGTTTCTTCGTAGGGATTTGATCTGTTCCATTGAAAAGCAGCAAGAGAGTACTAGGCAGCTGTCTCATCCCAGTTTATGAATCGTCATTAGTATGCACCAACCTCCAGGTCCTTCTGTCTGTCTGTATGTCTATTCTCAACATAGAACTTTGCACATATGTGCACCACTTCAAGTCGCCACACTCCCTCCATGTAGCACACAAAGCAAGAGAAGATAGTAGAAGAAATGCAAAATAGAGACAGTAGACAGGGATATGAGAAAAAAGGAATAGTAATAACGAAGAACAATATAGTTTCATTGGAAATTATAAATCACAAGGAGTGGACGCATCTGCGCTAGCCATTGAGAACGATTTTGAGCCATATCACCGACTGTCTCCAGCCATTGACCTTTACCACCCCGAGGATCCTAACCAGGAAGTCTAAATCTTCCTACGTGGCTGGCTTAAACTATCTATTGCTGATTTTATTGACTGATGAGGCCATGTTTTGGTTTGACCGCCGCTAGCTCTTTTCGATCTCGACCCTATCTCAGCTAACATTGCCCTTACGTCGAGGGAGGCGATGACTAGGCATGCATGCGTAACACATATTCTAACCATCTCAGTCGATGTAACTTCACAGCCTCGTCAGTTGATTTCCCCCTCTTTACCTAGCACTCGACCTATGTCTAACCTCAATATTGCTCACCCTATTATACCAGTTAACACGGGAGATAGAACGCGGATACCTATAATAAAAGACAGCTAGCCTTTTCATGTCTTCCAGGTCCTTCTGCTTACAAGGCAAGCTTGTAGACCATTCAGCAACTGGGACCCATGAATTTCGATTTCTACTAATTCGTGATTTTAACGCAACCAATGGCAAATGTCATCAGTGACCATCTGTCCTTACTCCTGTTGATTCTCAGATATTTAAGAATTCTGTTTCGTTGATCGCCTTTCGCTGTATGCTGTGTATTCGCTACTAAAGAAATCTGTTGGACTATACTGGTACCAGGTGAAACTGTTGACATACTTTTGGTACATTTCCGATATGGTAGCATAAATTTTACCACCTACGGTAATTAGTATATTGATACTGTTGAGACATAATCCTTCACAGTACACGACTGAAAATAGTTTGGTAAATTATGCAGAAGACAGAATGAAGTATCTACCTGTCTTGATCTTGTCGTGCGTCAGTAGCACAGCGGTAAAGACGCTAGCCAACCATGCACATGGTCCGGCGTTCGAATCCCGGTCGACGCACTCCTTTACCTCACTAAGCCAGAAGTAAAGCTGGTGAAGAGGAAAGGTTGGGCATGAGGCTAACAACCCCATCCTGTAAAAATAAATACTGCTACAGAAACTTCAAGCTTCTAGCTCGAAGCCCTATGTTCCACTGGGAACGTGGAGGAATAAAAAAGAAAACTTGTCTTGATCGTGTTATTATGGGACCCTTGAATATTTTTTCCACGTGTTCAGAACAAAAATCTATGCTTTTGACTAATTCCGTGCTTTCAATTTCATTCTGGTGTTAGAAAATTTCATATGCTTATTCCCCTTTATGAATTTAAATAAAGCAAGAACAACAGTATTTTGTGCAGAATAATATGGTAGCGTCATTGTTTATTTCGTTGGCTTCTCATCATCTGCTTACAGCCTGAAGAAATAATTATTAAGTTCATGTATAGAAAAGTTTTAACATACTTGCAAACTTTGAATGATGTCAGCTGACAGGAGGTTCCGAACTTAGTGAACAGTGCTCAGAAAATTACCCTTAAATAGTTTTTACGCAGGTAGTTCAGATTTAAACAAAGTAAATTTAAGCACACAATAGTAAAGGAGTTACGTAATAAAGGCGAGAGGTGCGTAAGATGATGAGCAACTAGTAATCTGGGTAACAATGTACTGAGTTCAACTGAAATCACAGAAACAAGAGACAAAGAAAATTGCACTATATCAAAGGGGTG
Source organism: Trichobilharzia szidati (assembly GCA_944472155.2). Taxonomy (NCBI): domain Eukaryota; kingdom Metazoa; phylum Platyhelminthes; class Trematoda; order Strigeidida; family Schistosomatidae; genus Trichobilharzia; species Trichobilharzia szidati. Next base: position 42,962,002 of record OX235276.1, on the reverse strand, counting down.
GGGTTGAGGTTAAAGCCAAACATTACGAAATCAAATGAAAGACAAAGTAACTTTTATTGGACACTAGCCTGTGGCTTGAAGCCCTACGTTCTACAGGAAAAGTAAAGGAATAAAATTATATATATACATATATATATACTCTCCCTCTTCCCCTTGTTGTCTATTGCTACTTTCCATATATCCAGTATGAGCGTCGCATCATTCCAAAAGCATATGTGCGATGTTGAGTCGATAGACAAAGACTCAGTGATTAACATCTCTGTCCACCTCACTATATTACTTTTAATAGTCTCACCCTGCTTCACCCATCCTATTTTGTGATTACATGCAAGTGAATGCAATGAAATGGTTGAGCCCTGTTTTCTACATTATTTAACTTAGAAATGTCAATCATTCCAAGTCTAGCTAAATTTCTATGTTCCAATAAAATAGCTGACCCGGATCTACTAGTTGAACTTCATTAACAGTCATTACATGGTATTTAGTAAATGAATTATACTATTTTTCTGAATTGGATCTAATACTGCATCATTGTATGATATTTAAAATAAACTTATCTAATATGGAATTAGGTTCTTCGTAACTTTTGAAATTCTTCGGAATAATTCCACTAATGTAGAAATCAGTTTTCCAAAATATTAAATATTCCTGTAGTAAAATTTAGATCGACACATTTAAACGAACAATATTGCTTTAAATATGATCTCATTAGGCCTAAATCTCATATACATAACTATCGTGAATTGGCCTAAGTTAGAATTCATGGCCTGATGACCGAATTGGGTCCCAGTGGCTGAATGGTAAACGGGCTAGCTCGCCTTGTAATCAGAAAGTCCTGGGTTCGAACTCTGTTGGCCGGTGGATACTGCGAAGAGTCCCAAACTAGGCAGACGAAACAGCTGTCCAGTACTCCCTGGTGGCTTTCCAATGGTCCTCTCACCGATGTCAGCTCATGATGAAATCCTGTAACAAATAAATATAAACCAACCACAGTGTTTTGTCAATAAGATAACAAGCTTGTGCCTACAAATTATGCACTCAGTCATAATAACATTAATGATAATAATAGTAATGGTTTTATCAATAATAAGGACGAAAAAGTGAGGCGATCTGTGATAACAAATATAACGAAAAACAGCATGATTTAAAAAACAAATGTTCAGGTAGAAGTAGTAGTCGATAACGGTTAAAAAAAAAACAAATGAACCGATTAGGTAATGCTAGATTGTAAGGGAAGTAGATAAAATATGTTTTAATGAAGATGTGATAAAATTAAGGGATGATAAGAGAGGGGTTGAAAATATGAGAAGGGGTGGTGAAAAAGTCATCAGTGTGCAGTAGACGAATACGAAGTCCATTGGAAAGATTCGGTGGGATGCAATGAATCACCTTGAAAACTTTCGTTTTCCCCATTACACGACCACTATAAACTAAATGTGACGAAATGAAGCTACGCATTGTTTTTCTCAGTCCTTAGAAATCACTTTTGCAGCCTGATTCTATAACATGCAGACTCATAACTGAAGATATTTCAAGCTTACTCGTCTAGGTAAACAGAAGCTCTATAGTTAATTAGTGGATGGCGATTAACAGTGGAATCCAGGGTAAAGCGCATTTCGTCGTATTTGGGATGACATCGTCGAAGCATCTGCACAAGAAACCGACACAACAACCTCTCGTGGCCCAAGTGGTCCAGTAGACAACGCTTTGGCGTTTGAAACTATGGGCACTGGGTTCGAGCCTTGATGGGAACACCATCATTGACTCACTGAGGGGTGCAGGTACATCCAGTTGACGAGTCCTAAATAGGACAAAATGTGCATCCTGGCTAGATTCCGCTGCTAGTCACCAACCGCCAACTAATTTCTAGTGACATGACGAGACATCATCGAAGCATCTGCACAAGAAGCCTCCGACATGTCAACTTGAGACTGAGCACTTCATTCAGTCCAATCAATCGATGGGAAAATCTAAAATTGAATTAAATTAGCCCTATAGTTGATTATTTCTTTTAACCTAACTTTTTCGAGAAGTTTATCCGATGTATATTGAGTAGTGAAAGGTTTTTTCAAAGGGAATAAAAAGACAGTTACAGCGAAGAAAATTTTCTTTTCGACGAAGTCATCATCTAGGCTGTACATTCGTGTATTTATATCAAATGGATGGGAAAGTTCCAGAACAATTTCTGGTTAGGGGTTAAATTAATAAAAATTACAATTAGGAATTACTGAAAATTCAAGCCTCTAGCTTGAAGACCTATGTTCCACTAAGAACGTAAAGGAATAAAATAATACATATATATGTATATACTCTCTCCCTCTTCCCCTTATTGTCTGTTGCCACTTTCTATAACTCCAGTATAAGCGTTGCATCATTCCGATAGCATGTGTAGGGTGTTGAGTCGACAAACAAAGATTCGATGAAGGATTTCATCATAAGCTGACATCAGTTCGAGAACCATCGGAAAACCTACAGGGGGTAATGGACAGCTGTTTCGTCCTAGTCTCTCTGGACTTTTCACCAATACACACCCACTGCCATAGTTCGAACCCAGGACCTTCTGGTTACAAGGCAAGCTCGTAGACCATTAAGCCTCTGGGAACCGATCCAATAACCAGCCCATGAATTCTAACTTCTGCCAATTCACGACATGGCGCAACCATTTTGCGATATCTTCTTCGATGAGTTACTGCCTAATCTTCAACCTGCTGTACCCTACTGGTCATGGCTTCCTGCTAGAACCCCAGGTAACTGCCTAAATATGGCCAGTCGCTAGTGAGCATCAGACTAATTTTCAAGTATTGGTTTTTTAGGGATTTATTTTGACTGGATGAGGGATTTCATCATCAATTTACACCTGGGTTCGAACCCCAGTAGGTGCGTATTGATGAAGAGTCGCAAACTAGGACGAAACAGCTGTCCATTACTCCCTGCAGGTTTCCCAGAGGTTCTCTAACTGATGTCAGTTCATGATGAAATCCCTCATTCAGTCGAAATAAATCGCTAAAAAACCAATACTTGAAAACAAAGATTCGGCGATTAATCCCTCTCTCCACCTAATTATATTACTTTTGAATACTCTCACCCTGCCCCATCCACCCTATTTTGTGATTACATGGAAGTGAATGCAGTGCAATGGCTGAACTGTGTTTTCTAAGTTGTTTAACTTAGCAATGTCAATCATTCCAGGTCTATGTCCCAATAAACTAGCTGACCCCAATCTATTAGTTTACTTTGACCTCACTAACAGTTATTACATGGTATTTAGTAAATGAATTATATTATTTTTCTGAATTGGATCTAATACTGCATCATTGTATGTTATTTAAAATAAACTTATCTAATATGGAATAAGGTTCTTTGTAACTTTTGAAATTATTCTGTATAATTCCACTATTGTAGAAATCAATTTTCCAAAATATTAAATACTCTTGTAGGAAAATTTAGAACGACACATTTAAACGAACAGCACTGTTTTGAATTAGATCTCATCAGGCCTAAATCTCATATACATAACTGTCGTGAATTGGCAGAAGTTAGAATTCATGGGCTGGCCATTGGATCAGGTCCCAGTGGATTAATGGTCGACGAGATGGCTTGCCTTGTAACCAGAAGGTCCTGGTTTTGAACCCCTGATTCTATCAGTAACAAAGACGAATGCATGGACTACCAGAAGTGCACAAAAAGGACGTCCCACTCAGCCCAATATAAAATATGATTAATTCGCCATATCACCCAACTGCGAAGTGGCTGGTAGGAAGTTCTTAGACCAGTGTAAGAAAAGCTGTCGATATACAACCTCCGCGATACATTCGATTTCGTAGATTCAATTAAAAATGCCAACTTGCATATGAAAAGTGGTCTCCTCAGACGTCGTTTCTCTATTCACCAATGTTCCACTGACAGAAACTATATATTTTCTGTGCGACTTCATCCAATGCAACAGCACAGATGTCGGCATACCGATCCATTATCTAAAGGAGCAGTTACTACGTTGTATTTTCAACGTCTACGTCAGATTCAACGATGAAATCTACAGGCAAACAGATGGCGTAGCAGTGGGCTCTCCACTGGGACCCCTCTTGGCAGACTGTTTTATGGCCAGCCTCGAAAACAACTTCTTGTCATCGACTATCACTGACCTCCATCTTCATAAGAGATACACTGATGATACTTCCATCATTTGTGATGAGAACATGAACCTTGAAAATTTACTTCAAATCTTCAACAATGCCCACCAAAACATCAACTTCACTGTTGAAGCTGAATCCGACGGAATGTTCCACTTCTTCTACGTCCATCTGACAAGAAACTCCAACAACTCCCTGAAAAGGTCCATATACAAAAAGCCAATATGGAACGGACAATTCATCAACTTCCAAAGCTTTGTGGCCCTAAGTCGAAAGAGGAACCTTATATACGCTCTTTCCCCGAGGATTCGGAATATATGCACCGAGGAAGTGATTGATGAAGAACTGCGTAATCTCCAAGGAACCCTGATGGAAAACGGCTTTCCCCCTAGGTTCATAGACAAGAATCTAAAATCAAAGAAAACTTCTGAACAAGTCCAATCCGTCCCGAAGAAGATACTTCTGCTTAATCAAAGGTGACTTTGAAGCAGAAATCCTTGTCAAACGCCTCTGCAAATGTCTGAGGAAAGCATACTTCGCCACAAGCCTACAACTGAAGTTTACCTGCAAGAAACTGTTCAACCAAAACGCGAAAGATAAGCCATCACATTGGGCCACTTCTACGTGCAAAAACGAAAAAGTGAGGCGATCTGTGATAACGAAAATAACGAAAAACAGAATGATTAAACAAACAAATGTTCAGGTATACGTAGTAGTCGATAACGGCTAAGAAAATCAAATGAACCGATTACGTAATACTAGATTGTAAGGGAAGTGAATAGATTATGTTTTAAAAGATGTGATAAAATTAAAGGATGATAAGAGAAGTGTTGAAAATATATGAGTAAGGGGTGGAGAAGTCATTAGCTGGTTAGGTTTTTATAGCCCAACAAGAGAGGCATAATGGCTGTACGAACTTCTTTTGAATGCATACTTTAGGCTTGATAGTTCGAATGCCTATCGCCTCAGCTGTGTGTGTGCAGTAGACGAATAAGAAGCCTATTGGAAAGATTCGGTGAGATGCAATGTATTACCTTGAAAGCTTTCGTTTTCTCCACTACATAACCACTATAAGCTAAATATGACAAAATGGAGCTACGCATTGTTTTTTCTCAGTCCTGAGAAATCACTTTTGCAGCCTGATTCTATAACATGTAGAATTCATAACTGAAGATATTTCAAACCTCCTCATCTAGTTAAACAGAAGCTCTATAGTTAATTGGTGGATGGCGACTAGCAGTGAAATCTAGCCAGGATGCACATTTCGTCGTATTTGGGACGACATCGTCGAAGCATCTGCACAAGAAGCCGACACAACAACCGCTCGTGGCCCAAGTGGTCCAGTAAACAACACTTTGGCGTCTGAAACTATGTTCACTGGATTCGAGCCTCGATGGGAACACCATGACTGACTCACTGGGGAGTCCAGGTACATCCAGCTGGCAGACGAGTCCTAAATAGGATGAAATGCGCATTCTGTCTAGATTCCACTGCAAGTCATCATCCACCAGTTAACTTCTGATTACTTGCCCAGACATCGTCGAAGCATTTGCAGAAGAAGCCGACAGACATGTCAACTTGAGACTGAGCACTTTGGTCCGATCAATCGATGGGAAAATCTAAAACGGAATTAAAGAAACTCTATGGTGTTTATTTCTTTTAACCTCACCTTCTCGAGAAGTTTATCCGATGTAGATTGCGTAATGAAAGGTTTTTTTCATACATTTGTTCCCCTTAATGAATTTAAACAAAGCAACAACTACAGATTTAGCAGAATAAAATGGTACCATATTTTATTTCGTCGCCTTCTCTTCAGCTGCTTACAGGGCAAAAACATTATTAAATGTATCTACAATAACAATTTAACATACTTACACAGAGTTCATTTTAAACAAAAATCAATCGATCAATATACACATACACTAATAATATATACATATATATATATGCAATATTGAACACAATTCCAAGCAATAATAATCATACAAAATGAAAACTTTTCAGTATCTTGCATTAGGATGAAAATATCCAGTTACCAGGGCAAAGATAGACTGATAACTGCTTCTTTCTGAACGCACAAATCAGGTTTTAGGCGCTTGATGGAAAAGGCTTCAGCAAACTTAAGGAGCATTGAACTCTTTTGCTTATTGATAATTTTGAATGACTTTTCCACGTCCACCTCATGACCCGTGTCAAGAAGATGCCTGGCGATGGCACTGCCTAAAGCATTTGTTCCCTTTAGACGTAAGCTTTTTGGTACATGTTCAGAAAATCGTAGATATGCTCTTCTTTCTGTTCTCCCAATGTAAACTGCTCCCGCAGATACATGTAAATTTGTATATACAGTTGGAGTTAACATGAGAAGGATATCTATCGATTTTTGATTGCACCAGAGAGCAAGTTGTTCGAAAGACGGGAACGAGCGTAGCTGCAGGATAGGCTATGGCTAGTGATGTACTCAGCCTTCTGTTGATCATCGCTGCAAAGTTTTCGCCTTTATAATCAAGCTCAAAGTAGATTGGCTTTTTTCTTACTGTGATTTGTTTTTCATTTGGGACTGCAGATCTTCCATACTTGTTGATGAACCTTCGAGGGTACCCATTGCTCTTCAAAGTCTTTTCAAGAAACTCAAATTCTTCCTCTAGTTTCTCTGTAGAGCATATTCTTCTCGCTCTATGGCACAGAGTCTTGACCAGTGCTCGTTTATAGCTATTTCGACAAAAGCTATTAAAATTTAAGTATTGTCCTTTCCATGTGGACTTACGACAAATTGACTTTTGAAGACTACCGTCTTCTAGGCGTTCCATGGCGACGTCGAGGAAGTGGAACTTCCCATCACTTTCATGTTCCACAGTGAACTTGATATTGGCGTGTGCATCATTGAATAATCTTAGTAGGTGTGAAGCTGGTTTTTCAAAGCTGGTTTTTTTGAAGTTTAAACTTGTATACTATACTACGTTTAACTTTGGTACAACAACAATAACGAGAATGACTTGCATCACTTGATTCATTTCCTCTTTTTTACATGTGACACGTGTACACATATATTCTTTATTACAAGTGACATGTTTTATGATTGTACATTAAAAGTACAGAAACTGATAGGTACACGTACACCACCACCAGCAGCACGACCGCAACAACAACACCACCAACAACAACAATGACACGTACACACACACACACACAGACAGAGTTGAACATCAAGACTGACAAGTGAATATAATTGTGTCAGTTAAAAATGAAATAAAAATGATATTAGTAAACCTTGAAAAGAAAAGCGGGTCGTATGAAAGTGAAGAGGAAGCGAATGAACGAGCGGGCGCGTGTGCATGACAGATTTATATATATATATATATATAGAAGGGAGAGGAGTGACGGAAGAGTTGAAAGTGTCAAAATTCATTTATCATATGATCCTATGTGATATATAAATACATATATTTATATATCTTTAAGAAAATTAAATGATGAAATAATAATATTTAGAAAAAAATAATAAGGGGAAACAAAATTTTTTCAACAATTGCTAAATAATCTGGTTTTTTCTTAGAGAAAAATAAATATTTAACTGTTTATTATAAAAAACAAAAGAGGACAAATAATATGGAGGATATTTCGTCATTTTGTGTTTTTAGGTTTAGGAATCATATCAAATTACAGGTCTATTTTCGATTATTAGATTTAATGAATTTAGAGCTGGAATAATTCAACTAACTGACTTGATTTATTGGAGGGTTTCATCAAGAGCTGATTGTCACTTAGAGAACCATTGCAAAACCAACAGGAAGCACTGGATAGTCAACTGTTTCGTCAGCTTAGTTTGAAACTCTTCAGCAGGACGCACCCAGCAACTTCTGGTTACAAGGCGAGCTAGTTCTTAGTGGCCCGTGAATTTCAACTTCTGTCAATTCATAACATTTCCAAGTGGGCGCACAATGTAATGAACTGGCAGAAGTTGGATTTCGTGGGCCACTAGGTCAGGTTTCAGTGGCTTGATGGTCAACGAGCTGGCTCGCCTTATAACCAGAAGGTCCTGTTGAAGAGTCCCAAACCAGGCTGACGAAACAGCTGGCCAGTACTCCCTTGTGGTTTTCCAATGGTTCTCTAACTGATGTCAGCACATGATGAAATCCTTCAACTAATCGAACCAAATCCGTATGAAACCAATACTTAACTTGATTTAGTCAGTGATTCCGAGTGGTACGGCGTAAGACTTCGCCAGCACATCTCCTTCATTCCACTCTATTCTCTTCAGTCTATTTTTTAGCTGGCTTCACAAATGATCATTAACTTTTATTTACTCCTTCTTTGCCTCCTCACAGAATCTCGTCCATGTAACCCTTGGAGTAATGCCCATCTCATCAATTCCCGTTCGAGTTCCACTGATTAGGGCCTAACTAACATATGAGATCACTCAAAGGTCTTCTTCTTGATTGGCTCATCACCCTCCGCACCAATAAACTATCTGATCTTCTGTGTCGAAGACAGTGAAGGCAGATGTTTATGGAAATCTTCAGTGGACTGGTGGAAAAACATTTTTGTGACGCTTGTGCGTCAATTCGATGAACTATATGGCAGCACTGATTTACTGGCTTGACATTAGAGTTGAACATTTGTATCTTATTCGTTCGTTGTAGTGAGTACAGTGGATTTCTACACTGACTTCAGAGTAAAGAATATCTACCTTACAAATCATATCTTCCACAGAAACCATCCCAACCACTCCACACTAAATATATTTGTTCCCTGAGACTAGAAAATAGATCAATAATTTGATCGTTTAAAATATGGAATATATTTTGGGGTCAGTAATGTGGAAAGTATCACTATTATTTTTTTTCAATAGTTCTTTTGTAAGGATTAAATTTGTTTTTACGAGTTGATCACGGATTGATATCAGTTAGAGAACCATTGAAAACCCACAAGGGAGTACTGGACAGCTGTTTCGTCAGCCTAATTTGGGAATCATCGGCAGTACGCACCCACCCCAGTGGGGTTCGAATCACGAATTGGTAGAAGTTAGAATTCATGTAGTGGCCATTGAATCGGGTCGGGTCCCAGTGGCTGAATGGTATACGCGCTTGCCTTGTAACTGGAAGGTGGTGGGTGCGCGCTGCCGACGATTCTCAAACTAGGATGAAACAGCTGTCCAGTACTCTAATGCTGGTTTTCAATGGTTCTCTAAATGATTATCATTATTATTATTACTATTCGTCCTTTGGGTTCTGAGGGTTCTGTACTTCACTCGATTCTTTGTCATTAATTTCATTAGCGACCTGCATGATATTCTTATCTAGTTCTTATTGTCTTGACCGTACAGCTATGTTCTTGATTCGTTAAAATGTCCAACTAACGCTGTTCATTCCATGGAGAAAAATAAAAAAGTATTACAAGGGGCCAAGTTAAGCTTTAAGCACCAGTGGACTGCAACCGGACCGATGACCTTGAAACGCCTGGTAAGCAAGGTAGTGAAACCTAGTAAATAATATGGTAAGCATGACTAAAATATGCTTAATGAAGTGTTATGTTATTATGTGGGATATCTGGCAGGTTTCAGGTTAAGTTCGGGACGACGAATTAAGTCAAGGTTTGAGCTAAGGACAGGTTAGCGTTAGACTAACCTAATAAGGACACCATTAGGATTGATTCGAGTTATATTAGGGCTTGTTTAGGGACATTTTCACTTTAGGGTTAGATTAAAGAAAGATGAGGTTTAGAAGACCTAGATAATTAATTACAAGCATAGAATGTGGTTAAATTACTCTGTTGATGCTCCAACCTAAAACTGTGAGGTATTTTTATCGCATATCAGAGAAGGGTATCTTGTGTAACAGTTTCATGCCTTTTTATTCATTGTTTTCGTGAGTATATGTACCTCATACGCACAAATCGCTTTTATCATGTGGTTGGTGCGTTCAAAACCCTACTAGCCCTCCAATGACAAATAAGAGAGAACAAAGAAGACTATAAAACTCAAGTTTCGAAGTCGTGTGTTTATAATTGATATGATTATGAACAGTTTTATAAATTGTGTTCGAAACGTCATCCAGTAAATAATACTGTTTCACTGGATGTGATACATCTAATAAACAAACTAATATGGAATCTAACTACAAATTAACTCTCATCATAATTTATTCAACTTCGAAAAACAGCTTAGCTTAACCTACAACCATAAGAAAAACGATAGTAAATATGCATTAGTAAGTGAGTACTGTAGCTCAGTCGATTAGTATTATGATATTATTATTATTGTTCCCTTAGGTTCCGAGTGGAACATACGGCTTCAACGACACATCTCCACTTTCTTCTATTTTCTGCTGTTCTCTTCAGCTGGGTTCACGAGTGACCATAATCTCTCATCCCCTTCTGCAACTCACATGATCTCCTCCATGCCACTCTCGCAAAGACGACTGACTCTTTGCTTCCCATTTGGATTCCACTCAGTGGCCTAGCTCCACCGATAGGTCATCAAATGATTAACCTATAAGCCACCTAACTGGAATTTTGTGAGGATCAGTAAGTTTTTCTACCCCCGAATCATAGTCATTATGTAATTACATCAAATCAGACTAGGGGTTGACTATATGTATCAAATGTATTCTATGAATTATAATCATTCGTCGATGTCAGCATATATATAAGGTGATATTTTGTCAAGAAAATTAAGGCAATACATAAAGAATTTAATTGGTGGATGGTGACTAGCAGTGGAATCCAGGATAAAGTGCATTTCGTCCTATTTGGTACTCATCAACTGGATATACCTGCACTCCGCAGTGGATGATGATGTTTCCACCGAGGCTCGAACCCAGTGCCCATAGTTTCAGATGTCAAGGCGTTATCCACTAGACCACTTGGGCCACGAGAGCCACCTATTGTGCAACGGGGCATGTTAATTTAATTGAATTTTAGACTTTCCCGTTGATTGATTGGACCGAAGTGCTCGATCTCACGTTGACATGTTGGCGGCTTCTTGTGCAGATGCTTTGACGATGTCTGGTCATATAATTAGAATTTGATTGGTGGATGGTGACTAGCAGTGGAATCTAGCCAGGATGCGCATTTCGTCTTATTTGGGACTCTTCTGCCAGCTGGATTTACCTGCACTCCCCAGTGAGTCAGTGATGATGTTCCCACCGAGGCTCGAACCCAGTTGAATTTCAGACTTTCCCGTCGGTCCAGTCAATTGACGCGAAAGTCTAAAATTCAATTAAAAACAATACTTAAAGAGTAGAAATAATTGGAGTGGAAGTGGGTAAATTTATCAAGATAGTTGAAATAATAATAATTATTATTAATATTACTATTATCATATATTCCCATCATATTATATTCACATATTCACATTTCCGAAGGTACTTTATTTTCCTATCATTTATTTCACGCATGTTTATTGAACTTTAGGTTGACCTCTGTTTATTTAGTTATACATTCATATACCTAATCAATAGTGACTCATAATCCTATACACCAATATTATAGCACTTTAGTATTTCAACTCACTGTCAAACTCCAACGCATACATACACACACAAGAAAACTAGCTGTTATTGTCTGTTGTAATTCACATATGCGATTGTCCAGCTATGAAAATGAAATCGTCGAAAAGAGAATTTCTTCGCTGCAACTTTACGAATAGCCTACTCTAATCGTCCATTGATGCATTTCAGTGTCAAGGAAATGTTACCTCGATTGTCTAATTCCATGTGTATTTATAAGGTTCATCTGCTCTTGTGGAGTTAGTTACACACTTCTGCTCTCTTGGTAACAACTCCGTTGATTTGACCTAACTTTTGCTTGTATGCTTATTTTTCTACTTAAAACCCTTGTGTAATTCCGCATATTTTGTGTCCATGTACACTCTGAGTACAACTCTTTCATTAAATTATTCATGTTATTACGTAACTCTTCTTTCACAATCGTTTGTGACAACTCATCACTTTTGCTACTCTCTTATATCAACATCGAATTCATGTGAACTCACTAATTACACAAGACGTTCGTCGAGGGAAATATCCCGCCGCGTTGAAGAGCAACTCCCGGTTTGGCTGAGCAAAGGGAAATGTAGAGATATTAATTCATCGACACTGCCGCATATTATTACTGTTTGTAAGTAAGATCGATGAAATAAGGAATAGTTAGCCTTTACGTCTAAATGGAGGTGGCCATGGTAAAGAAAGTGACTGAACACTGAAGTTCAGCTAATTGAAGTAGATTTCGCTGACTGCCGTTGTATGTAAAAAAAAGGAATCCTAAAACAAAACTGGGATTGCTATGAGTACGATAAATAAACGCTTTTGTTAATATCAGTTCTATACTCAAGATGATGTGTTCGAATTGTCAAACCATGCACAATAGTGTTAGGATACCCCTCACAATGAACACGCCTAATTACACCCTCAAAGTTAATGGTCTCACAGAAGCCGTGAAAGCAGTAGACACACATGCAGTAGACTAAATGGGTGGCTTATCCACAAACTTCGAAAGCAGTATCAGTTGACTCATGAAGAAACAGAATATTTCTACTGCACTAAATTTCATTTTTTATGAATTTTTTTTTAAAACGTTTTGTTACAACCTCACCAATCATATCAATATATATACATATATATATATATATATATGTATATAAACTCTAGACCACGTGAGTGGTTAGCGAGCGTTCTACCGCTAAAACTCTCAAACAACACTGGGAGAACAGTGTGGTTTCAGGCTGATTATATATATATATATATATATATATATATATATATATATAAGGTGTTATTAGACGGTTGGAGACAGTCAGCAGGAAGTCCAGTCTAACCGAGGTTTCGGGCTAGTTGACAGCCACCAGTGACTAAGGCGTGTCTGCAACCTCAAAGGAACTCATGTCCCTTCTGAGATTCGAACCCAAGTCACCCAGTGCCACCTATTGTCAGAGACGTTATTACTGAGCTATTCGAACTCGTAATTGACTTCCTGTTGAACTGTACTGGATACTTTGATTGGACACTAGTTGGTAACTAGTGTAATCTGCCTAGGCCTTTGTTTGGTGTAGACTGAACTCTATCAGTCAAGTCTGCAGGGTCGCATGTAATCCATACTCATTCGTTATTTTCTTCTTGCTTTCAAACTCCTAAGTATGAAGTTTATTCTTTATACGTGTTCTGGATCTTTTAGCCTTAATATTTCTGAACGCTATTCATCTCCTCTATTGTTTCTGAGCTTTAAAGTTTCTGTGGTAACTGCATTGATTTCCCGAGGTAAGGATGCTAGCCACACATACACACACTAAACCTACCCTCTCCGCCTGAATTAGGATCACTTAGTAAAGCAGTCGCGGAAATCACCGCTTTCATACTTATCCAGGTATCATCGTTTCAAATACAGACAGCACAGGATGAGAATCTCAAAAGTAGGCTTGTAAAAGCAAGACAGGGGTTCGTTACTTTGAAATCAGTATGGAAATCTACTATGCACTGAATCTTATAATGTCAAGTTATTTAGAGAATTGGCAAGTGTGTCATGAAAATGCATTCCCAGCAGGCTAATGCAAACTGTCATAAATATCTGTCCATGCTAACTCGATATATGCTGGCTGAAAACGAACTCTGGCAAAGAGACAACTGACACCCTTTCGTCCACAAATGAGCAGAAGAAAATGGAGATGGACTACACATAAGCTGATGATACCGTGGTGTGGCATTACACATCATGTCCTCAAGTGGAAGCCGAACTGGAAGCTACCAGATAGGTGCAGGTCCAAAGATGACACGGTGGAGATCATACGTGTGAGAAGTAATCAATAGCTAACGGCTTATATGGAGCTAAGTGAAGAGGAATACACAGAATAGAGTAGAATGTACCTGTCCTGCTGAAGTACTAAGCACTCAATGGAACAATGATGATAATAATAATAATAATAACTAATTCATCACTTAGTGTTTGTCGATTACGTAAGACTAACGGACCAAATGTAGTATTTTATCGATTGCTTTCCTCGTGATGTATGATTTCATGCGTATTGTTACAGAATGATATCAATAAGTGACCTCTAATGGTATTTGTTTATTTTTTTGTAACAATGTCTGTGTAGTTTTCAAAAGAGTTTATCTAAGCAATATTCTTTACTCACCAATATCTTTTTAATTTGTATCACATACGTATTACTCAATCATTTGTTCTCAGCATTACAACATCTTAGAATGAATTATTTGCATCGCATTTTTTTCTGAACAGTAAGCGTTACTGTATTTGTAACCATTCTCATTCTAAAGAATAATCAGTGCAACATCCAATATGACAATGACCTATGACCCTTGCAAAATTGATGATACTGATATAGAAATCAAGTCTGAAGTTAAGTATCTTGGATTAATAGTTTCTACTGACCTATCCTGGTCTTCCCATGTCTTAGCGATTTCTAAAAGAATATTTCGTCTGACTTTTTACATTAAGAAGTGAAAGCGCCCAGGTATCACTCAATCCCTCCTCTTACAGTTTATCAACTCGTGTATTCTACCTATTCTTCTTTACTGCTCACCCTTATTCTTCCCTGGATTGTTTAAAAAAGACTATGTCATACTTCGTAGAACTCTGAAGACTGTCGGTTAGTAGGGCAAGTGGTATCCCATTGGGCCATATCGTTAACACTGTCAGTGATAGGCACTTGACGTCATGCAATAAATTCGCTAAACGAATTTTGTCAGACTGTGAGCATCCACTTTACCAGCAGCTCCAACCTTGTGTCTCCTCAGGTAAAACAAGAAGTCTTTCCAGAAGACTTTATGCACGTACGTCTAAGTATAAAATGTTCACTAAACCATATTTGGCACGTACTTTATGTGATGAAAATAGTGTTAGGCATGAACTAAGTAACCTTATTTGCACTACTAAATGAACCATTTCCTCCACTCTTACAACATCAACCTTTATTGTTACTGTACTTCTTGTATTTATAATCCTCTCAATTTTTTGTTTTTATTTGTTTATTTTTTCATAAGTGTAGACATCATTTAAGCTGTGTTATAACTGTTAATTTTGTATTTCCCCTCACTATACTGTATCAACAGAACATTAGATTCAATAATCTATAACATGCTAAAATTTCCAAACTGAATCGACAATACTGTTTGAAACAAACTCACTGGTATTATTATTATCATTATAATGTTGATTATTCTCAATTCGTGCTTCGAATATTTTTGACTTTATATCGTAAATGTGGACAAATTCATCTGGTTAATTTTGTTTTAATTTTTAATTTTATTTATATTTTGAGTAATTCAGATGCAATACTGTGACAAATGTTGAGAATTCCATTCTTTATTATAAGCACTGTTTTTGGAATAAAGTAGATCATTATTATTACTATTATTTACAAAAACCAAAGCTACTAACTACTCCCTTTGGAAGGTTCTTTCTTTAAATTCATAAGGAAAAAGTCGATTACGGCTGTTGCCAATGGTAAACCCATAATCACTCTATCTGTCTGTCTGTCCATAGAATCTTTTTAAAGAAGAAATGCGCTAATTCACTCAACGTCTCACAATAGATTCTTTCATGAAAGATATTGAAATTCCAACGACAACAATAATACTCCTTATCAAGTATTGGTTTGCATGGGCTTGATTGGTTGCAAGGTTTGACATCAGTCAGATAACTATTGGCCTAGTTTGGGACACTTCAGCAGGTCCTACCTACTCTGGTTTCGAACCAAGACCTTTCAATCACTGAGACTCGATCCAATGACTAGCCCATGAATTCCAACTTCTGAACTTATTCAAGTGTTGGTTTGTAGGGATTTGATTGGTTACAGGATTTTCATCATGAGCTGACATTAGTTAGAGAACCATTGGAAAACCTAGGAGTACTGGACAGCTGTTTCGTCCTAGTTTGGGACTCTTCATCAGTACGCACCCACCGGGATTCGAACTCAGGACCAGTGAGGGTGTAGGGTGCAGCAGGTCGGGTGTGAGGACAAATACTCGCCAAAGATATTGGCTAGGGGTCGCGCTATGTCGTGAATTGGCAGAAGTTAGAATTCATGGGCCATTGGATCGGGTCCCAGTGGCTTAATGGTATACGAGCTCGCCTTGTAACCAGAAGGTCCTGGGTTCGAATTCTGTGCAACTGCCAGCTAATTTCATAGGCGAGTAATCGTTCATCTACCAGACTTGTTGAACCACTCTGGTTAAAACTTCTCATTGAATCTCCAGGTAACTTCACGTATAAGTTCACCACATACAAAGATCTGTGATTTTCATCAGTGTCATGCTGATACTTCAGAAGATATCATGAATCCAACTTTCGTATCCAAATCTTTCATCCTTTCAAGGAATTCAAAACTATCCCTCAATTTGTGTTTTACCAGTTCACTCACCATTCATTGTTTGTAAACGTTTCACCAAAACGATTCATCTGTCATATGATATATATTTAGGGAGTTTAAAATACCTAACACTAATAGACGTGGTAATCTATTTTAATGAATTTTGACAAGCAGTATAAGCATAGATAGCCTAACTGACGCCAACACGTTTCAATAATTCATGCAAACTTGTTGTTTCAGTGTTGCTTGTGTTGTTGTTGTTGTTGTGTTTTTTTTAAAAATAATCTAGTTATCTGGGGTTCTCAGTCCTTTCTGTCAAATCAACAATAGTTAAGATTAATGTCAGCAAAAACGTTTTGAGCATTGTGGAATAGATCAAATAAATTATAATTATATATTTTCAAGTATTGGTTTGTAGGGATTTTGTTTAATTGGTTGGAGAATTTCATCATGAGCTGACATCAGTTAGAGAACCATTGGAAAGCCACCTGGGAGTACTGGACAGCTGTCTCGTAAGCCCAGTTTAGGACTCTTCGGCAGTACCAACAAATACTTGAAAATTGATCTGATGCTCACTAACGAGTGGCCATATTCTGGCAGTGGCCTGGGGTTCTAATGAGAAGCTGTAACCAGTCGGATACAGCAGATTGAAGGTGAGAACAGTTAGGCATCGAAGAAAACATTGAGAAATGGTCGCGTTATATCGTGCGTTGGCAGAAGTTAGAATTCATAGGCCACTGGATCGAGTCCCGGTAACTTAATTGTTGACGAGCTGGCTCACCTTGTAACTGGAAGGTAGTGGGTTTGAATCCTGGTGGTGGGTGCCTACTGATAAAGGGTCTCAAACTAGGCTGACGAAGCAGGTGGCCATCCAGCACTCCCTGTTGGTTTTCCAATGGTTCTTTGACCGATGTCAGCTCATGAGAAAATCCTCCAACCAATTATATTTCAATAGTTTACACACAGTGGTAAGTGTTTTTGTTAGTGAAGATATATGGATGACACGTTAGTAATAATGAAAAAGAATGATTTTGAGAAATTCTTCTCACCCATATGCAGTCATGTCGCTTCAACAAAATTCACTATGGAAATACAGAATGAAACTGTAAAGTACAAAGAGTAAGAGGTGATAGCATAAAAACGATGCTTTGCAGAAAAACTAATCATTCTGGAAGATTCCTCGATTATCACTCAGTTCATCCACTCACGGTAAAATGAGGACTAATACAAGGTCTTGCAGACAGAATACATAGACTTACAACAACACCAAATGACCAAGGAGGAGAAATAAACGTCTTATTCAAAAAGAAGAAATTATGAAACAATTGAAAAATCGGTCTACAGAGAAGAAGTGTGGACTGGTCAATACATCTAAATTATCACGGCCTCTGCCTAGAAGGCTACAAACGGAACTTAGTCAAAGTGCTCTTCAACGTAGCTAGAGCGTTATGCTCAGAAAATAAGAGTGAAGGGAGAACTCATGATTATTGAAAAGAACCATATATGCATAATAAATATCTCCAAAAGTTCATATTAAAATGTGGAAGCAAAAAATGCCTAAACTGAAATCCGGAAAAACACAATTGGAAAGAAACCGGTTTTTATCTGTCTATCGTATAAAAGAAGTGAGAAGTATCTACAAGAAATGAAGAAAGAATCAAGGATGAATTAAAGAAAACATTTCCCGGCCACCAGACTGCTTCCGCTTTACAACACGGAATGCACGTTAACTCATTCAAAAGTAGATAAGTATTCTGCTCATGTTGTAACTCAAACTGCATTTACCAATTCACCCGCAATTGTTGTAGTAAATACATAGGAAGGACAGGGAGGGGCGCGTCTGCTGGATTTTCTGAGAACAACGCCCTGAAAGTCTTCGTATTAAAGGCAGAAAAGTGTTCTCAAGTGTGATAGCCAGACACCTGATTGACGCGAGACATACAGTAGAGATTAGTCAAGCTATCAAAATAATCAATATACAAAGAAAGCCTTGGTTACTTCATTTAGCAGAAACATTGCTATCAAAAGATTTCAACTCAACTGTTGTATTCAAACAGATAGCGTGATAAATCTCCCACTACCCTGGAAACTGAAATTGTTTTGTTTTGTTCGTGTATTTCTCTGTTGCGTTCTGTTGCTTAACACCCCACTTGATTTTGATTTTCACTTATTCAGTTGAACTCAGTATAACGTTTCCAAATTTACTGAAATGTTTGTCTTAGCTATAATTTTATTTGTACATTTCACTCCCATTCCATTGAACTTTCCATAGTACAATGTACAAATCCACTGTGTTATTCGATCTGGTATTCTGTCTGTAGTCTATCCTTGTTTCTAAGCCAAATCTGAGCTGTATTCGCAATCCTCTTGTCTAGTTATGCTATAAATGGTTAGCCCTTTAACACTGAATGGTTTTTCTATGGTTTAGTTTGTAAGGGTTAGTTATGTTTTTACGAGTTAATTACTTTACTTTACTTCGGCTTTCTCCTACGGGAGGATGAGCCGGCTTCATGAACATCTCGAATCGTTTGTAAGAGAGTTCATGAAGTTTCATGGGAATTTGGTACGAGTGATGTCCCCAGAATCGCTCGGTCTTTTGTTTGAGAGTGCGGCTCTAGCCTTTACACAACCAAGTGTGACCTAAAAGGCAGTAGGAGTGGAGTAGGCAGTCCACTATCCATTGGCAGCCGGTGACCGGAGTTCGGTTCATACGCCTTTTTGAATGGGGCCAGACATCCAGGACATCCAACAAGCCCTTTGTCCATACGCCTGCCGGTGAGCTCCAGTGGGCTTCATACGCCAGTCGTTGGAGGTTTGGAATCAGGGTTTAGCCATCTCCCCTAGACTGTCATCCAATGGACAGTCAACCGGGTGAGGAGCGTCGGGTATCCGCTTTCGCCCTCTCACTTTGGTGAAAAACACCTCCGCCACGTGAAGGCAGTGAGTAGGACTTCCTCAGGAGAGGCTATGTAAGACGCCCGGTCATATGGGAGCATTTCAAGAGGTGTGCGGAGGGGTGGCCAACCCGCAGCGCAAGGCACCCACCCCCGACCATCCTGAGGCTTTGGAGACGAGTTGATCACGGATTGATACCAGTTAGAGAACTATTGAAAACCAGCACTGGAGTAATGGACAGCTGTTTCATCCGTCCTAGTTTAGGAATCATCGACAGTACTCACCCACCACCAGGGTTCGAATCCACGACCTTCCAGTTACAAGGCTAGCTCGTATACCACTCAGCCACTGGGATCCGATTCAAATCACGAATTGGTAG
Organism: Trichobilharzia szidati; assembly: GCA_944472155.2. NCBI lineage: Eukaryota > Metazoa > Platyhelminthes > Trematoda > Strigeidida > Schistosomatidae > Trichobilharzia > Trichobilharzia szidati. The sequence goes on along the minus strand of OX235276.1, from coordinate 42,942,279 downwards.
AAATTAGAATTCATGAACTGGCCATTGAATTGGCTCCCAGTGGCTGAATGGTATACGAGCTAGCTTGTCTTGTAACCGGAAGGTCCTGGGTTCGAATCCCAGTGAGTGCGTACTGCCAATGACTCCCAAACTAGGCTGACGAAACAGCTGTCCAGTACTCTCTTGTGGGTGTCCAATGCTTCTCTAACTGATATCAATCCGTGATCAACTCGTAGAAACAAATCTAATCCTTTCATAGCAACTATAAAAAATCCAGTGATGTCATCTGATTTGGTATTATATTCTATCACGTTGCCCAGAATACACATACAGACACACACGCACAAAAGCACAAACATACGGAAGGCTGACTTTTGTCATTGCAGAGACATATAATAATGTTGAAGACAACTTTCCCATTGGTTGATTATAGATGACCATTTGAAGGGGACAGACTGCTTCGGAGAGATTGTGACAGTCTTCCCAACTGACTAGTTCACACTGTATGATGTGGTTTATAGCATTCAGGTGAAATGATAAGGTTGAGGACGTAGCATTGAGGAACTTCACAGAGAATTTTCTTTCATTGTTTTTGGATTACGGATTTGGAAGAATCTGTTTCAGTACATAGTATTAGGCACGCTACAAATTCAATTTTTATCTGTGCAATGTATTCAGTGTGTTAATGTAATTCAATGCTTAAATTCTCTGAGCTGGTCAAAATCCTACATTATTTGTAAGTTCACGTGAGAAAATTATGACTCAGTGTGAAGTCATGGAGGAGGGAATTAATATTGTGCCTTCCAATTTGATTGTCGTCACCAGTCTACACCTATAGATATATACAGTTTTTAATACAATGCACAAGTGGCCATTCTTCTGGATTATTTAACTGATATGGCTAGGAAGATTTTGTAAAGATAGCAGAACTTATTTTAAAGTTTGCCAAGCGTAATTTCAAAAATCAATTTAACTGGGAGCCATAGTACTGACTGATGTGTCCCGAAATTACTTTACCTGATGGTGTTAGTGTTGGCGTCTCTAGCTGAATTTTGATCTACGGATTGTCTAACTGATCATCACTTCCTAGTTTGACCTCTGTATATATTTAACCGGATAGTCATTACATGGTATCTGACAAATGATATTATTTTGATTATAATAAAGATTTTTTTTGTATTTCCCAATGAATGAAAAACAAAACGATATTGATTTTTTACTGACGTTTCGCTATTTAATGCTAATAACTTTATCAAAGTATTATTAAACCAGAATTTACAAAATCTCAGCACATATATAAGAAGGAGTTATGAGGTGAGAAAATAGACTTAGGTCAAGTTAAATGGGACATATTGAAAGTTAAAATATCAATGAAGATCACTAAACCAAATAACGAAGGTAATAGTACATCTGTTATGGTATCAAAACAAAGTTTACTAACTTGATCATCCTTCGTCAGTCCGGGGTCATTTTTTGTTGTTGTCAAGTTGGTCAATTGGTAAAGATAACAAAATCAAGTGTAGATTGTTTGATTTGATCAGTGTGTAAAATTATAAAGGCAGTGTGTGTTTACACAGTGAACTTGCTTATCACATTCGTGTTGATTTTGTCACTTCAAGGGGAAGGGGAGGGAGGTGTTGTAACCAGGTCAGATTCTGTTTTAGTCCACCATTCCTGTTCAGGCAATTTGGATTCCACTTGATATGAAGGGCTTCTGATGTTGTGGGACATTCTTTGTGATTCGTGAAATTTTTCCGGATTATTTCAATATGGTTAAAATCAATTTTTTGACCTGATTCTATAGCGTGTAGACCACCACCTATGGCTGATGATTTTTCAAGCTTTTCTAGTTCAACCGTATTTCTCGGTGGTTGAACAGATTTTCTGTGGTATTCATTTCTTCTGATTTTGATTTCTCTCTGATGATGTCTGTCCGATGTATAACGCATCACATTCCAAGCATTTTATTTTATAGACACAATTAGATAGAGAACCTTTAGGGATTTGGTCTTTTATATGGACAAGGTTGTTTCACAGCATGTCTGATGTTCTGAAGAAAACTCTAATGTCAAGCTGATTGAGTACTCTTCTGATATCATCTGACTTCTCTGCTCTAAATGGAATGACAACTGTTGACGTCCATGTTTTCGGAATGCGTTTTCGGCCATACTTAATGTTAGTGTTGGTTTTGTTGATGAAGTTCCTTGGGTAGTTGTGTTTTGCTTGAGGAGAGTTTCAGTAATGTTTGATATCTCTTCTTCTTTTTCTTTCTCATCCGTTATCAGAGAGTGTGTTCGTCTAAGAAGACTTGCAACAAGTGATATTATTTTGACTTTGTCAGTCTGTCAGTTGCTGAAGGCGCAATATCTATCCTTGAGTACACTAGCTTGTTTTAGTTCCACACTTATTCATTTGAGTCTTATAGAGAATCTTAGGCATGGTATCAGATTTTCCTTCCTTATTTTGGCGTAGTGAGAAACTAATCGATAAGTTATTGTATTACTTAGCCTAGATTGGACCTTTTCTCCCTTAAACGTATATTATTATAATATTATGTTATTAGGGAGATTCATTATATATATATATATATATATATATATATATATATATAAGCATCTTAATATATATCTAAAACTTGGGCACTGTGGTAGTAAGTAATTCCATATTAGTTTGTTTATTAGATACATCACATCCAGTGGAATAGTATTATTTACTGGATGACAATGTTTCCAACACAATCTAGTATTCATTATGAATTATTTAAATTAATCTCAGTGTGTTAAGAAAATCAAAACAAAATTTTTCTGAACGTTTCGCTGTGTAAGCCACAGCAGCTTCTTCAGCAGCAGCGAAACGTTCAGAAAAATCTTGTTTTGATTTTCTTAACACGCTGGGATTAATTTAAATAATTTATAATGAATCAATCTGACTTGGCGCTCAAATTATCCTAGGAAGTTCGTAACACCTACGGTCTGGAAACTTACAATCTAGTATTGTTCATAATCATATCAAATTATAATCACACGACTTTCCCGGTTGTGACAGAGATATTCATGAATAGGTGGGAAAACTTAGCGATTGAAACGTTCAGTCCCACCCCAAAAATATGGTGGAAGTATGTAGATGACACATTCACTGTATTTAGAACACAAGATATAGATAGATTTTCAAAACACATCAACTCAAAGGTGGAGGCAATTCAATTCACTTATGAGTTGGAAAGTCAGGAAGCGGGGGAGCTTCCAATGTTAGATTGTAGCGTAAAAAGGGAAGAAGATGAGAAGTTAAACACTAGTATTTACAGGAAATCCACACATTCCATCCGATATTTGAACTCCCGATCATCCCATCCTATGCCAGTGAAAATAGGATTGGTGAAATGTTTAAGTGACAGAGCACAAAAACTAAGTAGTATCAAGGAAAATCTAAGACAGAAAGTGAGGCATATAGGAAAAACTTTGAAGCTTAATAATTACCCTGATAAATTAATCAGGAAGTATTTAAGGAATGGTAAAAATAAAATAAATAATAATAGCAGTGATAGTAATTATAATAATAATATTATGACGACGTGCATGTCAAAAATGCTAAATATAATGACAACACCAATAGTGGTACTTCCATACAGAGAAGTAACCTAAGAAACCTTACGGAGAATTCTTAACAAAGCAGGCAGGAACAAAATTGGTTGGCATTCAAACCCTGCTCAAACTCAATTAGAAACAAGCTTTGTTGGTTAAAGGATCCTGCCAGTGGAGCCAATTAAACAAAACAGTTTAGTTTATCTAATACCCTGTTGGAATGAGTGTCAGGTCAAATACATAGGTGAAAGCAGTATAACGGGGGAAGTCAGACTAGCGGAGCATAAAAAACTAGCAGAAAAATCTAGATCAGTTGACCCGAATAAGATAAGAAATCTGGAGAATAGTTAAGCTGTCGCAAGCGCTACATGCGATTACACAAAACCATACAATAGGATCATGGGATAAGATGACAGTTTCAAAATCTAATGCAACAGTGTATGAAGGGAGAAATTAATAACGGAAGCTTTATTTATCGAATCAACTGCAAATACGTGTAATAGGAATGATTCAACACGTGTCCACCCAAATATCTGGAAAATTCTACTACCCCTACAACAATTAGGAGGGAACAAAGAAAATATAAAACTCAATTTTCGAATTTTTTTCGGTATAATTGATATGATTATGAACAATACTAGATTGTGTTCGAAACATTGCCATCCAATAAATAATACTGTTTCACAGTCCGTGTGATATATCTAATAAACAAACTAACATGGAATGTCAGCATCTTGTGTATTCTTCTGTTGAATTCCCCCCTCAAACAATATTCCTATTTTTGATGATAGCTTGATTCCACACAGTATTTTTGGTACAACTTTGGAATTTTCAGCGTATGATGTCGGTAGCCCAAATTTTGAAGGCTGACCAACTGATATCAGGTGTGCGTCAGCAGGGGATCAAAACCCGGACCATGTACATGGTCAGCGAGAGTCATAACCGCTGTGCGACCGATATTATTACTTATATCTACAATGAAATCTATTGAGTCTTCATACGAAAGTGTATCAATTTCGCCTATTACACACGACTGAGAATGAGCTAATATATGGTGTGTGTATTTGTGTTGAATCCATTCGCCTAAGTCAAGTATCTCTGTGTCAGTCGCTTAGCAGAGTTGAATCGTTTCATCAAAATGGTATATACATACAACATATACAACTCACTGACTATGTAGAGTTCCTGTATACCCGATCACATACCAACTGAGGGACAGAGGTATCACTTCACTGACTAATTCTGGTGGATGACAGATGGCTCAGTTATGTAACTCATCGATAATGAACTACAACTCCGCTGACGATGGTGATGAAAACCTTAGTTATTTCGATTGGACAGGAGTAACTAGTGTGATGTGTCTAGTCCTTTCTTTGGTCCTGACTGAATTCTATCAGTCAGATTTCAATGTGGCCACCATCCTACAAGGTGGCTCGCCATCGCGGTGCACATTGATTTGATGATATTAGATGGTTGGAGGCAATCGGCAGGAAGCCTTGCTTGACCTAGGTTTCGCGCTAGTTGGCACTCGTTAGCGAGGCGTCTGTGCAACCTCGCTAACGTGACTGATAGAATTCAGTCTGCACCAAAGTTAGGACTAGACACATCACACTAGTTGACAGTTTCCAATCAAAGTATCCAATACAGTCCTACAGGAGGCCAGTCGCGATTTCGAATAGCTCAGTGGTAACGTCGCTGACAACAGGTGGCACTGGGTGACTTGGGACCGAATCTCAGAAGGGACATGAGTTCTTTTAAGGTGGTTGCAGATACGCCTTACTGACTAGTGAGTGCCAACTAGCACGAAACCTCGGTTAGACCGGGCTTCTTGTCGATTGCCTCCAACCATTTAATAACACCTTATTTACATTCAGCCTGAAAATAAATTCTTCTCCAAGTGTTGTTTGAAAGTTTTAGCGGTAGAACGCTCGCCAACCACTCACGCGGTTCAGAGTTCGATCCCTGACTGGCGCAATCCTAAACCTCACCTAGCCGGTAGTAAACCCAGGAATGAGGTGGGGGGCAAGTTTGAGTTTTAGGCTAGTAACATCACCCTGTAAAATTGGGAAAAACTCCATTGAACTGATGCTCCTCTGGTTAACAGTTTGGCAGTATAAGTAAGCTGGTAGGACATTGGAATGGTGGTTGCTTAAATTCCACACTTCAAATCGTTACACAACCCACATTTTCATTTCATCCTCAGTTCACATACATTAATTACATCAATAAGAGTTTAGCAATTCAAAACTGGCTCAGATGGTCTAACCGTCGTCGACTTATTTCTAAATTATAACAAAAGTGAACAGTTTTAGTCCTCTGGATAACAGATATTATCTGTCAGTCATTATAAGAATTATATATATATATACATTGATGAAATTGGTTTCTAACTGTTTCCATGACATTATTAGGTTTTTCTATCTAAGAATGAGATGGATGAGATAATTTAGAATATTTCTCCCCTTAGATGGTACACAATCACGTGATATTTAATATAAAATATATTATCGCTTTAAGTATTAGTATTAGTATGAGTTAACCTCACCAACCAAGAGTCGATTGCTCAGCAAAATATGTAGGATTCAATGGAGATTGATTGATCGGGCATACGCCACTGAGGAAGTCGTCGAATGAAGTTGTGCGCAATGCAGGCCATCACTCGAGTGGAATCCCAAAGGGAAACGACAAGTGGGTGGTCGGTGCGAGGGTTATATGGAGGAGATCGTGTGTTGGGGAGGAGAAGGAGAAGAGGACGGTAGCTGAAGAGGACGGCCAAAAATAAAGTGAAGTGGACATATGTTGTTGAAATTAAGTGTTGGTTTGAATATCGATGAGATGCTCCCTGGCCACTGGCCCTATTCAGGTAGGTAGTTACCTGGGGTTCTAGTGGGAAGTCGTGACCAGTAGGGTGCAGCAGGTTGCGCGGATGTGAGGACAAATACTCGCTAAAGACATTGGCTAGCGGTCGCATTCTGTTGTGAATTGGCAGAAGTTAGAATTCATGGGCTAGCCATTGGATCGCGTTCCAGTGGCTTAATGGTCTACCTCACTTTTTTTAGCAATAAGTCACCATCTTAGAAAGGCAATTCATTCTAGAATGAATGAGTGATACAGTCATATGTGAGTATGCATGTTCATTTCGGCTTATGGTGTATTTAGTTAGTCTAAAATAATTTGATCATTCAACGGAAGATATTATATGTGTTATTCGTCATTCCTTTGCTTTCTGAGTGGGCCGTATTGTTAGCCTCACACCCAAACTTCCCAATTCATCGGACTTACTATCGGCTGAGTGAATTTTACTGATATAAGTATGGAACTTGGGCACTGTGGTACAGTATAACTCCATTATGGATAATATTTTATTTTGATAAATCACACATTGTTGTACAGTAATATTAACTGATGACTTTTCGAGCACAAACTGCTGCTCATGTCATTCACACAACTTCCTTGCTTCATTTATATACATGTGTGGAATTGACCAGATATTTGAATAAAAATCAATATGAGATAATGTACATTCAGAAATAATAATATGAGTGTTATTGATCAATTACCATCAGATGGGAAATAAGACGAGTGCCTTTATAGTCAAAATAAGTAACTTGTTAGAGTGTCATAATGTACGTGAATTGAAATAGAATTACAAGATTATTTATTATCCTCCTCTGATTTAACTGGTGGTAATAATATCTTCGATGCATATTTCTGGTATTTGCATTGAGTCATTTGTGGTGCACGTGCTGGGTGTAGACTCGAAGAATAAGGATTCAGTAATCAACCTCTCTTTCTCTCTCCACCTACATAGATTACTTCTTAGAATTTTAACCGTCTTCTTCCCTATTGTGTGGTTGTCTGCTAATTCATGCAGTGCAATCGCTAAGATTTTGTCTAAATTACTTATCTTCGTGGGGTCAACCATTCTTACCTTAGCTGAATTTTTATGTTCTGACAGGCAATCTGATTATTCCCGACCTACTAGTTTGACTTATGTAGTTTAATTAACTCACAATAATTGCAAGGTAATCTGTATATTATATTATTTTGTCTAATTGGGTCGACAGGGTCCTTTAACCTGCAGAGCTTGTCTCTGAGTGAGTGAGTGTGTAGGTTTAAATTCCACCCTAATTCCTGCTTTATTGAGAATCCTACGTAGGCAGGGTCTCAGATGTCCCCTCCTGATATGGTAAAGCCACTGTAGATGCCTTATATTCTCTCCTACTTATGTTATCATACCGGAAATAGTGAGAATACTGCTACCAATCAAGTCAAGCGATGAAAAATAATAATGAAATTATGTAAACGAAGTTAGAAAGTTGTGTGAGTAGTGTCTTGATATGATTATGAGCAGCAATAAATTGTGCTCGAAACGTGGTCGCATCAGTAAATATTACTGTATGAGAACACTGTGTGATTTATCAAAATAAAATCTTATCTATAAGTGAATTTTAGGTGTGGGTTGACCGAAAATCAAGCACGGACCACGTGTGACGTGGTTAGTAAGCATTATACCACTGGACCACTGAGGTAGACATTCTCTATTCCTATCATATTCAACTTGTCACATGTTCGCCTTAATGATTACTAATGTGGTTCATAATGAAACTGTCAAATTTACACAAAGAATGACACTTATTTAAGAGTAACGCTAGCGTATTACATTTTAAATTGTATTCATCACTCATTACCCAAGAAATATTCCGAAGAAGATGAAGATAAATCAGAGACACGCTGATGAGACCGTCGGGTGACATCGCGCGCCAAGCAATACCTCGATTGAGACCCATGTGGAGAAGGATGAGCTGGGCGTTGATCCGAGGGTGATGTGGAAGAGATATTGTGACGAGGAGATGAGAGTCTATGGGTAATCGTTGGGTCACTAGGATCCTTAGGGAATAATTAGAATATCATCTATTGGTAAAATCATTTTCACTAATATCGATTTAAGTAGTAGTAGTAGTAGAGTAATGCGAATTTTGAAGACAGCATTTGGGAGTACAATACCTACTACTTACTTAATACATCTAAGAGTATGAGATGTGCTTCACTGAGCTTCAAGTATACCTGAATATACTGAGTTACATTTCAATTAACCTTACTTAATCGATAATTTACAAGATTATTATATCAAAAGGTAAGGTGGATCTAGGTCATATGGTTACTAAATGCACTTGAGATACAATTTGTATGTATGTGTATGCCGTAGATGGGTTGTTCTTCGAAAATGACTTGAAAGCATAATCATTCATCACTTGAGGTAGCACAATACAATGGACATACTTATATCATGTGATACAATATGATCACCCTTCAGAATTCCGTGTACATTGTAGCGTTAAAAGGAAGTACAAGATACTAGGTATTTTTCTATAGGCCTTAGCGTAATTTAAATCATCAATCAACTTCATAAACAAGCATCCTTATTAGTGAAACTACTTAATTGTGCTTACTGAAATGATGTACTAATATTATTATTATTCCCTTGGGTTCCTAGTGGAACATAGGGCTTCAACTGCACGTCTCCACTTGCTTCTGTCTTGTGCTATACTTTTCACTTGCGTCCACGTTATTCCATACTGTTTCATCTCCTCTTCACACGATCTCCTCCATGTCATCCTTCGACGTCCCACTCGCCGCTTCCCTCCAGGGTTCCACTCGAGCATTGGCCTGACGTGCGATGTCACTCAACGGCCTCCTCAGCGAGTGTCCAATCCATCTCCACTTCCTCCTGCATATTTGTTGGGTGATTGGTTCCTGTTTCGTTTGTTCCCATAGCTTCTTGTTTGTGATTCTTTCTGGCCATCTAATCTTCAGTAAAGAGCGAAGACAGTTGTTGATAAAGGTCTGCAACAGGCTGTTGGAAATATTCTTTGTGACCCGCCAAATTTCTGATCCATATAGAAGAAGTGACTGACTTGACGTTTGTATTGAAAATCCGAATTTTGTTGTTGATGCAGGCTGAGTGACGAAGATTTCCAGATTGGTTTCAGGTTGATGATGAATGTGTTTCTCGCCTTCCCGATTCTCGATTTGACATCCTCGTCCGTTCCTCCTGTGGTTGAGACAATGCTCCCTAGATAAGTGAATGAAGTAACCTCTTTCAAATCCCTCCCGTTGATGGTGATTGGCGCTGGATGTTGCTGCTGTTGTTGTTGGTTGGTTGGTTGGTTATTTTCATGACCTCCGTCTTGTCTATGTTCACCTGGAGTCCTGTCTTCTCCAGCTGCTTCTTCGACCAGTTTGTCGGTTTTCGCTTGTAAGTCTTCGATTTTGTGTGACATCAAACATAAATCATCCACACGCGAAATCCAGGTCTTCTAGGTTCTTCACGTCGGTCCAGGATATCCCTGTCTTCTCGTTTCCCACTGTTTGACGCATAATCCAGTCCACCACAATTAGGAATATCATTGTTGATAATAAGCACCCTTGTCTGACTCCTGTTTTTACTCCAAAAGCCTCGTTGAGTTTTCCGTTGTGGATCACTTGACATGTGCCATTGTCGTACAGTTGTTGAATAAGGTTGATGAATATTTGGGGTACGCCGTAGTACTCGAGTAGTTTTCAAATTACTTCGCGGTCAACGCTGTCGAAGGCCTTCTCAAAGTCTATAAAGTTGAGGTAGAGGTTTGATTGCCATTCCATGCTTTGTTCGATGATGATGCGTAGAGTTGCAATTTGGTCAGAACATGATTTGCCTTTCCTGAATCCAGCTTGTTCTGGTCGGAGTTCTGTATCCAGTGCGTCCTTTATTCTCTTCAGGATGATGCGACTCAGGATTTTACTTGGCGTCGACAGGAGCATGATTCCTCGCCAGTTCTTGCAGACTCGTAGGTCGCCCTTCTTTGGTAGTTTCACCAGGTAACCTTTCCTCCAGTCAGTAGGCACCTTTCCCTCTTTCCAGATCTTTTGCAATAATGGAGTCAGCATATCTGCCGTCGTTTCTGGGTCCGCTTTCAGTGCTTCCGGGGGTATTCCATCTGGTCCAGCTGCTTTTCCAGCTTTCAGAAGCTTGATTGCATTCAAGACTTCAGCTTTCGTTGGAGGATTGGTGTCAACTTGCAGTTGTGTACGTGCTGTTGTTGGTATTACTGGACGGGTTGTAGGTGGTGGTCGATTCAAGAGTCCTTTGAAGTGGTCCGCCCATTGTTTAATCTGTCTTTCTTCTTTGGTAATTGGGTTCCCTTGGCTGTCTTTTATAGGTTTCACTTGTGTTGATCTCTTCCCGGATAGAGACTTGGTTATCTGATATAGTGTCCTCACGTCCCTTTTGCCTGCTGCCTTCTCAGATTCAGTGACCAGGTTGTCATAGAATTGTCTTTTGTCCTTCCTGGCACTCTTCTTCACTTCTTTGTCCAGTGCTGTGTAAGTTGAGTTCAGCGTCTCTTTCTCTTGTCCATCTTTGCATTGAATCATTTTTTCTTTCACCTTTCTCCTCTCCTCTATTAGTTTCCAAGTGTCTGTTGAGAGCCATTCCTTGTCTTGCTTCTTCTTTCTTCCTAAGACCGTTGAGCACGTTTCGTTGAAAATTACCTTCAGAGAGTTCCAATGGTCTTCCACGGATGATTCCTCAGTGGTGCCACGTAGTGTTTCCTGCTTTGCTGTGACAGTTGCAGTGAAAGTGTCCTTTGTGGTTGTGTCTTTCAGTTTTTGCGTGTTGAACTTGCATTGTTGCCTGTCCCCAGGTATCCTGGAGGCTTTCAGCTTCACCTTGAAAGTCCCTTGTACCAGATAGTGGTCTGAACCCACATCTGCTCCTCTCCTCGATCTTGTGTCCAGTAGGCTCCGTCTCCACTTCCTTGAGATTGAAATGAAGTCTATCTGGTTTTTGGTGTGTCCATCTGGTGAAATCCATGTTGCCTTGTGTATATCCCTGTGTTTGAACACACTGCCACCAATCACCAAATCATTGAAGGCGCAGAAGTCTGAGATGTACTAATATAAAAATTTTATTATTCGTGACCGGGAGGGTACAGCAGGTTGGGTGTGAGGACAGATACTCGCCAGCCATGACATTCGTTAGGGGTCACGCCATGTCATGAATTGGCAGAAGTTAGAGTTCATGAACTGGCCATTGAATCGGGTCCCAGTGGCTTAATGGTCTACGAGCTAGCTCACCTTGTAACCAGCAGGTGATGGGTTCGAACCCTGTCGGTGGGTGTGTACTGATGAACAGTCCCAAACTAGACTGACGAAACAGCTGGCAGTCCAGTACTCCCTGGTTGTTTTCCAATGGTCCTCTAACCGATGTCAGTTCATGATGAAATCCTGTAACCAATCAATCGAATCCCTGTCAGCCAATATTTGAATATTATTATTCCCCTGGGTTCCGAGTAGAATATGGAAGTACAGCAGCACATCGCGATTTCATACTGCTCTCTACAGCTTTTTTAGACTAGATAGCTTCATGACTGACCATAGACTTTCATGTCCGCCTCCCCTTTACAAAATCTCCGTCATCCATGAACCAAGACCCAACTTCCCGTCCAGGTTCCACTAGAGGGCCTAACTAACCCGTGATTTCTCCTCATCCCATGTCCAGTTTATCTCCATTTCCGTAGACATATTTGTTGGGCGATTCTGTCTGTCTGGTTTCAACATAGAACTTTTCACAGATATACGGCAGTTCTAGTCGCCACATTTCACTCAGTACACAAAGCCAAAGATGAAAGTAAAAAGAAACGCAAAATAGAGACAGTAAACAGATAGATTAGGCAAAAAGAATAGTAATATCGAAGGACAATATAGTTTTATTTGCAATTATAAATTACAAGGAGTGGATGCATCTGCGCTAGCCATTGAGAACGATGAGTTTGAGCCATATCACCAACTGTCTTCAGCCATTGGAGTTTACCGTCTCGAGGACCCCAACCAGGAAGTCTACATCTTCCTACGTGGCTGGCTTAAGCTAACTGTTGTGGATTTCATTGACTGATGAAGCCACGTTTTGGTTTGACCACCACTGGCTCTTTTCCATCCTGACCCTATGTCAGCTACTTCTGGTGACTGGTTATTGGTTGATACGTTGTATAATTTTTTGGTTTACCGTTGGCGCTGAATTTCGATGCATAGTAGAGCAATTTAGTGTTGTGGTAAATTCATTATAGTAGAAAATCTAAGCTTCTATACAGTGACATAGCCCTTAACTACATTCGCGAAATGTACTCATTAATTCATAAGGAAAAACGCAGCTTTTTGTTCAGTACAAAGAAATATCGCTGTTCAACGACTTCATTTTCAAGCTAACTGTACAGTCGCATTTATATTAAACGAGAAAAGGCATTAATTAAGTGGCACTAGAAATTGCTCAGTCGCTGACTGACTGACTGACTGGTTTCAACGTAGAACTTTGCACAGATGTGCAGCTGTTCGAACTGCCACACTCCCTCCATGTACCACACAAAACAAGAGAAGAGAGTAAGGAGATAAAAAAATTTTGACACGAAAAGAATAGTAATATGGAAGAACAGTATAGTTTTATTGGTATAAATCGCAAGGGATGGATGCATCTGCACCAGTAGTCATTGAGAACGATTTTGAGCCATATCACCAATTGTCTCCAGCCTTCATTGGTTTTTAGCATCCCGAAGACCCCAACCAATCAGGAAGTCCCTGGCTGGCTGGCTTAAACTAACTGTTGTGGATTTGACTGACTGATGAAGCCATGTTTTGGTTTGACCACCACTGACTGTTTTTCAGCCTGACAAATGCTTTGTCAGTTAACATCGCTCAGTCACTGTTGCACATATGATGATAAGAATAAAGATAATTAAAATGATATTTTTTAAAGGGATGGATTATTAAATAAGTGAATTGTTGTTAAGATTTTAAAATAGTCGGTCAAGTGTTGTCTAAAAATTTAATAATACTACGATGATGACTGGAGGAAAGGTTACCTTGTGAAACTACCAAAGAAGAGTGACCTAGGACTCTGCAAGAACTGGCGAGGAATCATGCTCCTGTCGACGCCAAGTAAAATCCTGAGTCGCATCATCCTGAAGAGAATAAAGGACGCACTGGATACAGAACTCCGACCAGAACAAGCTGGATTCAGGAAAGGCAAATCATGTTCTGACCAAATTGCAACTCTACGCATCATCATCGAACAAAGCATGGAATGGCAATCAAACCTCTACCTCAACTTTATAGACTTTGAGAAGGCCTTCGACAGCGTTGACCGCGAAGTAATTTGAAAACTACTCGAGTACTACGGCGTACCCCAAATATTCATCAACCTTATTCAACAGCTGTACGACAATGGCACATGTCAAGTGATCCACAACGGAAAACTCAGCGAGGCTTTTGGAGTAAACACAGGAGTCAGACAAGGGTGCTTATTATCACCAATGATATTCCTAATTGTGGTGGACTGGATTATGCGTCAGACAGTGGGAAACGAGAAGACAGGGATATCCTGGACCGACGTGAAGAACCTAGAAGACCTGGATTTCGCGTGTGGATGATTTATGTTTGATGTCACACAAAATCGAAGACTTACAAGCGAAAACCGACAAACTGGTCGAAGAAGCAGCTGGAGAAGACAGGACTCCAGGTGAACATAGACAAGACGGAGGTTATGAAAATAACCAACCAACAACAACAACAGCAGCAACATCCAGCGCCAATCACCATCAACGGGAGGGATTTGAAAGAGGTTACTTCATTCACTTATCTAGGGAGCATTGTCTCAACTACAGGAGGAACGGACGAGGATGTCAAATCGAGAATCGGGAAGGCGAGAAACACATTCATCAACCTGAAACCAATCTGGAAATCTTCGTCACTCAGCCTGCATCAACAACAAAATTCGGATTTTCAATACAAACGTCAAGTCAGTCACTTCTTCTATATGGATCAGAAACTTGGCGGGTCACAAAGAATATTTCCAACAGGTTGCAGACCTTTATCAACAACTGTCTTTGCTCTATACTGAAGATCAGATGGCCGGAAATAATCAACAACAAGAAACTATGGGAACAAACAAAAGAAGAACCAATCGCTCAACAAATATGCAGGAGAAAGTGGAGATGGATTGAACACTCGCTGAGGAGGCCGCTGGGTGACATCGCGCGTCAGGCCATCACTCGAGTGGAACCGGAAAGGGAAGCGGCGAGTGGGACGTCCAAGGGTGACATGGAGGAGATCGTGCGATGAGGAACTGAAACAGTATGGATTAACATGGATGCAGGTGAAAAGTACAACAGAAGACAGAAGCAAGTGGAGACGTGCAGTTGAAGCCCTATGTTCCACTAGGAACCCAAGGGAACAATAATAATAATGACAATAAAAACGGCACAGGCGAAGTGAAGTGGAATGAATTCAAGTGGTAAAATAGAATAAATAAAAAAACATTCCTATGACCAAAGTAAAGAAAAGGGTTTAACAAACCGTTTTTGAATACATAATTTAGGTTTTTGTCCATATATAGCTCGAACTTCGGCTATGCATAAGTGGAGAAAATGTAAGCTTTTGGAGTGATTGGATTTGGTCCTGTAGATAACTTTAAAGGATAAATCACGCAGGGCTGAATGACCTGACTCTAGAAGGTGTTCACAGATTGAACACTTCGTCATCCTATGCTCACCCTTCATTAACCGAACCGGGTTGTCGTGTTAAGCTACGCGTTTATGGAGATTACGCTTACGACGTCCAATGTAATCAGCTGCACAGGAGCATGTGAATGAGCATATGCACACAGATATTTTGATTTGACACTAGTAACTAGTGTGATGTGTCTAGTCCTCTCTTTGGTGCAGACTGAATTCTATCAGTCAAGTTGTAATGTGGCCACCATTCTAGGTAGCTCGCCATCAGGGTGTACATTGTTTGTGATGATATTAGATGGTTGGAGGTAATCGGCAGTGGTAACGTCTCTGACTGCAGCACTGGGTGACGCGGGTTCGAATCTCAGAAGGGACATAAGTTCCTTCAAGGTTGCAGATACGCCTTGCTGACGAGTGCCAACTAGCACGAAACCTAGGTCCAAGGTTTCCCGCCGATTACCTCCAACCATCTAATATCATCATACGCCCACAAAGGTGGACATAAGTGGTAGTTTATCCTTGACGTATTGTCGAATCATATTTCGGCTGGTAAATACTAAATGTAAGTCAGCTGCATAAAAAGAGCGTTTAATACATTTCGATAAA
The DNA here is from genome assembly GCA_944472155.2 of Trichobilharzia szidati. Lineage (NCBI taxonomy): Eukaryota > Metazoa > Platyhelminthes > Trematoda > Strigeidida > Schistosomatidae > Trichobilharzia > Trichobilharzia szidati. Next base: position 42,926,570 of record OX235276.1, on the reverse strand, counting down.
CGACTTTTAATTACTTCAGCTGCAACAGTGTCACCTTTGAACTCCAAACTCATTAACAGTATCTTCTTTGGTACTGTGATTTTGCTAGGGACGGTTTCTTTAATTGATGTTTCTGTTGATAAACCTTCTAGGATAACCATTATTTAAGAGAGCTGTACGAAGGCTTTCTAGTTCTATATCGACTATATCTACAGAGCAAATTTTCAGAATTTTGGAGCCTAGGGAACGTTTAAGATTTCTCTGCCTGCCTAGAGGTAGTACACAACATTACCTAATGTAGATATATTTAAAGTTTGAATTATCCTATGAAATATATTGATTAATTTATACCTAACCAGAGTATTGATCTGACAAGTCTTGCGGAAGAATCTCTGCGCCTAATAAGATTAAATCAATATAAAATCTAGAGAGATATAGGTCAACGAAAGAATATTCCTTTTTGTAACTTCACCTGGAACTTGTACAGCCTTAAAAAGGTCAAGAGATGCTTACTCATCACGGTCATCTCATTTGATAACAAAACCTACGAAGTTCACAAAACTTAGTTAAGTAGTCTTATGTAGTCTAAAAGTAAATGAGTCATGACTAACGCTCAAAAATTGTTATTATTATTATTGTTTAGACGGAATATTGTTTATAAGCGTGAAAGATCCATAAGTTTGAAAGGAAAGAAGAAAACAAAACAAATTTCCGGTTACGCCTTTCCGTGTGTATAACAGAAGCTCTTGCTAATGCAACACACAAGAAAAACCCTGAACTGTGTATACAGAAGTGATTTGTCCAGCCATTTAGACCAACGTGGCAATAAACTCTTTTATTTTTAACTTGTTCAATAATATGGTATATTTTAAAGAGTTTGTCTCTAGGGATTTGGCTTGTTTCAAGTTTTCCCATGGAGCGATATCAGTTAGAAAACCATTGAGAACCATCAGGGAATACTCGACAGCCAGCTGTTTCGTCCTGGTCTTTTGGGACTCATCAGCAGTACGCAACCATCACAAGAGTTCGAACGCACAACCTTCTAGCTACAAGGCCAGCCCATGAATTCTAACTTCTAGCAATTTCTGATTTTAGCGTCCTGGATTTAAACTCTGGTGGTGGGTGCGTACTGATGATGAGTCCCGAACTAGGTCGAAACATCTGATTCACATTTACTCATCTTGTTTCTCTTCCAAACTTCTAAATCTCCTACTCTTATGAACAATATTCCTGTTTCCAGGTACTTGCCATTTTAATGGCAATCATTTCTGAACGATATTCTCCATCTAATACTTTTAAATTATGTAAGACCACTTAACTAAGTTTCGTATTTCACTCACATTATCTTTCTTAACATGTAATTTTACATGTTGATTACCAAGTGATGTTATTCCTTGACCTATAAGCATTTCGCTAAGCATTTTAGAACACTATATAACTGTACAGTTTTGAAAGGAATTTCCGAAAATTAAAAATTTGTTGCTTTGATTTATTTCTTCCTAACTTCCACAATATATTAGGAAATGAATACACATTTTCTTAGGTATTCATATATATATATATATATATATATTCTGAAAGATGTTTGAGGTACAGTTAAAGTATTTTGTGAAGCCTATTTTGTCAAGAGTAGTCTAATGTGTTTTCGTCTGTTTCCGTCTTACCTTCTACATCAAGAAGTCAAGACATTCTGGTATAACCCAACCCTTACTCCTACAATTCGTTAACTCTCGCATTCTACCTATTATTGTCTCTTGTTCCCCCGTAGTTTTCCCGGGCTACTGAAGAAAGACTCTACCTTATTACGCAGGATGTTAAAGGCTGTCAGCAGGGTAAGCAACGTGCCACTTAACCAGCTTGTTATATTCTGGTTGACAGGCACATGGACTCATGTGAAAAATGGGCCAAATCCATTCTATCTAACTCACATCACCCTCTCCACTCACAACTCTCCCCTTATATCTCATCAGGCAAAACTAGAAGCCTATATAGAAAACTATATGCTCGCACCAGCAAGTACAAAAACTCAACCATACCCTCCCTACTTAGCTCGTGTTCTGTGCGATAAAGAAAGCATTAAGCGTGACACCTATAATTCATTAAATAGTCAGTAGAACAACTGGATCTCGTCTTTCCAACTCATATCATTTATAGGTACAACATTTTCTTTCTTTCTTTTCCTTTTCTCTTTCTCTCCTTTTTTCTGTTATTGTGCTGCTTTGTTTCTTTCTTCCGCTTACGCCAGTAAATATGATAGCACCTACTTTTCTAACAACTTCAAACACTCTGTTCAACTTTGGCTTTGTTACCGACATCCCAATATGTTGTTGTCATAATGAACTGAGACTACCCTTAATCTATGTAGAAATTTTATTTATTGATAATGTACTCACTGGATGCAATACTGTAGTAAAATACTGAGAATTCCATTCTGTATCACAAATACTGTTTTGGAATAAAGCAAATTATTATTATTATTATTAATGTATTCCAAGTTACAAGAAAATGACCGTTACATACATATTTATTTTGATAACTTACTTCTATAATAATTTATGTGACTGTCTCAACTATTACCAGGTTCAGGAGACTCAGTCTACCTCTGAAGTCACTTTGAAATATGTTTAGTAGCCCTTACACACAAGATTGAATGAATTCTGTACATACGTATATATGATTGTAAATATATTCGAGTGAATACATACATTAGTATATGAGACCATCATTTGCTTTTTTTGTGAACTTAGAAGGATCTATGGAATCATCTTTTCAATTAGGCCTTAAGGTCACTTTCGAATAACACTTGGTATCACGATTCAAAAATCCTGGATTTAAACAACATTAAATCCGAATAGGATAGTAAATAAGTTGCTGACGTCTTCTGTCCAGAGCAGAAGCTCTTGTTATACACAGGAAAAACCCTGAACTATGTAAACACAAATGGTTGATCGTGTCCTCTTGACTGTCTTGACCTTAAACATATTTTTGATTTGTACTGCTGATGAGTCCCGCACTAGGCCGAAACATCTGGTTCACATTTATTCGTCCTGTTTTTCTTCCATTTCAAACTTCAAAATCTCCTACTCTTATGAACAATATTCCTGTTTCTAGGTTCTTACCGTTTTAATGGCAATCATTTCTGAGCGATACTCACCACTTAGTGCTTTTAGATTACGTAAGACCACCTACTTAGGTTCCGTATTCTAATCCTTAACTTTCCTAAGATGTAATTTCATATGTCTTATCACCAACTTATCTTTATAGGCATTTATTTCTATTAGGCATAACCTAATAGGTTATTGTAGAGTTTGTGCACTCACTCGTCCGAACATACATTCTTCCATGGTTGCTTCTAGTTCTACCCACTTGATGAGATACATCCAAGGAAAGAGTTGTGTACGGCGAGAATAATCAGAGTTTGACAGCATAACATTTTCTAATTTATTGCAGGAATCCAAGTGTCCACTGTCTACAAGAGTATTAACGAGTTGCTTTAGCTTAGCAACACCTCACTCGCCCTACTGATGTCTTTTAGCACCCTACGCAGTATAACAAAGTAGTCTTACTTAAGAAGCTCGGGAAAGATAGGTAGAATACGGGAATTAACAAACGGTGACGGTAGAGACGGAATGATACCAGACTGTCTCAACTTCCTTATATAGAACGTCAAACAAAGTATCTTTCTGTATACTAACATGATGTGGGGGTTGGTGGGAAATGAGGAAACGTGATCAGAGGAAATACACAGTCCAAGGATTTAAACTCCAGCAGCATCTACGATAGTAGAACAGTGCATATTAACCAGTTCATGTAAGTCGCGGTTACGTTTGAAAGTGAAATTAACCACCTGATATTTGGAGGGATTAAGCTTAAAACTATTTGATAAGAACCACTGGATAATTTCTGATAAAAAGTTATTCAGTTGGCGGTAAATATTTTCAACAGTCGCTGGAGTAAACAATAAAATTACAGGTCATATTTTTACAGATTAAAACTATGTGAACACGAGGAATAAGATACTATATATATTATAGTGATGACGGTTTTCGGTAGCCTAAATTTTAAGCAAGTCGTCGTTATGCCACCCACATTTTACTTCAATGATATTAGATGTTTGGAGGCAATCGGTAGGAAGCCCAGCCTGACCTAGGTTTCGTGCTTCGTAGCACTCACCACCAGTCAGCATGGCGTATCTGCAAACTCGAAGGAACTCATGGCCCTTCTGAAATTTAAACCCGCGTTACCCAGTGCTGCCTGCAGTCAGAGACGTTACCACTGAGCTATTCGAACTCACGATTGACCTCCTATCGGACAGTAGTGGGTATTTTGTTTGGACACTGTTCAGAAACTAGTGTGAGGTGTCTAGTTCTTTTTTTGGTGCAGACTGAATTCTACCAGTAAGGTTTTCAATGTGCCCATCATTCTAGCACTGAGTGACGAGGTTTTGAATCTAAGGCGGGACGAGTCCCTTCAGAAACGCCTTGCTGACGAGGGCCAACTAGAACGAAACCTAAGTTGAAGGCTTCCTGCTGATTGCCTCCAACCATCTAATATAATCAAATCAATGTGCACCGTGATGGCGAGCTACCTAGAATGGTGGCCACATTGTAAACCCGACTGACTGACAGAATTTAGTCTGCACCAAAAATAGAACTAGACACATCACACTAGTTACTAATGTCCCATCTAAGTACATTTTACTTCATTAACAGATTGTCTCAGATAATTGAAAGATAACAAGTTGACATTTGCAATAAAGAACTAAATGAAAGCTATTCACACTTAGTCAGTATGCACAGATATTCATCTACGAAAATGATCTTCTTTTAAATTCTTCTGGTTCTATGTCCTATTTGATTACACATTTCTACTGAAGAAGTCATGACTTACGGGGTGAAACATTTGCAAAAAATTATGCTTAGAGTTATTCAATGAATAGAGACTGTCTTAGTTATATAGACGTATGTTCATAATTGGTATAAGTTCAGCACTCATGAAAAATCCCCATTCGAACATGAATAGACAGAAGACCAGTAACAGTTCAGCAAAGAGTTTCTTTTCGCCGGCCAATTCATTTTCATAGCTGTACATTGGCAAAGATCTATATGGTTGTTTTGTATATGTGTGTGTGCATTAAATTTGTCAAACGAAAATACAATTAGTAAGTTCAGATGAATTGGATGTCGATATAATAGGATAGTAACAAAAGTGATGGGTTGTCACAAACGATTGTTAAAGAAGAGTTACGTAATAACATGAATAGTTTAATGAAAGAGTTGTGTTCAGGGTGTACATGGAAACAAAATAACGTACGGAATCACGTAAGAGTTTTAAGTAGTTAGAAAAAAAACAAGCAAAAAAGCAAAGGTTAAGTCAAATCAACAGAGTCGTTACTATGATAGTAGAAGTGGTTGAATAATTTTCTTTTGTGTGCATAGTTCTGGTTCTTCTAACTGAATGGCTAGGGCTTCTGCAATGCAAAGAAGATGGAGGTGTTTGTTGAGATGGAATGACCAGTGATGACGAGATGTTCGATTATTACACTCCTTATACGGTCAGTACTTCCTTTCTGCAGTCACGCTGGAAAGTGTTCTTTGACCCTTTTTGACAGGAGGTGGTTTGATTGATTTGACTTAACTTTTCCTTGTATGTTTATTTTTTCTAACTATTTAAAAACTCTTACGTAATTCCGTATGTTGTTTTGTTTCTATGTTCACCCTCAACACAACTCTTTCATCAAACTATTCATGTCATTACGTAACTCTTCGTTAACAATTGTTTATGACAACTCATCACTTTTGTTACTACCCTCTTATATCAACATCCAATTCATCTGAACTTACTAATTGTATTTTCGTTTGGCAAGTTTAATGTACACACACATACAAAACGACCATATAGATATTTGCAATTGTACAGCTATGAAAATGAATTGACCGGCGAAAAGAGACTCTTAGCTGAACTGCTACCGGTGTTCTGTCTATAAGCTGAGTAGTCCTCTTGCAAAATAACAGACAGTTAACTTCACCTTAACACGATCTATACGAACTGGTACATCATTCATACGATACTTGTCGTCTAGAGGAGGGCGCCGAAATAGAAACTAAGTGGCGCATAATATACCTTAGAATACTTCTATCCTCTGACCTTTTTTTGGTTTCTCATCCCATATCTTGCCGATTTTTTTTAGCAAATATTCTGTCTAAAGTACTACGTGAAGAAGTTAAGACAATCAATTAGGGAGGTAGAACTCAACCTCTATTTTCAATGCTTTTGACTCTTACAACTTATTGTATTTTATTGCCCCCTTCCCTTAGTCTTTCCTGGGCTATTCAAAAAGGATTATGTCATATTGAGGAGAAAGGTATTAAAGGTTGATATAAGACTAGGACTTGTGCACTATGGTAGAGTATAATTCCATTATGAGTAAAAATTTTTATTTTGTTAAAGTCTCACAGTGTTCTCATACAGTAATATTTACTGATGCGACCACGTTCCAAGCACAATTTATTACTGCAGCTCATAATCATATCAAGACACTACTCACAGACAACTTTCTAACTTCGTTTATATAATTACATTATTATTTTCCATCGCTTGACTTGATTGGTAGTAGTATTTTTTTACATATGTTCGGTGTGAGTGATGAGTCATTCCGATAGTGGTGAAACTAATAATGATAACATAAATAAGAGAGAATATAAGGCATCTACACATATACCATATAAGGAGAGGACACTTGAGACCCTCCCTACTTAGGATTCTTAATAAAGCAGGAAGTAGAGTGGCATTCAAACCTACAAACTCAATCAGAGACAAGGTTTGCAGGCTAAAGGACCCAGTTGACCCAATTAGACAAAATAATATAATTTACAAAATATCTTACAATGACTGTGAGGTCAACTACATAGGTCAAACTAGTAGGTCAGGGGTAGTCAGATTTTCAGAACATAAGAATTTAGCTAAGGTAAGAATGGTTGACCCCGAGAAGATAAGTAATTTAGAAAAACGCTCAGCGATTGCACTGCATGCATTAACACACAACCACACAATAGCATGGTAGGAGAGGGTTACAATTTTAAGAAGTAATATAGGTAGGTGGAGAGAGAGGTGGTTGATTACTGAATCCTTGTTCATCGAGTCTACACCCAACACGTGCAATACGAATGACTCATCACTCATACCAGAAATATGGGAAATACTACTACCAATCAAGTCAAACGATGAAAAATAATACTGGAATTATATAAACAAAGTTAGAATGTTGTGTGAGTAGTGTCTTGATATGATTATGAGCTGCAGCAATAAATTGTGCTCGAAACGTGGTTGCATCACTAAATATCAGTGTATGAGAGCCCTGTGAGACTTTATGAAAATAAATTTTACCCATAATGGTATTAAAGGTTGGCAGCTCGTTACTATTGTAGTCGACAGACACACCCGAATTGATGTGAGAAATGGTCTAAATCTATATAATGTCTAACTCTCTTCACACCTTCTTTCTTCTCAAGTTTTGGTTTTTGTATGGATTTTGTTTGACTGGTTGCAGGATTTCATCAGCTCTCCGCCTTGTATCTGATGAGGTAGTACTAGAAGTTATTATAAAAGATTATATGCTCGCATAATTAAGCACAAAAACTCAACGACACCCTATTTGACCGACGTTCTCTATCATAGAGAAAGTGTTAAGCGTAAAACTTACAACTCACTATGTAATTAGAGAAATAAGCGCGTATTTGAATTTCTTCTATTTGGAATTAATGATGAAATTATTTCATTTATTGTATTATTTTAGTTATTAATATCAGCATTGTCATTAATACTATTATCATTTTATACTTTTTGTACATTTTTGTGCTCATCGTTACTATTAATGTCAAAGACGTAGGTGTCATCGATTTTGTTTACTTATGCTCAGTAATGCTTTTTGAATAGAATTAGATGCACTATGGTACCAAATGCTGAGAATTTCATATTATATCATAAGTACTGTTTTAGAATAAAGCAAATTATTATTATTATTAACTTGCGACAAGGAAAAGAAATAACTGTCGATTATCCATAGTCTTATAATTGGACGAAATCACTGCAGAGTACTCCCTGTTTCCCAATAGGGGAAATCAATCGACGAAGTTGTGAAGTTACACCGATTGAGATGGTCAAGACATGTGTTACGCATGCCTAGTCACTGCATATCTCGACAACGGACAATGTCATCTGAAAAAGGATCAGGTTGGAAAAGAGAATTCCATTATATCAAGTATCAACTTGATATGATTATGAGCAATAAATTGTGCTCGAAACGTCATCAGTAAATATTACTGTATAACACTGTGAGACTCTATAAAAATAAAATTTACCCATAATGGAATTACACTCTACCACAGTGCCCAAGTTTTATTCTTATATCAATGATACTTGGAAAAGAGAAGGCTAGTGGTGGGGCAAACCAAAACATGGCTTCATCATTCAGTGAAATCCACAATATTTAGTTTGAACTAGTCACATAGGGAGGTGTAGACTTCCTGACTGGCTGGTTGGGGTCCTCGGGATGGTAAAAACCAATGACGGCTGGAGACAATAGGTGATATGGCTAAAAACCCTTCTCAGTGACTGGAGGAGACACATCCACTCTTTGCGGTTTATCATTTCCCATGAAACGCTCCTGTTATTCTATATTCTTATTCTTTTTCCCTCACTTACACTTCTGTTTGTTAGCTCTCTTTTGAATCTCTCTTTACTCTCTACTCTTACTTTGTGTGCTACGTGTAGGGAGTGCGGCAACTGGAACTGCTGCACATCTGTGCAAAATTCTACGTTGAAAGCAGTCAGTGATTATTCTTGAATAAAGTTGATTCGTAATAAAATGGATCGCGTGTATATTTTTGAAGTGGAATATGATGCATGAGTCGCTCACGCCACACGTGCTCGCCTTAAGTTCCATTCACAGACGACGAACTCCTAAACCTCTCTGTTAGTCGGTATTAAGCTTGGTATTAATCTTTTACCAACCTGGGAAGCATCGTTTCAACTACAGGCGGAACTGACGAGGATATCAAAGCAAGAATCGGAAAAGCAAGACAAGCTTTCACTACTCTCAAGTCTGTGTGGAGGTCAACAGCATTCAACATCAAAAATAATATCCGGATTTTCAACTCCAATGTCATGTCAGTCAGTGCTACTTACTATACGGATCAGAGACTTGGCCAGCGCGTCATAAAGAGCATCTCAAACAAACTACAGACCTTCATTAACAGTTGTCTTCGCTCAATACTCAAGATCGAATGGCCAGAAAAGATCAACAACAGAGATCTCTGGGAGCGAACCTACACAGCAGGAACCAATTGTGAAACAAATAGGCAGGAAGAAATGGAGATGGAATGGCTGGTCATACTATGAGGAGACCATCAAGTGACATCACTAGACAAATCCTCGAGTGGAACCCGGAAGGGAAGCGGCGAGTTGGTCGTCCAAGGGTGACTTGGAGGAGGTCGTGTGAAGAGGAGATGAAAACGTGTGGGCAGACTTGGAGCCAGGTGAAGACTCTAGCAGAGAACCGAACGCAATGGAGACGCATGGCTGAAGCCCCATGTTCCTCTAGGAATTAAAGGAAACAATAAATAATAGAAATAATAATAAGCTTAGTAGTAATGAGCGGTTGTTGCGCGTCGAGTGAGTCTAGCAATATCACCTCCATAAAATTATAAACACCACTGCTAATCGAAACGTCAAAGTTAAGGCCTGAATCTCCATTTTCCATTTGGAAGACAAAGCAGTCACACAAAATGGTACTGGAGATAAAATTAAGTGGATTGACAAAATTATGGCAATAATGATCACTCGAGCTTTGCGTTGCACAAGAGGGTTGGTGAATTGTCACGAAGTCATATCATTCAGAGAATCAGTAAGATCTAAAGACAGCTGGACAACTAACTGTCCTCCTTTGTTGAAGAGCCCTAAATTTGGAGGAAACAACTGTACAATTATACTTGGCTTTTAATGATGTTGTCACTTTGTGGTGAAGTCTTTTTCTATGCGAATTACTAGTACAAATGGCCTTATAGTTAAAAACAAACTTTACTCTGGAAATAATATTCCTATTATAAAATATACATATTTTTTCCTTCACGTTCCCCAGTGGAACATAGGGCTTCAAGCTAGAGGCTTGAAGTTTCTGTAGCAGTGTTTATTTTTACAGGATGGGGTTGGTAGCCTCATGCCCAACCTTTCCTCTTCACCAGCATTATTTCTGGCTTAGCGAGGTAAAGGAGTGCGTCGGCCGGGGATCAAACCCCGGACCATGTGCATGGTCGGCGAGAGTGCTAACCGCTATGCCACCGATGCACATAAAATATATATACTCATCGCATATTAAGTGGGGGGAAATTTATTTTGACTTTTGAAAACTATGAGAACGCAGAAAAAGCACAAATTCAGTAGAAAAACTACAACCCCAGTTTCCATAAACAAATAATAACTGGACTTTTGAAGTTTATAGGGATTCGAACGGTTTCAAGTTTCGCACTAGATTGGTATCAGTTATAGAACCAATGAAAATCAGGGGTAACTACTAAGCAGCTGGTGGTTGTGGTTGTGGTGCTAATAACAATCACGAATAGACGGAAATTACAATCCATGGACTACTGAATTCCGTTTCAGTGGCTGTAAGGTTGACAAGATACCACCCACCACGGGGATGGGATCACGCATTCGTGAGGCTGAAGAACAGTCCAAACCTCTAGGAAATCAACAGACGAGGCTGTGAAGATACACCGATTGAGAGAGATGGTTAGGACACGTGTTACGCATGAATGTCTAGCCATCGTCTACCTCGACCGAAGGGCAATGTTAGCTGACTGTCATCGGATTGATCAGGTTCGAAAAGAGAAAGCTAGTGGTGGTCAAACCAAAACATGGCTTCATCCGTCAGTGAAATCCACAACAGTTAGTTTAAGCTAGCCAGTGACGTATGGAGGTGTAGACTTCCTGACTGGTTGGTTGGGGTTCTCAGGATGGTAAAATCTAATGAAGGCTGGAGATAATTGATGATGTGACTCAAAATCATTCTCGATGATGTCATCGATACATCCACTCCTTGTGACTTATAATATCCAATAAAACTACCTTGTTCTTCTACATTACTACTCTTTTTGCCTCATATTTCTGTTTATTATCGCTGTTCTGAATATCTTTTTACTGTCTTCTCTCGCTTTGTGTGCTACATGGAGGGAGAGTGGCAAATGGAACTGCTGCACATCTGTGCAAAGTTCTGCGTTGGAAACAGTCAGTCAGTGATCAAACTTGACATAATTAAAAACTTGAAACAATTAGTTCCCTTTATGAATTTAGATAAAGCCCTTCGAACAAGCGAAAAATGACGTCACATCCCACTGTATTTACCAATTTGAATGTACGTGTGGACACACATACATAGGGAGGACTCGTCGATCTCTGCAAGTAAGGGCTTCAGAGCATATTCCTAAATGGCTCCAGAAACAAATGGAATCTTCAGAACCTATTAACGGTGAGAACAGGAGACCTAGTTCTTCTATTGCGAAACATATTATAGAGACAGGACATAAAATTGACGTTAACAGATCTTTTAAACCTATCTATAAAACGTGTTTGGGGAAGGGCGTATCCTAAAGGTTGTGGAAGCCCTAGCAATTAGAAAGTTTAAGCCACCTTTATGCGTTCAAAAACAATTCGTCATCACATTAAGTTTTGTTTTGATACCATAGCAGATGTACTATTACCTCTGTTATTTGGTTTAGTGGTCTTCATTGTTATTTTGACCTTGAATATGTCCTTTTAACTTGACCTAAGTCTATTTTCTCACCTTTTTATTAATTTCATATATATTCCTATGACAAGTCCGTGGGTGATCAGATTGTTCGAAATGTGTTGCGCAAATACATTACACGATTCAGATAATTAAAAACCTTGTAAACAAAAGCATATTTCTAAGTATACTATATGCTGCAAATGTGCTATACTAGTACTCTACTATACTTCGACAATAGCTTTTTCAAATGTAAAATTTCGGTGATAAAAGCTTCACGTATATTTTTGTTTTCTAAAACGGTTGATGAGATTAAAACACGGTTTTTTTCCCACCCTTCTACAACTCTTAAAAATCAATCAATCAATCAATAAGTGATTACGTCAGTTATAGAACTGTTATTGTAAACAACAGATATAGAAAATAAACGCAGAGAAAAGAAGAAGATAGGGTAAGATGACAGAACATAAACAACGCATTGACAACACCTGGATAGATCAGATTTCGTTTATCTATGCGCATGAGTCAAAATAAAAAAAACTCACGCACACGCATTAGCAGATAATATACGACAAACAAAACATTATCCTGGAGAATGAGAAAAGGCAATCGAAAGATTGTGGTGGGAGGCGGGTCGGGGTGGAGAAGAGAGAACAAGAGAGAACGCTTTCGAATCGATGAAATAAGCGTCATTTATTGATGAATTTATCAGTAAGCAGATTATGTGTGTATATATTTATCATGTTGTTTTTTTACAAAGTTAGTAGGAAACACAACGAAATCATTACAAATCATTATTCAATAAGAGTACCACAATAAAAGATTTACACATTATGACCATTATAATAATAATTATTGTTACTAGAGTCGCCATTTTATTTTATTTATCACTGTCTTGTCCCACACAAACCATTTAATGCCAAAATGAGAAAATAAGCAAAAACCAACAGCACCAACAACAAAATTAAAATGAGAAGCTTAGAAAATGTGTCAATCAGTATAATTATTTTATTCAAACTTTACGCGTACACACATACACTAACACTTGTTTGTTTAAAATTAACTTGTTCAATGCATGTTGAATGAAGCGCGCCTGGTTTAAAAAGCACCACAAAATTTATATATATATCTTCGTTAGTATAATCACATTTTAATTAGGACAATAGGTATTCATTAAATTAAAAAGAAATGGTGTGTTTTTCTCAAGAGAAAATAATATTTTTTTAAACAAACACATAAGGCAAGATTAACAGAACACACTAGTATAAATATAAACCTTGACTCAAGTATCTTGCAGTTTGCTTGGCGTAAAGAGACGTAGAGAATAGTCCATCAATCATGGAAAATAGGCGGGCAAAAATGAAAAAAAATCAATCAATCACACTAAATAAATCGATAAATAAATAAAGGCTGAGTGATCAGAGAGAGACGTGGGGGGGGGGAGAACACACTTAAAAAAGGTGAGACAGGTAGGAAACACGAAAACAGTCGGATCAATCAAGAGTATTATGTAATAATACATGTCGTGATATTATACACATAACATAAGCTAAAAGATTAAACACAACGACAAATTTTCCCTAAAAGGAGTCCGTGATAACTTTCTTCCTTCTCCTCCTCCTGTAAGAAAATAACTAACTTTTACAGTTTTTTCTATTATTAGTGAAATGATAAGGTGAGAGAAAAAACGGACAAACATTGAAACAAGCCACACAACGCGCGCACGCACGCACACCCACACACATACATGATGAAAAAATGCATCAGAGTAAACAAAACAAAAAAGAAGTACAACAGATTCAAAAGCATATCCATGAGAAAATCGATGAAGTGAAAAGAAAAAAAGAATAAGATAGATAATAATAATAATGATAATAATACACAACAGTTAGTAATGAGTACAACTCAATCGGTGTTTTGAAGATAACCATAATAGATAATCATAATAGTAATAATAATGACAAATATGTAATCAGTATTTTAAACTCACTTAATTCCATGGGGATGTATGAGTGCTGTGTGTACGTGTATGTTTGCGAGAGATGGTGTGCGAGGGGGGGGATGGGCGAATGGAGAAACAGAAGGCTATTAATTTTTCCACTGGGTTAGTTTAATTTACTCAATTCATTTTTTTTTGTATACAAAATAATATTATCGATTTCAGTCTGTTCTGGAGGGGATGGATGGGTTAATTTGTTCGTCTACAAAATATGATGACTACCATTTGAATTATTTGTAAGATTATTATGATTTAATTCAAGTTCAACTGATTGATCCTGTTCTATTAGATCGCTAGATTGATTTAAACCAAGTTTTTTCACTTTGAGAATATTTTCATCAGTTGCAATCCCATCAACATCCTGATCACCATTATTATCATTATTATTGTCTAATAGACTATTCACTGAATTACGTAGACTACCAGTTGTTAGACTTGTAGGAGTGGGAATCGTCGGCGTCGGCGTCGTAGGAGTATATTGTAGTTGGTCATTTATATGATTCTCATTCCATACATGCTCTTGAGCAGTTTGCAATACAGATTGAATAAATTTATCCGCTTCTAATTCTTCTTCTTCAACAACAACAACATGATTTTTATCATCGATTTCAGTAGGATGATTCAGACTGCTACTCATCAGTATATTGTTGTTGTCATGACCAGCATCTGCTGATGGTAGACTGGATTCTTTATTATCATCATGAATGTATAAATTCTCAGTAGAATTAACATGTTGATTATCTGACGAAATTAGGTCGTGATTTAGTCCAGCTATTTCAGTATTATAAGTAGTATTAGCAGTAGTATAGGCTGATTCTAAATCCAATTTCATATTATCAATTGACTCTTCAGTTGTCATACTTGATTCAGGTAGGTGTTCACTTGCCTCCGTGTTACTGACAACTTCTTCAGTAGGCGTATCTTCTGCAATAGCATTATTGTCAAGACTAACTTTCATCTGATTTGCCATTTCTACTTGGTCTTCATTTGCTTCGACTTTCTCTTCACCCGGTGTTGTATCTGGAAGAGACTGTTGTTGTTGGTGGTGGTGTTGCAGTTCATCTGATGACATAATCTGCTCTTGGATTTGTTCACCGATAAGTTCATTCTGTAGGAATTCTTGATGCATTAAATCTTCTAAAGTCTCCTCAATACTCTGCTCTTCTTTATTCATCTCTTTGACTTCCAGTTCATCGTTTAATAGTGGATCAGTTGAATATTCTGGCGACTGCATGGATGTCATCTCCTCTTGTACAACAAAATCTTTATCAATATTCTCTGTGATTAGTTTATCTATAATATCCTGAGGTTCTTGCTGTTGCTGCTGTTGTTGTTGTTGCTGTTCCATGAACACTTCTTCAATTGACTGTTCATGTGGCGGTACACTTTGTTCAGTCGACCAGTTCACTGACTCGTTTTGAACGCCTTCTTCAAGTACATCTTTGTCTGCAATGTTTTCTGAAGGCACATCATCGAAAATATTCTCAGCTTGTTGTTTGGTATACATCTCTTCGATTGATTCTGTAGGGATAACATCTACGGGTACACTTTGTTCAGTTGACTCGTTTTGAAAATTTTCTGAAGCAATATCGAAAATATTCACTGTTTTTTTGTATTTCGATTGATTCTGTAGGGATAACATCTACGGTCACTTTGTTCAGTTGACTCGTTTTGACCACCTTCTTCAAGTACATCTTTGTTTGCAATGCTTTCTGAAGGTACAGCATTTACAATATTCTCATCCTCTTTTATAAATATTTCATCATCTACTTCTGTCGGCTCAAATTCAAGAAGTTCATGAACTACATCCGGTTCAGTTAAACATTTCACCAATGGATCAGATGCGATTTTCTCATGAACAATATCACTTTCCAAATTCTTTGTGAATACTTCATCAATAATATTCTCAGCATGTCCTATATACATTTCTTCGATTACCTCTGCATATTTTGCATCTAACACACCAGGTGTGTGTGATACACATTCATTTGGTAACCAATTTGTTGCTGACTCATTTTGCACAACTTCTTGAAGTGCATCTTCATCTCGAATGCTTTCTTCACATTGTTTCGTGTACAATTCTTCAGTTGATTCGGTAGACTTTATATCGATTGGTTCTTCATGAGGCGGTACACTTTGGTTGAGCGACAAATTTGTCACTGACTCATTCTGAACTGCTTCTTGAATTTCTTCTTCTTGTGTAATGTTTCCCGTAGTTGATATATCATCCAAGATTTTTTCAGCTTCTTTTGTATACATCTCTTCGAGCGATTCTGTAGGCTTAAAATCGCCTGGTTCATGTGGTGGTAGGGTTTGTTCAGCTGATTCTTGATACATAGCGTTTAGACTATTCTCATTCTGTTTTTCAATAGATTCATTAATCAGAAATATTTCGTCGTTGGATAGATTTCCAGGTGAATTCGACTTCTTATTTAAACTTTCTACTAAATCACTGTGTTCCATCATCTGATGCAGTATATTGTGCTGTTCATCAACAGCAGTTACCTCAACTGTATCCTTCAAATCATTCTCAGTTCCCTCATAATTCATAGTATCATTCAAATTGGCATCTAAAGAAGTAATTAATTGATCTGGGGATGGAGTATAGGCTAAACCAGGATTTGAATAGCACTCATCAACATGACTTTGTATTGATTCATTCGATTGAATATTTTCAGGAATTATAGGATGATGATCTACGACCATGTGTTCAACAACTATCTCGTTGTCTACAATCTTCTGCTCTACAATATTTTCATGTTTTCTAATCTCTTCTTCTTCTTCGAGGAATTCTTCTTTTTCACCTTCGAAAGGAATAGCTGTTACTGAACTTTGTTCAACTGGTTCTTTTATTATTTCATGAACTATTTTGTTTTCATCCAACTGGAAGTCTTCTTCTTGTTTTAAAGAGTCTTCAATAATATCATTTAATTCTTCTTCTTCTAGACTTTTATTCATTTCTTGTTGTGGTTGTATTATTGCAGCGGTATCATTTTTCAGATTCTCAACTAATTCAAGATTGGAATCAGGATGAGGAAGGACACCAGCATCCTCCTTCTGCTCTTTGACAGCTTCATTCTCTTCACTGGGTAGAACACGTGCCATCAAAAGATCTGCTTCTTCTATAGAGATTGAAGTTTTCAGATCAGCTTTGCCTTCTGATTCATGTTGTTCTTCGACATTATTTACTTCAGGTACTTTCTGAACAAGAGATTTATTGGTACATTCAACTACATTAATTTGTTCATGTTGTTCATTAGGTTGTTGTGAGATAGTTTCACTTTCTGAGGATGGTTTAACTGTAGTCTCATTGTTTGAATCAACTTTTGGTTGTTGCTGTTGTTGCTGCTGCTGCTGTTGTTGTTCTTCATCAAAAATATCATCATGTCTTCTATGCTCAGGATCTTCTTCATTAACTTGGAGTCTAGGTCTTGCTGGTAGAGTACTTGATCTGTTCACGGTTGTAGCAGCATTCACAGTAATATCAGCTGGTTTTTTAGTAGATCTCCAACTCCATCGTTTACGTATTCCTGTAGGACGTGCATTTGGTGTAGCAGCAGCATTGGTTTCATCTTTACGTGATGTAAATCTGGATAGTACTGAACCCATTTGTATGTACTGCAAGTGAGTGTGTGTGTAATTAATTCAAGTGTGTGTAAGATGAATGAATGAATAACTGTGAAAATGCTTTTCGAAATTGTGAAAGTGACAGCTTGTTGTTTATAAAAAAAACATTAGCATGTCTCTTTTTTAATTAGCCAATCAAATAAATGCAAAAAGTGACCAATAAGAAATTTCATTGTAAATGTTATGCGTAACCTTGCATTATGATTGGACTAAAAATAAAAATCGATTTTTTTTGCTGAAGTTATGACTGTTATAATGTGATAGAAAAACCTGTGTAGTGAGTGAGTGAGTCATCGCGAAAATAAGCCCGTGACCCATATTTATTGTATAAAGTACAACTGAGAAAATTTGTTGTTTATTTAACACCATCAAATCAATATGCATCATGGTGGCGAGCTACCTAGAATGGTGGCCACACTGCGAACATGACTGACTGACAGAATTCAGTCTGCACCAAACAAAGGACTAGACACATCACACTAGTTACTACATAGTGTCCAATGGATCTATCGAATACACTCCTACAGGAGGTCAATCGCGAGACCGAAAAACACAATGGTAACGTCTCTGACTGCAGGCAGCACTGGGTGACTCGGGTTCGAATCTCAGCAGGGACATGAGTTCCCTCAAGGCTGCAGATACACCTTGCTGACTGGTGATGAGTGCCATGATGAGCACGAAACTTAGGTCAGAGTGGGCTTTCTGTTGATTGCCTCCAGCCATCTAAAACTCTGTTCTTACTGACAGTGCTAAAATGTTAAGTTTCGATGGTGGTAGGATTCTGATATGGTTCTGTTCTCTCAGCTGAGTGATTTAATTGTGAGGCTACCATTCGTCTTCTTCAGGATTGAGGATGGTCAACGAAAACTTAGCAATTAAACCACCAAGTTCAGGGAATTTTTTTTGACTACAGCTTGATTCCACACCGTATTTCTTTGTACAGGTATGGAATTTTCAGCATGTGATATCGGTAGCTTAAATTTTACAGGCCGACCATAGATATCAGGTGTGCGTCGGCAGGGGATCGAACCATGAACCGTGTTCATGGTCGGCGAGAGTCCTAACCACTGTGCCGCCACACATCAGTTTCTTCTTTATTTCTTTACTTTCCCAGTGGAACGCAGGGCGGCTTCAAGTTAGATGCTTGAAGTTTCGGTAGCGGTGGTGTTTATTTTTTACGGGATGGGGTCGCTAGCCTCATCTGGTCCAACCTTCACTTTTTATCAGTCTTACTATTGGCTTAGCGAGGTAAGCGAGGAGTGTATGGGCCGGGGATCGGACCCAAGACCACATGCGAGGTCGGCGAGTACTCAACCGCTGTGCCACCGACACACACACACTACACATGAATATAAATCGTTTATGAAATAAATCGGGAACATTTTTTTTAATTTTCTTATCTGTTGTGATGAATCATAGAAATGTCTGAGTGACACTGTATAGAAATACTTTCCTTTGTATTGATTAAGAGACGAGGAGTTGAGTTATTGGTGTTTCTTGGTTGAATATATTACATTACAGATATGAGCATCTCCAGAAAGTACTTCGCCTATAACTTTCATTATTCCTAGTACGGTTTTGATTTTATGCTGTTATCTAAATAACCTTTTTTAAATTCCCCGCCATCAATTATAAATAACAATAAAAACAAATTCGGGATTTTCAAATTAATGTAATCTATAACCAGTTCGCAGAAGTAGACAGTCAGAATCTATACGGTTTGGATTGATTCGGCTTTCTGTACTAAATTAAACTGGGTAAATCGCTGATGAGTGTGATCCCAAAAGGGAGAAACATCCACCCGGTGTTTAGATCACCGATCTGGCTAACATGTGCTAATGGTTAGTGTGAGTGTTATTCAACAACTCATTTATATCAAACAAATTGCATTATTATTATCATTATTATTATTATTATTTCCTTTAATTCCTAGAGGAACATAGGGCTTCAGCCATGCGTCTCCATTGCGTTCGGTTCTCTGCTGTAGTTTTCACCTGGCTCCAAGTCTGCCCACACGCTTTCAATTCCTCTTCACATGATCTCCTCCAGGTCACCCTTGCACTGACGGCCAACTCGTCGCTTCCCTTTCGGGTTCCACTCGAGGGCTTGTCTAGTGATGTCACTTGCTGGTTTCCTCAGAGTGTGTCCAATCCATCTCCATTTCTTCCTGCCTATTTGTTTCACGATCGGTTCCTGGTTGGTTCGCTCCCAGAGATCTTTGTTGCTGATCCTCTCCGGCCATTTGATCTTGAGTATTGAGCGAAGGGATTTGTTAATGAAGGTCTGTAGCTTGTTTGAGCTGCTCTTTGTGACACGCCAAGTCTCTGATCCGTATAGTAGTACTGACTTCACATTGGAGTTGAAAATACGGATCTTATTTTTGACGCTGAATGCTGTTGACCTCCACATAGACTTGAGAGAAATGAAAACTTGTCTTGCTTTTCCGATTCTGGCTTTGATATCCTCGTCAGTTCCTCCTGTAGTTGAGACGATGCTTCCCAGGTAGGTGAAAGAAGTTGTTTCCTTCAGGTTCCTCCCATTTATGCTGATTGTTGTCGGTTGTTGCTGATGATGTTGGCCAGGAATCTTCATTACCTCTGTTTTGTCTATGTTCACTTGAAGTCCTATCTTTGCTGCTTCTTCTGCCAATTTGTTGCTTGTAGCTTCTCCTCAGTCGAATAGGGAATTTTTCAAAGGCTATAGGGGAAACCTGTTTCTAGGCTCAGAGTTAACAAATTGCATTAAAAACCAGAATTCTGAATGGATTAATTTATTATTATTTATTATTGTTCCCTTTAATTCCTTGAGGAACATAGGGCTTCAGCCATGCGTCTCCATTGCGTTCGGTTCTCTGCTAGATTTTTCACCTGGCTCCAACTCTGCCCACATGCTTTCATCTCCTCTTCACATGACCTCCTCCAAGTCACCCTAACACTGACGACCAACTCGCCGCTCCCCTTTCGGGTTCCACTCGAGCGATGGCTTGTCTAGTGATGTCACTTGATGGTTTCCTCAGAGTATGACCAATCCATCTCCATTTCTTCCTGCTTATTTGTTGCACAATCGGTTCCAGGCTGCTTTGCCCCCAGAGATCTCCGTTGCTGATCTTTTCTGGTCATCTGATCTTGAGTATTGAGCGAAGACAACTGTTAATGAAGGTCTGTCTGACTTATGATTACAACATGGAACTGGTATCAGTTAGAGATTATTGAAAACCAGGAAGTAGTGAACAGCTGTTTTGTCCTGCGTTGGAACTCCTTCAGCTTACAAGACCTGGTCAATGATCATTCATCTACTGAGTCAGAATTTAATCATTGATGAACTTCAACTGCTGTCAGTTTGTGCTAAAGACTCTACAACCAATCAGTATAATCTACGAGCATCGACTTGACCTTGGTGCAGTGGGCCTGACTGGCTATAACCTCGTACTAGAACTTCAGAACATTCATTCAGAGGCCATCCCACCGGGATCGAATACGGTACCCTCAGGGTACAAGGCCTAGCCAGATGACTTAAGCGGGAATTCAATGACATGAAAGTTCTAAACTAGGATGAAACAGCTGTTAACTGCTCGTCGATTTCCGGTGATCTTTGACTGCTTCGGTTCCTTATGTTTCTTTCTTATTACCCAAATAATTTGATAGTAGGGATTCGAATTTCATGACATTCTAGGGTTAGTCTTTCTCTAGACCGAAAACAGTTTATTTAACTGAGATTTCCTTATTCTAATATACCCTAATTGAATACAACTGAGTTTTTAAACTTATTTATGTGGTCTTACAGTCACTTATATGGAGATCTTGTTTTGATTAAATTCTTTCATTGACTAAGTGTTCAAAGTTCCATTATCCATAAAATACTTATTTCTAAAATGAGTTTGTGGATTTAAATGTCACTATCACCTTAAATCTTCCACATTGGGAAGTTACACCGATTGAGAGGGATGGTTAGGACACGTGTTACGCATGCCTAGACTAGCCGTCGCCTACCTCGACCAAAGGGCAATGTTAACTGACTGTCATACGACTGATCAAGTTGGAAAAGAGAAGGCTGGTGGTGATCAAACCAAAACATGGCTTCATCAGTCAGTGAAATCCACAACAGTTAGTTTAATCCAGCCAGGGATGGTAAGAACCAATGGCTGCTGGAGACAATCGGTGATATGGCTGGAAGTCGTTGTCAGTGGCACAGATGCATTCACTCTTTGTGATTTATCATATCCCATGAAACTCTGCTGTCCTTCCATATTACTATTCTTTTTGCCTCACTCACACTTATGTTTATTATCTCTCTTTTGAATCTCTCTTTACTCTCTACTCTTACTTTGTGTGCTGCAAGGAGTTTGGCGATTCGAATCGCTGCACACCTGCGTAAACTTCTACGTTAAAACCAGTCAGTTCACATTTTCGGGACTACCTCTGTTTAGTCCTCTTCCTAAGGGGGATAAAATACACACAGGATTCAAGTGAAATCCTACTATACCAGGTTATGTATGTATCTAAAGTACCTTCATGACACGAGTGGGTTTATCTCCTGTCCTAGCAACAACGCTTATTTGTGGCGGCATAGTCTGTTGCTATGCTCACGGAATGACATAAGTAATTCAATTCACTTCAGATATGTTGTCATTAAACAATGAATTGAATGGCGTCAGAGTTCTTGCCAGTTTATGGCGATCAATATTACTTCCTAGTCACATATAGACATTAGGTGTAAAAGTTAAACATTTCAAATTGCCTTTTTATGAATTTCTGATAGTATATTGGAGCCAATGGCATGGTAAATGTTTCCGTTTTCACTCGTATTCTAGTGGCACACATTCATACTGGAGTATTTTAGAAGTACATCATATTTACAGGCCTTCAAAAATCGCTTTTATGATTTCTAATATGGAAACTTATTTTACAAGTAACTTTTCTTACTGTGAAACGTGCAAGTTTTCAGTTTATGTGATCATATCGAATCTCGGAACTCCAAAATTAACACACATGAATTTCAACAGTTAGTGTTACTGCCACTAGAACTCAATGCTTGTCAATTATGCTGTAATTAAACTTAAATTTCAGATATTGTTTACTATGAGTGAATATATCAGTTCTCTTTGATGAGTCGCATCACTGTTATTATTTTTACTGTTCGGATTCTGAGTTTAATAGAGAAATTAGTCAAGAAATGGTATCAGTTAGGAAACTATTTAAAATCAAGTATGTTTTCGTCCTATTATCGGACTCTTCAGCTATGCCCGCACAGAAAGCCATCAGACATTGAACTAAGGACCTTCAGGGGAATAAGACCAAGTTACTTGGGCTAGAATTCAAAAACGAATGGATTTTAACTTTGTCAATTCGATTAGTGTCCACTTTACCTTGACATAGTGGACTCCACTGGCCACAGCTGCTTAGGACATCCATTCTGCACCTATTAATGACCTGCAGACTGATATCTACATTATGTGGGTTTTCGTAAGGATTTAGTTTAATTTTAGTGCAGTTTTTGGCCACGAAAACAACATCAGTTAGTGATTAATGAAATCTGTGGAGTACTGAACAACTGTTTAGTCCCTTCCTGAGACTCTTCATTGGCGCACACCTCAATCCGCAACAGCCAATCACGACGAAATCCAATAGCCTATAACTTTTAACTTTTAACGTAGCACGAATGTCAACCATTGTCATCGGAAAGTATACATTCCAGCTGGCTGAATGGTTAAAGAGGTTGGTCCTGTTACCCGGAAGTGGTTGTTGGTGCACAGTGCTGAAGAGTTCAAACTAAGCCAGAACAGTTGTTCCATGTTCCACGGTTTCCAATGACCTCTTCAGCTGATGTCAGTTTGTGACCATATCTACACTGACATTAATTCAGATCCCTGCAAAAACCAATGATCTGATTATAACCACTAATATTATTGTTGTTATTGTTGTAATTATTATTACAGTAGACTCGATTTTATTGGCATTCTTCACTCTTAATTTAGTCTTAGTGTGTGTTTATGGCATCCAAGTTAGGCAGAATAAGAGAAACTATTTATTTATTGAGGTCATTGTTTTCTCCGTGAATTAAAAAAAAAAAAACACACAATCAATCTGATGAGTTTTTAGAGTTCTCATGATGAATACATAAAAATAAACAAAACAAAACAAAATTTAGTTTAACTAGATTGATTGTGTACTTTTTATTTGGCCCTGAGGTTATATATTATACATATATATGTATATCGCTATAGATTGTGTTAAGACTTTAGATTCAATACTGATGAAATTTTACGCAAGGAGATTAAAATCATTCACAAAGAGGAAGAAGAGGGGGAAGAGGTGGGAGTTGGGAGTACTTTTTGAGGTTAATCCAGTAATAATTACTTAATTGCTTAATTGTTACTTAATTGCTTAATTGTTTTCATTGTTATTGCTGTTTCTGTTAAAACTTGCATCCCGACGGGAACATAGGGCTTCAACAAAACATCTCGACGTCCTTTTTATTTTCTGCTGTCCTCTTCATCCACCAGAAATATCAAACCTCTAGGTTGAAACTCTACGTTCAACTGGGAATGCAGAAGAGTAAAATGACAGAAAAGAGTAGGGTGCAGAGATCGGTTCCAGCGTTCAGAACACAGCTAGTCGGCTTTGATCTCAACACACACTCCGACACACAATATGACTACGTCTGTTGCTTGAGTTGATATTGAACAGCTAAGCACAATCATCAGTAAGGAACCCTGCTGAGCCTAGATTTGATTCTCTTTAGTATTCATCTGTGTGAGACTTACTAGCCAGCAACTTCGATGGATAGGTTGATCAATCGATCGATAGATATTCGGATTACTTCAGTCAATTCTACTAACTACTAATAAAATTTATCTCTCCCATTAAATCAATATTAAATTCCAAGAATAACTAGAAGTATTCAGTAGTCTAGCTGGTAAGCAGTTGATGAGGCCATCACCTAACTATCCATTACGATTAGCTTTATTATAATTCTTTTGCTTTCCAATTGAAATAATAACCTTGAAGTTCCAGTATCACCCAACTTTCCTTATTTTCCGAGCTTACTACTGACCAGGCGAGGTTTTGGAGTGTACTGGCCGGGAATCGAACCCTGGACCACTTGCGTTATTACCAAAGGATTCTATCCTTATTGAACCACACTGACCCACTCAACTGTCTTTAGAAGTCGTTAATTAAAAGTTCACACTGACTAAAGTAACAATAAACCAACCAATAGTCGATTGGTCAACAAAAATATAGTCTGCAATTTGAAAATTCCCATTCAATCATAGAAAAGAAAAGGCGTTCAGCAAAGAGTTACTCTTTTCGGCGATATCATTCTCAAGCTGTACAAACCGCAAATTTATAGTAATTTTTTTCTTGACAACAAAAGGAATATTTCCAAAGATGTGTTAATGCAAATGTTAATTGTTTTTGATAACAAATTACGTAATTTAGAAGGCGTTAATCGGTTAGAAACTAAAATAAAGTTACAAAAGTAGGTTGGGTGACGTAATCTAATTTATAGGGTTCAATGAAAAATGAATGAGAGTCAAGTTAATAATCTGAGTAGAATTCACTTAAAAATAAACGAAAATGAAGTTAGCAACAGTCGTCATGAGGGTAGAGATTTAATAGAGGGTGGGGGTAGAAAATAAAATGTAGTCGAAAATGGAGATGGATTGATTGGGCATACTCCACTAAGGAGGCCGTCGAATAACATCGCACACAGTGCAGACCATCACTCGAGTGGAATCCCGATAGGAAGCGTCGAGAGGGTGGTCGGTGCGATGGTGATATGAAAGAAATCGAGTGTTGGGGAGGAGGAGGAGATGAGAGACTACGGGCAGTAATCGTGGACCCGACCAGGTGAAGAGGACAGCAGAAAATAGTAGAAAGTGGAGACTGATAGAATTCAGTCTGCACCAAAGAGAGGACTAGACGCATCACACTAGTTACTAGTGTCAAATCAAAATATCCACTACAGTCCGAAAGGAGGTCAATCGCGAGTCCGAATAGCTCAGTGGTAACGTCTCTGACTGCGGGCAGCACTTGGTGACGCGGGTTCGAATCTCAGAAGGGACATGAGTTCCTTCAAGGTAGCAGATACGCCTTGCTGACGAGTGCCAACTCGCACGAAACCTAGGTCAGACTGGGCTTCCTACCGATTGCCTCCAACCACCTAATATCATCACAAAGTGGAGATGTGTTATTGAGGCCTTAAGCTCCAAATGGAAATCAAGGTGTAATTATGATGATAAGAGAATCTTCTTCACTGAGACTTTCATTTCATGTCTTAATGAGAATTATCGATTTATCACACACATTTTCACACTAGTAAGGTACTGTGTAGCATTTTGGATTAACGAAGGATGCAAGACACTTAACTGAACAATGCCGTTTTCAGCTGAACCTTCACCGTGCTTCACTTCAATACACACAAATCTCTAAATCTATCTTACCAATTTTTTCACTAGTGAGAGTAATTTGTGGGTCAATGAAAAATTTTAAATGTTATAAATTATACTGCTATTGGCAGTGAATATAATAATAATAATAATAATACAATTAGGTGACGCAGATAGAGGTACGTGTAATGAAGTTGGCACTATAATGTAAACGTTTCAATAATTCAATGAGGTCAAATTCTTATAAAATTGGAAGTAACACCTTACTATTGAAGATGAAGTGAATAGGTAATCAAAGGTTCAGTGATAATGATAATAATAATCACATAACTCCAAACAGTAGTTTTGATACAGTGTTCAGTAGTCTGAGTGTGTGTTTCATGCATGAAAGGAGCGAAGAATAAGAAAGAGCTGATAGTATTTAATGGTAAGATTACATTGGGAGAACAGAAAAAAGGCACACCTCCGATTTTCTTAACATGTACTGAAAAGCCTACATCTCAAGGGAACGAACTCTTATAATAACGTCGGTGGCACACTGGTTAGGACTCTCGCCGACCATGCACATGGTCCGGGGTTCGATCCCCTGCCGGCGCACACCCGATATCTATGGTCGGCCTGAATTTGGGCTACCGATATCCATGCTGAAAATTCCATACTTGTACTGAAAATACGGCGTGGAATCAAGCTGTAATCAAAATAAAAAAATAAAAATTAAAAAAATATCAGACATCTCCTTGATACGGTTCATCAGGTGGAAATCGTAAAATCATTTTAAATTATCAATAGACAGAAAAGCTCAATTCTTCTCAAGTTTAATTGAATTTTAAATTTTCCCGACAATTGATTGGACCGAAGTGCTCGGTCTCAGATTGACATGTCGGCTTCTTGCGCAGGTGCTTCGACGATGTCTGGGCATTTAATTAGTATTTAATTGGTGGATGGTGACTAGCAGTGGAATTCAGGATGCGCATTTCGCCCTATTTGGGACTCGTCATCTGGATGTACCTGCATTTCTCAGTGGTGGCTCTCGTGGCCCAAGTGGTCTAGTGGATGACGCTTTGGCGTTTGAAACTGTGGGCACTGGGTTCGAGCCTCGGTGGGAACATCATCACTCACTGAGAAATGCAGGTACATCCAGTTGACGAGTCCCAAATAGGACGAAACGCGCATTCTGGATTCCACTACTAGTCACTATCCACCAATTAAATACTTCTCAAGTTTGCCTAAACAATCTCGATCGAACGCCTGAAACTCGATTTATGTGTTCAGAAATAAGCAGTTATTAGTCTTTCCTTGCCTTAGTAATTGGATGTCTTTCTTTTCTCTTTCAACCGATTACGTAATCTTTGGCTTTAACCTCACCCCCAACTCTTGATATAGTGTTATTTTGCTTGTCTCTTGTTTGTATAACTTGAGTTGACCTCAGTACATTGTTACCTAATTTATGACTCACTCGTCGTCTTACACATCTCTCGCCTTTATTACGTAACTCCCTAACTATTGTATGCAGACATTTACTTTGTTTAAACTTGAACTGTCTGTGTAAAATCTATGTAGGCGTA
The DNA here is from genome assembly GCA_944472155.2 of Trichobilharzia szidati. Lineage (NCBI taxonomy): Eukaryota > Metazoa > Platyhelminthes > Trematoda > Strigeidida > Schistosomatidae > Trichobilharzia > Trichobilharzia szidati. Next base: position 42,899,229 of record OX235276.1, on the reverse strand, counting down.
ATTTTCTTATCACTGTTCATTAAGTATGGAACCTCCTGTCAGCCGGCATCATCTAAAAATCGCAAGTACATAAACTTAACAATTTATATAGGCTGTAAGCAGCAGCTGATGAGAAGCCGACGTAATAAACAATGATGGTACAGTATTATTCTCCGAAAACTGTTGTTCTAGCTTTATTCAAATTATGCCTTCAGTTGACATTAGACAAAAGAGAAAGTTGAAGATAGAGTGAACTTGAATTACATGTTCAAATTCATTCGCCATTTAGAATTTATACTATTCTAGGTGAAATGCGACCACAGTTTCCATTGGAAACGGAAATTTTCCAGATCGTATTGAAATAATCCCAACACTAGACAGTTGGTTTGCTCTTTTAGCACCAAGCTCATCAACGGTGTACCCGATTTCATTTAGCTCAGATAGCGAAATCACTCGAAAACTCACCAATCCCAGTAAGCTACTTGAGTGAACAGGGAAAATTAAATTCTGGGTTTGAAAATAATCTAGACATTTGAAATTTACACTTTTCTAGGTGAAGTCATACCAAAGTTTCCTTTCAACAGGGAGTTATTCAGATCACTAAATGTGGTCAGTTTGATGCCATAAATGACGAACTGGACACACCGTTGATGAGGTCAGCATCAACTGTGCGAAACAGCCATCCGGTATTTACATCACTGAAATGTGGTTAGCAGGCACTGCTGGTTGAATTGACTGGTATCAAACTACTCATATCAGTCAGTTAGTTAGTAGTATATAGCATTACGTGAAGCAAACATCTATGGATTCACAGATTGGAGTTATTCTCTCAAATATTCGTAGCTTTGTCTAAATAAAGAAGAGAAAGTCGAATTCGATGCAGAATTTTCGGTGGAATGTGATAAATACCCATGTAAAGATTATTTCTTGTCAGACATGATTTTTTGCTTTTACCTTCTTCCTGCCACAAAAAAGATTCAGCAAAAGGCTTCTCAATGATAATCGAAATTTACACCGGAATTCTTAACAATCAATGCGTTTGTTTGAATCGCTTATTTTCAATTAAATACTGAAGGATATTATGGTAGAGTGGATTTTAAATTTTACATTTTATCATTACAAATACTTGATATCAATCACTGTTGATTACAATTCAATTGGTGGAGGGTGACTAGCAGTGGAATCCATGATTAAGTGCATTTCGTCCTATTTGGGACTCATCATCAGGATGTACCTGCGGTCCCCAGTGAATCATTGATGGTGTCCCCACCGAGGCTTGAATCCAGTGCCCATAGTTTTAAACGCTAAAGAGTGGCTCTCGTGGCCGAAGTGGCCTAGTGGATAACACTTTGACATTTGAAACTATGGGCACTGGATTCGAGCCTCGACGGAAATACCATCACTAACTGACTTGGAAGTGCAAGTACATCCAGCTAACTAGTCCCGAATAGGATGAACTGCGCTTCGCATCCACCAATTAACTTCTAATTACTTGCCCAGACATCGTCAAGCATCTGCACAAGAAGCCACCGACATGTCAACCTGAGACCGAGCACTTCGGTCCAATCAATCGACGGGAAAATCTAAAACTGAATTAAACACTGTTGATGTCTTTTTTTGGAGGGGGGGGGGTAAAGTGATTTCTTTATTTTTCCCAAAAATGAATCTACACAAATCATGATCTTTTACTGCGTTTCGCGTATTTATGCATGTGATACTGATGTTTCTCTAACAATAAATGATAATGATAAGCTTATACTGTTTCATGGTATGATTATATGTTTTATTAGTAGCATGTACTTAAAGAAGCTAAAATCCTATGGTGATTATCAACAGAATTTAGACGAATAATAAATCCTTAACTTTCTTGTACCTGTGTTTTCTTTTGAATATTCCCTTATGATGGATGAGTGATTTTAAAGGATATTGAGGCAATCAAGCTTCATACACTTATTCATAGATATTTACAGTGTTTAATTAATTAGATTTAGATTGCCCCATCGATTGATTGAACCGAAGTGCTCGGTCTCAGGTTGACATCTCGGTTCCTTATCCAGATGTTTCGACGATGTTTAGTCATATAACTTGAAGTCAACTAGTGGATGGCGACTAGTGGTGGAATCCGTGATGCACACTTCACCCTATTTGGGACTCGTCATCTGGATATGACTGTAATCCCCAGTGAATCAGTGATAGTGTGACCACCGAGGCTTGAATACAGTGCCCATAGTTTGACACTCTGGGTGAGAATACCATCACTCACTGAGGATTACAGGCACATCCAGATGACGAGTCCTAAATACGACGAAATCCACACACTGGGTTCCACTGATAATCATCATCCACCAATTGAATTCACAGTGTTTGTTTAAGTCAACTTTGTCTCTCCCTCTCTCTCTCTTATTGATTGATTCGACTGAAATAGTTGATCTCTACTGACATTTTAGCTGCAAGTACGAAAGCTTTGAAAATAGTTGAGGATCAGCACGATGCTATTTTGGTGGAAGGTGACTAACAGAATGCTCATTTCGTCTTATTTACGTGATGGTAGATAACGACTTGTCGTTAGAAACGATGGGTACTGGGTCCGAATGTCAGTGGGGATTGTAGGTACATCCACGTGATGAGTCTCCAATCTGAGAAAATGTGCATCCTCAATTCCAACGCCAGCCACTATCCGTCAAATAATAATATCCACATTTCACACATTTGGTTGGCTTAGGGAATTCCGATAAAGAAAGAAAGACAAAATTTACAATACAAAAAATGATATCATCATTCTATTTCACAGGTTCTCATCACCTGCTGAAAACCACTTGAAATTACCACACTCATAACAGAATGAATTACAATAACAATACTTCACTGTTTGAATAATAGTAGTAGAGAGAACACGGTAAAACTTAGCGCGTCCAAAATATAAGCGGCATTACAATCTTTAGTTTAAGCTACCATCAATGTATACGCTTTCAAAATAGAAAAGGAGGAATGTGGGAGGCGAGAAGTAGAAGACGGAAAATCTGATAGACAGTGTCACCTTGTAGGTTGATATAGCAACTCAAGGAGGCTACAGTTGAGTTGAAATCACTAACAACAGATAACTAATCAATGTATCACAGAGCTGGGAAGCTATGTTCACCCAACATTGTGGAAGAAGAAGAATTAGGCTTTATACATTTGTTCCCCTGAATGAATTTCAATAAAGTAAGAATAACAGTTTTTGGAGAATAAAACGGTACCAACATTTATTTCGTCGGCTCCTCGTCATCTGCTTACAGGCCAGAGTCATCATTTAGTATATCTACAGAAACAATTTTAATATACTTGCAAAGAGATCATTTTTAAACAAAAAATCAACCAGTCAATATATATAATTCCATTATGGGTAAATTTTGTTATGATAAAGTCTCACAGTGTTATACAGTAATATTTACTGATGACGTTTCGAGCACAATTTATTACTGCTCATAATCATATCAAGGAAATCACACGACTTCCTAAATTCATTTATATAGTTCCATTGTTTTTCACTTGATTTTCACTTGATTTGATTGGTAGTATTATTTTCCATATTTCAGGTATGAGTGATGATTCATTCCTATTGCATGTGTTGGGTGTAGATTCGATGAACAAGGATTCAGAATTTTAACCCTCTCCCACCACATGTACTTGTGTGGTTGTGTGTTAATGCATGCAGTACAATGTAGTTTTTTTTTATCCTTCACGTTCCCCAGTGGAACATAGGGCTTCATGCTAGTGGCTTGAAGTTTCTGTAGCAGTGTTTATTTTACAGGATGGGGTTGCTAGCCTCATGCCCAACCTTTCCCCTTCACCAGCATTATTTCTGGCTTAGCGAGGTAAATTGCAATGTAGTACTGAACTTTTTTCTAAATTACTTATCTTCTCGGGGTCAACCATTCTTACCTTAGCTAAATTCTTATGTTCTGACAATCTGACTACCCCTGACCTACTAGTTTGACCTATGCAGTTGACCTCACAGCCATTGCAAGGTATTTTGTAAATTATTTTATCTAATTGGGTCAACTGGGTCCTTTATCCTACAGAGCTTGTCCCTGAATGAGTTTGTAGGTTTAAATGCCACCCTAATTCCTGCTTTATTAAGAATCCTACGAAGGGAGGGTCTCAGATGTCCCATCTTTATATGGTATAACTGTCGATGACTTATATTCTCTCTTATTTATGTTATTATTACTAGTTTCACAATTCATTTTATTTTTCTTTTGGCCTTTTTCAATCTTCCTAATGAATTTTAGAGGATAGTTATTTAGAACCAACGCCTCTTCTGTCTGTTTTATTTCATCATTTAGGTCTTTTTTTGTGCTACTTAGAGCTACTGCTCGGTTTGTTAAACACTTAACTAAGCCTGCCTTAACAGTTAACGGATGAGATGAATTAAAGTCTAAATATCTATTAGAATGCGTTGGTGAAAATCAAGTGAAAAACAATGGAACTATATAAATGAATTTAGGAAGTCGTGTGATTAACTTGATATGATTATGAGCAATAAATTGTGCTCGAAACGTCATCAGTAAACATTACTGTATAACACTGTGAGACTTTATCATAACAAAATTTACCCATAATGGAATTACACTCTACCACAGTACGCAAGTTTTATTCTTATATCAGTCAATATATGCATACAATGCTAATAATAATAATAATAAACACTTTATCCCAAACAATAACGATCATACACAATGGTAACTTTTGGCGTTACGTAATCAGATGAAATACAGGATGACAATATCCACTTACCGGGCTGGGACAAGGAAAGACTGATAACCGCTTCTCTTTGAATACATTAATCGGGTTCCAGGCGTTCGATCGAGATTGCTTAGGCAAACTTGAGAAGAAATAGGCTTTTCTGTCTATTGATAATTAAACATGATTTTACGGTTTCCACTTGATGAACCGTATCAAGGAGATACCTGGTAATGGCACTATCGTAAACATTTGTTCCTTTGAGACGTATACTTTTTGATACCTGTTCAGAAAATCGAAGGTGTGCCCTTCTTTCGGTTCTTCCAATGTAAATGCTCCCACAGATACATTTAAATTTGTATGTACAGTTGGAATTAACTTGAGAAGGAAATCTGTTGACTTTTTATTGATTGTTTCTATAGATATACTTAGTAATATCTTTGGGCTGCAAGCAAGCAGATGATGAGAAGCTCACGAAATAAACAATGATGTTGCCATTTTATTCTGCAAAAGCTGTTGTTCTTGCTTTATTCGAATTAGGCTTTATTGAAAAATGCCTAAGGGAAAATGGGTATCCCAGGGGATTTATCCAAAAGTATAAATAGCAAAGAATAGAACGAGAAAATGAAACACCCAACTGTTGAAAAGAAGAAAGCGTTCATTTGTCTCTCATTCGAAGGGGAAGTAGTATCACAGAGGACTGGTAAGAGAATGAAAGGAGCAATAAGAATTTGCTTCACTATAGCTAAGCTCGTAACACTATACAACACGACACGCTCTATAAGCCAATCTAAACTAGATAAGTACTCTGTTGATATCACCTCCAACTACCTTTATGTATTTACGTGCATTTGTGGGAGAAAGTACATTGGAAGGACAGAAAGGAAGGCTTCTATCTGGTTTCTAGAGCCTTTTCCAAAATACTTGAGCCTAAAAGTAGGTAGATATTGGCAAAGTGAAATTACCAGACAGACACCTTGTGGATACCTCGGGTCATTTCGTCGAGATTTCTAAATCCTTCAAAATACTCAGCACACACAGGACAGCAAATTTAGTGTGAGTTTTCGAAGCGATTGCAACCAAACTCTTCAAACCAAACTTATGCATACAAGAAAGACAGTCTAATCAATCGCTCACTGCCCTGGTAACAACTGAATTTTGATCAAATTGTTTAGTCTACCCTACTAGTGATTTCAACTCACTGAGCAAGTTTTCAGTCTTATGAACTATAACCTCCTTGAGTTGCTATGTCAACCTACAAGCTGACACTGTTTATCAGATTTTTACTATTTTCCGTCTTCTTCTCCTCGCCTCTAAACTTCCTCCTTTTCTATTCTGAAAGCGTATACATTGATGGAAAGGTAAATTGAAGATTCTAATGTCGTTTATATTTCGGAGGCGTTAAATTTTACCGTGTTTTCTCTACTACTATTATTGAGACACTTAAGTATGTTATTGTAATTTATTCTGTTATGAGTATGGTAATTTCAAGTGGTTTTTACAGCCGGTGATGAGGATCTGTGAAATAGAATGATGATATCACTGTTTGTACTGTAAATCTTGTCTTTTCTCATCTACGTATCCATATTATTATTATTTTCTATAATTTGGTTTGTAAGAGTTAGTTTGGATTTTACGAGTTGATCGGATTGATATCGGTTAGAGAAACATTGAAAACCGACAGCGGAGTACTGGACAGCTGTTTCATCCTAGTTTGGGAATCATTGGCGGTACGCACCCACTGGGATTCGAAATCACGACCTCCCGATTGCAAGAAGGCGGCTCGTATACCATTCAGTCACTGGGACCCAACCCAATTCGATGACCAACACATGAATTCCTAATTCTGGCATTTCGTGATTTAGCGTGACCCCAACCAATATCGTCATCGGTGGGACATCCATCCTCACACGTGACATCTGGATGAACCTCAGTGGTAACGACTTCTCACTAGAACTGACTCCAGGAAAATACATCCTGTAGAGCAAGTCACTAGCGAGCATCAGATTAATTTTCTATAATTTGGGTTGTAAGGGTTAGTTTTTATTTTTACGATTTGATCACGGATTGATGTCAGTTAGAGAAGTCGTGACCAGTGAGGTTCATCCAGATGTCACGTGTGAGGATGGACGTCCCATCAACGACATTGGTTGGCGGTCGCACTAAATGCATCACGAATTGATAGAAGTTGGAATTCATGGACTGGCCACTGAATCGGGTCCCAGCTGCTGAATGGTATACGAGCCAGCTTCCTTGCAACCAGGAGGTCCTGGATTCGAACCCTGGTGATGGGTGAGTACTGTCGATGATTCCCAAACAAGGATGAAACAGCTGTCCAGTACTCCGGTGCTGGTTTTAAATGGTTCTCCAACTATTATTATCATTATTACTATTATTTAAAAGGATGTCCTTGCATCCACTGATTAGATAACCAATCATACATCACTACTATGATTACGAGCTTTCCCTGCCAGTTAGTTACATGTAGACTTTTGATATGCGATTTATGTAGCTGATATATTGGCCCTTAAAATCGATCTCATTGGTGTATAACACCTTAGCGAGCGACTATAAGATTTATGCACTTTTTTAGGTAACAGACAACAGAACTTTTAACCACCAAACACACGACTATAAGCTATGCCAACAAAACAAATTGTACAAAAAGTCTGTCCAAATTCTAGTTCACTAAATTTTAATCCTACAGATTTGTTTGCCTTGGCAACATACCTCATGCTATCAGCCAAACTGTTCACCAACCAATCAATAAATAAATAGCTGTTGCATAACAGTTTCAGTCGTTTTATCTTATGTAAGCATCTTTCAACCTATTTCATGTTTCAATGAAACTGTCTCTAAGCGACTGGAAATTTTAATAGACTAACATAGTTTTTGTTGTCGTTGCTGCATTTAAATTGCTTAGATAAACAGTTATACAGTAGACACGATTTTTTAGTTTAAGTCACTTTTGCCTTTCCCGTCGATTGATATGTCGTGGCCCCAGAGGATCTAGTGGGTAACACTTTAGTGTCTGAAACGATGGGTTCTGGGTTCGAGCCTCTGTGGGAACACTATCACTCAGTGGGGAGTACAACTACATCCAGTTGACGAGTCGCGAATAGGACGAAACACACCATCTGGATTTGACGACTAGTCTCTATCAAACAAACGTCATCTGGGATATGAGCCTACTGTTAAAAGAAATTATCGATCAATAGAGTTGAATAAATTCATGGTTCGAGATGTCATTTGAAATGATTTTTTGTTCCGCTAGTGTTAATTTCAGGCACACACACACACACCTCCGCTGTCCAGTGATATTTAAACTATCAGTTATTATTAATCCTGTAATCTCCCGCTTCTCTGAGAATAGTAAATAGTAAAATATAATACATGAATAAATAATCTACCTAAACTCTCTATCAACAAAGCTCATAACTACTCAGGTTTAAGGCCAACTAACAAGAGCTATTTCCAACAGGTTGTTTTCAGGAATTTGACTGATTTCAATATTGATCATGAATTGACTTCAGCTGGCGAACCACTGAAAGCCAGCAGGGAGTAGTGAACGGCTGTTTCGTCCTAGTTTGCGACTCTTCAACAGCTCTCACCCATATACCCACCTTTAGGGATTGAAGAACGCAGAGCCTTCAATTTACACAGTGAGTTCATTGATTATTCAGCCAGTGAGACCTAATCCTCTGGCCAGTTCATAAATTCCAACTTTTACTAATTCGTTATTTATAGCGCGACTGGCACCAGCTAATGTCACTGGTAAGTATTTGTCCTCACACCCAACTACAAACTGAAGGAGTTAAAACGCCCTAAACTCATATATTAAATGCCATCTTTGAAGTTGGCTCGTAGTGAGATTTATCTTCCCACAAATAAGTTTTTGATCAAACATCCAAGAATCCTATTGTCTTGACTGATGTATGTATGACTAGATTCCAGATAGTGTTCTTGAATTTTTTATTGAATAAAGGGAAGTTGTAGTAAAAAGTGAGTGTCATTCAACCACGACAAAGAGGTAGTTAGTGACTAATGAAACAGGATGGACAACTGCTTTATACAAAAGAACTAGAAGTGTTAACCCTTTTTCATCTGTAAATCTGATATTCTTGTGTTTGGGATTGAGTAAGGTTGTCGGTCTCGAACTATAACAAAACAAGTGATATGTTCCAGGAAAGGTAAGGTAAGGTAAGCAACACCACTCCTTAAAGACACAACCACAGCTACTGGGACTTCAAGGCTTCCAGCCCGAGAAAAGTTATCATTTAGTGAGTATGAGTTTTCGCTACATTTTCTTTCAGATAGTAAGTTATTACTATTCCCTTGAGTTCAGAGTGGCACATAGGGATTCGACAACGCATCTCCACTTCCTTCTATTTTTACTGCTGTCATCTTCACCTCTCTGGGTCCACGATTACTGCCCATAACTGCTCACCTCCTCCTCCTCCCCAATACACAATCTCCTCCATGTCATCCTCGCACCGACCACCCACTCGTCGCTTCCCGTTGGGATTCCAATCGAGCAACGGTCTGCTTTTTGCGCTATTGTATTCGACGACCACCTTCTTCAACGTATGCTCGATCAATCCATCCCGATTTTCTTCTGCACATTTGTTGAGCAATCGGCCAAACTTTCTTGTTGCTAATTGTTTGTGGCTGGCTGGCCATTTAATCTTCATTATGGAGCGAGCAAAGTGGGCAGTTGTTGATAAAAGTCTGCAGTAACCTATTGAAAATGGCTTTCGTGACACACTGGGCAAGTTTCTGACGCGTATAGAAGAACCCACTGACTGACTGACTGATTTCACATTTGTGTTGAATAGAATCCGAATCTTCTTCTTCATGCTGGTTGGTTCAGTGAAGCAAAAGCTTTCCAAACTGGTTTCACATTGATGAAGGTGTATCTCGCCTTTCCCATTTTGGTTGGCTGGCTGGCTGGCTGGCTTTGACATCTTCATCTGGGCTGTCCGCCCGCCTTTGGTTGAAATCGTGCTTCCTAGCCGGATAAGTGAGGGAAGTGAGTGACCTCCATCAAATCTCTCTCGTTGGTGGTCATTGGTGCTGATAGTTGCTATAAGAAAAGTGAAAATTACAGCTTTCTGATAAATACATATAGAAAGCGATTCTCTCTCTGTGCCTCTCTTACTATGCTCCTCTCCTCCTTATCAGTTCATTTCTTGAAATCATTGTTATAATTATTGTCTAAGTTTCTTATTAACTGAACCAAAAATGCTCTGTCTCTCATGAAATGCTGGCTCCTAGTAAGGATATTTCAATCATGCTTTCAGGTTTACATGATATTGTGTCGGTTGACGTTGGTTAGCAGCGGAATCCAGGTTGAGAGTTTCATCCCCCTTGCAACTCAACATCTGAATGTACCTGCATTATTCAGTCAATGATTATTTTCTCAATGAGATTAGAACCCAGAAACCATTGTTTCAAAGGCTAGTTAGAGCTTTAGTCGACACACCATTACTGACTGAAGATGCAAGTATATTTAGTTCAATGCATCGCTAATCGGGCTGCAAGCTACCATGAATCAAAAAGCAGTTATCAGCTAACATCATCAAAGTAAGTTTTCTTTCTTTATCTTATTTAAGCCAGCATTTACTCCCTACTCTCTAATTCCACCTAACATGACATACGGGTTGATGTAAACTGGTTTTTACAAAGGGCGATTCCCTATTGTTATTACTGTCAATGATTGGATGATTGCTTTTGGCTAGTGTGCCTTATGTAGATGCGTTATGGATACTTTTTTTCAGAAATTTTCAGATAATATTCTTGGAACTTCAGTCTAGCAGCCTAGTTTGTAGATATATGACTGGCAATCTGGAAGTAATTACTCGTGCAACTCCTACAAAAATTTAAGTTTTTCTCTCAAATGTAGACATCCCCGTTTTTGACTTAGTTGTGTTCCCTGAGTTGGTTGATTTAATTGATACGAATTTGGGTGGGATAATGTAGGAGTTTTAAATAGAGGAAATACCAAAAATACAGTCAGGGAATTTCTAGAAGCCTGGTGCTCAAATGAATCAGCGATTAACCAACAAACCAAATGTGACAACTAATAAATAGAATGAATCACATGGCAAGACATAGAGAAGATGGAGGTGATGAATGATAACCAGTCAACAGCAACAGCAACCAGCACCAATCACCATCAATGGGAGAAATTTAACAGAGGTTACCTCCTTCACTTATCTGGGAAGCATTGTCTCAACTACAGGCGGAACGGACGGAGATGTTAAAGTCAGAATCGGAAAGGCAAAATACGCCTTCATCAACCTGAAACCAGTTTGGAAATCTTTCTCACTCAACATGTGGAACAAGATTCGCATTTTCAACACCAATGTGAAGTTGGTTCTTCTATACGGGTCAGAAACTTGCACTACGTGCCACGGAAAGGATTTCCAGCTGCCTGTTGTAGACTTTTATCAAGAGCTGTCTTCGCTGGCTACATACTGAAGATCGAATGGCCAGAAAGAATAAGCAACAAGAAACTATGGGAACAAACCAACCAGGAGCCGATCACTCAACAAATATGTAGGAGAAAGTGAAGATGTATCGGGCATGCATTGAAGAGGCCGCCGAATGACATCGCATGCCAGGCCGTCGAGTGGAATCCGAATGGGAAGCGACGAGTGGGTCGACCTGGAGTGACATGGAGGAGATCGTGTGAGGAAGAGATGACAGAGTTTGGTCAACCCTAGGCCTATATGAAGAGCATGGCAGAAAACAGAACAAAGTGAAGATGTGTTGTTGAAGCCCTATTTTCCATTCGGAACGCAAGGGAATAATAAATAAATAAATACATGACAAAACAGTTTAAATTCCAAGTCAATAAAAATTGATCAATAAATATGTAAACTAACAGCCAATCACAACAATGGTTGTCAGGGGATACAATGTATATCATCAATCATGGGGAATTCAAACAATCCTCCTTTATATTAAAGCTTGCACTGAAGATGATGTCTAGACGGACAATGAAAGGTTCTCAATTAAATCAATCATCCCAGAGAACACAACTAAATCAAAATCATCAACCTTAGCTAAAACTCGTCTCCATTATTTCGACATCCCGGTTGGTTTAAGCTGACTAAATCGTTTTCTTTTTCAAGCGAATATATCTTATGATCTCATTAATTCAGAGTAGTGATTTTATACAGTTGGATATAGTTTTATAGGCCATTTGAAATTGCCAGTGGATAGATTGTAGATAATTGACCTAACTCACACAAACGCGGTACTGATGAATTTTGATAATTTTAATATTCACGAAAACTACCTAGGCAGACATGGGAATAAGAATAAAACAGTTCCATGAAGAATCAGTCTCTTTTTTAAGACGAATTCATTCAGCTGTTAGCCGAACAACCGCAATTATATGTAGTTATTTTCTCTTCCTGTGTGAGTGCGCGCGTTTGTACGTTTAGTTTGTACGCCTTCATGATCCTACTGGGGATCGAACCCAAGACCTTCAGGTTATGAGCTCCTTCCAAATTCTAGCTTCTAAGGATTGGTAATATATAGCGCCACCTTACCTCATGACCTGAAGATTCTGGAGCTATGAGTGCGTACCGCTGAGGAGCACTGAATTAGAATGAAACACCTGTTCAATACTCCCTGGTTTTCAAGGATTCTTTAACTGAAATTAGTCCGTAGTCAAACGTTACAAAATTATTCTCAAATTTCTTTTTGATGTGGTTGTGTTCTCTGAGCTGGATAGTTAATTTGCGAATCTTTCATTTCCCTACTAGACAACATCTTCAGCGCATACTTCAATTTGGTCAAAATGAAGTACGTCGTCTTCGTCTTCGTATCCATGATCATAAACTAGACATCAAAAGGCATGACATCTACTCTCTCATATCACTCACTGCATACAGACAACCACGGACATCATTTCGACTAGAACAACGTTCATACATTAGACAGAGGAAATATCAAGAATGCTAGAGAATTTTGAGAAGCCTGCCTGGTATTCGAGTGACAGACAAAATTTACCAATCGATAAGAAGGAAATCTCTCTCACACACACACACAAAGGGTCAAAATTCAGGTCAAGAAAACAATTAGTACCAATACAAGTATCCTAGAGGGTGTTAAAACACTCAAAAACAATCAGGTCACCAGCAGAGATGATTAATAAACTCGTAGAGAAATTTGAAAGCTCACTTCAATTCAAATTGAAGTATGCGCTGAAGGTGTTGCCTAGTGGGGGGGGGGGGGCAATGAAAGCTTCGCAAATAAACCATCCAGCTTAGAGAACACAATCACATCAAAAACAATCCACCTGAGCTACAAATCTTCTCCATCATATCTCAAATTTCTATCATTCAGCAGCATAGTACAACTATCCGCCTCGATGTCATGCAGAAAACTATGTCCAATTAGAAGAGAAAAAAGTGCCTTGACGATAAGGATTATTTGTGATGTGATGTATCATACTAAATATGTGTTGTACAAAAATTATTATTATTAAAGAGCTCTTATTATTCACATCATTCAATGGCCTTACAAAGGAAGCTGTTAAATGTGCACATGGAATTTAATCTCTCTCTCTTTAAGATAAACAGGCGATTTATTCGATCAGCTGCCTGATAAACCGGAATTCGCGTGATCCACTCTTTTGATTAGATTCCTTTCCCACCTATACACACATACATATATATACGCCATAAATATTGACTAGCAGATTTTTAGTAATCAAACAATTCTGAATAGGTTTTTTTTTATCATTGATAAGCAGATTATTCACAAGCGTAAAGCGTATTTTATGACTCTGATCACAAGATGATCCCGATCGTAAATAGTGTGTGAGTGTGTGTGTATCGTTTTTTTCTGAAACCATCACCTTAAGTGCATCCATGTCAATCGTAAAGTCATAAAATCATTAGCCAACTTATAATTTTTGTTCTAATTTATAATTTGGATAAATTCCAAAGTGAATTGTGAACTAAATAATAGCATATTTATGAAATAATGATGTGTATACCTTTACATATATAAATGAGCGGTATTCACTAACTGAATGGGTCAATCAGTCAGTCAATCAATCACTCAATCAATCAGTTTACATGATTGACCTCTAACTGTTTCTATTATTTATGTGAATTTCTAGTATGTGAACTTAATGCATTCTACAATAATCTGTCAATTGAACTCATTACAAGAGCAGTTAATGTAAACAGACCGATTTAACTTTAACATTGCCTTAATTCCCCAATTATAAATTTGAATAAAGTAAGGACAAGAGGACAAGGTTTGTCCAGAATAAAATGGCTCCTCATCAGCTGCCTACAGCCTAAAGACATTATTTAGTTTATGTACAGAGAAAATATAGACATACTTAGCCAGAGAGTTCAAGTTTAAACAAAAATCAATGCATGCGTACAATGGCAATATTAATAATAATAATTCTGACAGTTGGGTTTGTAATTTAGCCACCATACTAGGTGGCTTGCCATCACTGTGTCTTCAGAACTAATGTCTGCAACACTGCGTGAAACAGGTTCAAATCTCTAAGGGGAGACATGAGTTCCTTTAACACTACAGATATGCCTTACTGACGAGTGCCGACAAGCACGAAACTTAAGTGATATTAGATGGTTGGAGGCAATCGGCAGGCAGGAAGCCCACTCAGTCTTGGACCTAGGTTTCGTGCTAGTTGGCACTCGCCACCAGTCAGCAAGGCGTATCTACAACCTTGAAGGAACAACTCATGCCCCTTCTGAGATTCGAACCCGAGTCACTCAGTGAGGCTGCAGTCAGAGACGTTACCACTGAGCTATTTGGGCTCGCAATTGACCTCCTGTAGGACTGTATTGGATACTTTGATTGGACACTAGTTAGTAAGTAGTGCGATGTGTCTAGGTCCAAGGGTTCCTGATGATTGCCTCCAGCTATCTAATATAATAAAATCAATGTGCACCGTGATGGTGAGCTGCCTAGAATGGTGGCTATATTGCAAATCCGACTGACAGAATTCAGTTTACGGGAAACACAGGACTAAGTGTTTTGTTAACAAAAATGTGTAGGCTGTTGGAAAAGCTTTTGTTGACGCACTTACCAAGTGTTTGAATTACACAGAAACAGCCCTGACTACTTGACATTACTGTTGAAGATCGACATCTTGTCCCTTCAGCTGAGTTCAGTAGATTTCCAGATTGATATCAGAGTAATAAAGGTGCGTCTTGCTGTCATCATCTTGAATAGCTTTAACATCAATGTCCTCACCGTTCGTAGTTGAAACGAAGCTGTCTAACCAGATAAGTGAAAGATATGACTTTCTTTAAATTACTCCCAAGTTACATCAGTAGGTTGATCATTTATTACTTAAAACTGTCACTTATAGTAGTATTAGGCAGGCTATAGAAAAAAAGTGCATTAAAGAATAAAATGTACCTCACATTAAGTTTATTGTATTTCAAACATTTGAATTTAGGCGACATTTTCAAGAGTCCATTTGCAGGGATTCCATTTACCTCAACTTAGATCACAGATCGATATCAGTAAGAGAAACATTCATAACCAGCAGGGAGTACTGAATAGCTGTTTCGTCCTAGTTTTGGATTAATCATCAGTGCTCATTCATCAGGTCTTGAACCTAGAACCTTCAGGTTACAAGGGAACCCCTTAGACTGTTCAGCCACTTGGATCCGACTCAACAGATTTCTAGTGAGAAGTCGCTATCATTGGGGGCCACGTGGTCGGGAGTAAGGTGCCATTTGCGCTAAAATCACGAATTGGCAGAAGTTAGAATTCATGGACTGGCCAGTGAGTCGGGTCCTAGTGACTGAATGGTCTACGAGCTTGCCTTGTAACCGGAATGTCCTGGGTTCGAACCCTGGCAGTGGATGTGTATTGTGAATGAGTTCAAAACTAGGCTGACGAAACAACTGGACGCCCAGTACTCCCTGATTTCCAGTGGTTCTCTAAGTGATATTAGATAAGACTGAGCCCTATCTACAGCTCTTTCAACTCATGTTTCTCAGTGACTGCAACCATAAAGTTTGAATTCTCACTTAGACTTTCTTTTTATTCACTACACAGTCACTCAGTGGACTGTGAAATGAATGCAGCCTATTAACAAGTCTAGTCAGGATTTTATTTACTAATGAATTGTTGGTCAGCCAGACGGAAGTGACCTAAACACTGGATGATTGTTCCGATAGTTTGGGATCGGGTTCATCATCATCATCACATCGCTAATTTCACCTATATTATGACGAATGAGAAGGATAATAGGTAATATAGCAAAACACTTTACTATGCATTTACATTGAAGTGATTAATCGATATTTGTACAGTTAAAGAAGAATTCTTTAAACTGCATCATTAAATTTTGCCTTGCCTTAAACGAAAAGAAACACTGTGGAACTTTTTGTCTTTAGCATTTTCTTCTGGTTACTTAGAAAGAAAGATAATTCTGATAGTTGGCTTTTGCCATTCATCTGCGTTCCATGTGGGACAGAGATTTTCAGGCTTTATTATTATACCCTTGGTTTCCTAGTGGAATATACGGCTTCAACAACACATTTACACGTTTTTTTATTCTCTCGTGTCATCTTCACCTCGCTGGATCGATGATTACTGCACATAATCTCTCATCTTCTACCCCTCCCAACACACGATCTCATCCATGTCACCCTCGCACTGACCAACCACTCGTCGCTTCCCTATAGAATTCCACTCTGGTGCTGGCCTGCATTTCGCGTGATGTCATTCGATGGCCTCCTCAGTATTATATCCGATCAGTCCATCTCCACTGAATTCTACATATTTGTTGAGCAATTGGCTACTGGTTGGTTTGTTCATTGACTGAGTTTCTTGTTGCTTATTCTTTCTGGTCAGCTATCTGACCATTAGCTCTTCAGTATGGAGCAAGCGAATCGGGCAGTTATTGACAAAAGTCTACAGTAACTTGTTGGAAATCATCGGCAGTACGCACCCACCAACAGGGTTCGAAACCAGGACCTTCCGGTTACAAGGCAAGCTCGTATACCATTCAGCCACTGGGACCCGTACTTGGTGCGTCATAAAGAGCACATCAAACAAACTACAGACCTTCATTAAGAGCTGTCCTCGGTCATTACTCAAGATCAGATGGCCGGCCATATAAGATCAGCAATAGGAATCTCTGAGAGCAAACCAACCGGGAACCGATTGTGCAACAAATCTGCGGGAAGAAATGGAGATGGATTGGCCATGCTCTGAGAAAACCATCAAGTGACATCACTAGACAAGCTATCGCTCGAGTGGAACCCAAAAGGGAAGCGGCGAGTTGGTCGTCAGTGCAAGGATGACTTGGAGGAGGTCATGTGAAGAGGAGATGAGAACATGTGGCAGACTTGGAGCCAGGTGAAAACTCCAGCAGAGAACCGAACTCAATGGAGACGCACGGCTGAAGCCCTATGTTCCTCTAGGAATTAAGGGAAATAATAATAATAATTAACTTGTTGGAAATCCTTTTCGTGACTCACGTGAAGTGCAAGTTTCTGACCCATATAGAAGAAGTAACTGACTGACTGACTTTACATTTGTGTTGAATAGAATCCGAATCTTGTTCTTCATACTGGTTGACTGAATGAAGCCGAAGATTTCCAAACTAAGTTCACATTGATGAATGTTTATCTTACCTTTCTGATTTTTGCTAGTTTTGACATCTTCATCCATTCCGCCTGCCTGTGGTTGAATCCATGCTTCCTAGTTGGGTAAGTGAAGGAAGTGAGTGACCTCCGTCAAATCTCTCCTGTTGATGGTGACTGATGCTGTGTGTTATCGCTGTTGGTATATATACATATGGCACTATTTTCCTAAAATGTAAATCCTTAATTCATTTTCATTCCCTTTTCTAATTTTAAATAGTTTGATCAAACAACTCACTCGGATGTATATGATCGAATTTTAAAGAATAGTATACTTGGTACTAAATTGGTTAAAAAAGCTGTAATATGCAATCGAAACTCCGGAGCTATCAATGCCTATGGACCAGAGGATTTTACACCGTCTGTAGAACAAATCAATAAGTTTTTAATGTTATCACAAGTAAGTTATTATTACTTTTATTTAAAAAGATTGACTAATGAAAAATGGATATTCTTTTCGATAAATTCGTCATTAGGTTCTACATTTAGCAATACTGTTATTAACAACATTAATGCTGTTTTAAATTACGTTAAATCAATGGTCAGTATCGACAGATCACATTTGAAAGGCGTCAGCTAGCTTATTGAACTTCAGATAAATTAATGGAAGTGATACAAAATTTATGAACTTATAGGCTGGACAGCAGGCCAGGTGGGTAGCAATACTGGTTGGACAGGCGTTGTTTGCTTACACAGTGCCGGTTGTTTTAAGTGAATTGCAATGGCCTCTGTTGTTTGGAGTGTACAGTATTTGGAAGCCACTGGTAGACGCTAGAGAAAGATTCCTCAGTCTTAGATTTGTGGCATGTTTGGACAAGGTAATCAAGAATAGAACTACGAGCTCAAATTGTGACCAGAAGGTTGTGGATTCGAACCCTGACGGTGGGTGCCTACTGCTGAAGAGTCCCAAACTATGATGACGAAACAGCTGGCTGTCCAATACTCCCTGCAGGTTTTCCAATGGTTCTATAACTGATGTCAGCTTATGATGAAATCTTGCAACCAATCAAACAAAATCCCCATAAAACCAAAACTTGTAAAATAGAACTGCTGATGGTTTTGACAACACCCTTATTTCGCCACGCCGGTAAGTGTTCACCAGCACGAAAAATTAGCCTCCTAGAGCAAAAACCAGTTTAACTAGCTGTACAAGAGCGGTTGAATTGATAGCTACAATTTGAGGCGACTATCCCTAGGTACTTCATCCATCTTTTGGTTTTGGAACAGCATCCGGTTGTGTGGAAAATATAAAATGCAACTTACCGGCATTCAACGTCTTTTGAATTGATTTCCTCAATTTGATGGTTGTTACATCACTTTGTATATCGCCTTTGAGTTGTAGTCAAATCTGCACAGAGACTTCTTGTTACACAGATAAAGGAGAATTCTTTTTTCCTTTCTTAGCCAGAGGTTTAGTGATGAAGTTATCGAGGGTAGCTGTTTTCAGTTAGCATGTCGTAGGTACCTTTAAGTTCGAATAAAGAAAAAAACAGAATTCTTGTAGAAAATAAAATGGTACCATCATTTATTTCGTCGGCTTCTCATCAGCTGCTTGCTTACAGACCAAAGATATTGCTAAGTTTATCTACAGAAACAATTTTAACATACTTGTATTGAGCCCATTTTTAAACAGAAAATCAACCAATCAATATATGCATACAATACTAATCATAATAAGAACAAACATTTTATTCCAAACAATAATGATCATACACAATGGAAACTTTCGGCGTTACGTAATCAGATGATAGAGAGGATGAGAACATCCAGTTATCATGGCAAGGGAAGACTAATAACCGCTTCTTTTCGAACACATAAATCGGGTTTCAGGCACTTGATGGAGATTGCTTCGGTGAACTTAAGGCGAAATGAACTCTTTTGCCTATTGATAATTTTGAACGATCTTGCGACTTCCCCCTCATGACACATATCAAGGAGATGTCTGGTAGTGGCACCATTGTAAACATTTGTTCCATTGAGACGTAGACTTTTTGGTAAATGTTCAGAAAATCGGAGGCGTGCTTTTCTTTCGGTTCTCCCTATGTAACTGCACCCTTAGTTGAGTTGACAGGATTTGTAAAGACTTTCATTAATTTAAATGTATATTTCATCGCGAAGGGATATTGCTTAGAGAATCATCGAAGTCAAGGAAGTGCTAGACAGCTATATGACAATATCATGTGTCAGGTGATCCACAGTAGGAAACTTAGCGAAGCCTCTAAAGTAAAGGTAATATTGAGAAAAAGCTGTCTGCCTATTAGCACCTGTGATATTTCTAATTCTAGAGGACTTTATTATGCGGAAGACTGTGCATGGCAGCAATAAGGCAGGAATACGCTGGACCACCGATAATAAGACTCCAGAAGATCTGGATTTCACACGTGGACGCTTTATGTTTAATGTCACATAAATTCAAAGACTAACAGATGAAAACTAGCAAAATGGCAGAAGAAGCAGGTAGGCAGCGAAGACAGGACTCCAGGTGAACATAGAGAAGACGAAGGGGCTGATGAAGGTAACCAACCAACCAACCAACAACAATAGAAACAACTAGCAACAATCACCATCAACGAGAAAGAGTTGACATAGGACTTCCTTGGATTATCTGACCAAGAAGCACGGTTTCAACGAAAGGCGTACAGCACGGATGAAGATGTCAAAGCTAGCCAGTCAGTCAGCCAGAATCGGAAAGGCAAGATGCGCCTTCATCAACATGAAGCCAGTTTGGAAAGCTTCTTCACTCACTCAGTCAGCCAGTATGAAGAAGAAGATTTGGATTCCATTCAACACAAATGTGAAATCAGTCAGTCAGCCAGCCACTTATTCTTTACGGATCAAAAACATACACTGCGTGTGAGTCACGAAAGGGATTTCCAATAGGTTACTGCAGACTTTTATTAACAACTACCCACTTCGCTCACTCCATACTGAAGATCAAATGGTCAACCAGCGAGAAAGAATCAGTAACAAGAAACTCTACAGTAGAACAAATCAACCGAGGAGAGATTGCTCAACAAATATGTAGTCGAAAAAAGAGATGGATTGATCGGGCATACGCCAG
The DNA here is from genome assembly GCA_944472155.2 of Trichobilharzia szidati. Lineage (NCBI taxonomy): Eukaryota > Metazoa > Platyhelminthes > Trematoda > Strigeidida > Schistosomatidae > Trichobilharzia > Trichobilharzia szidati. The sequence goes on along the minus strand of OX235276.1, from coordinate 42,878,799 downwards.
TGAGGAGGCCATCGAATGACATCGCGCGCAATGCAGTTCATCGCTCGAGTGGAATCCTATAGGGAAGCGGCGAGTGGGTCGTCGGTGCGACGGTGACATGGAGGAGATCGTGTGTTGGGGAGGAGGAGGAGATGAGAGATTATGGACAATAATTTTGAACCCAGCCATTTGAGAAGGACGGCAGAAAATAGAAGAAAGTGGAAATGAGTTGTTGAAACCGTATGTTCGGCTGGAAACTCTGTGAATAGTTGTTGATATGCAAACTACCATCCGTGATCATACCAGTAGGTGGAGTTGTGCTTATTCACACATTTATAAATAGTAATGAGCGCAGAAATATAAATAATTCCTTTTTTGAGTGTACAAAACTGCATTCCACGATATTGACTATTATTTTGAGTCCTATTTAGTTGCATGTGTTATCTAGGTAACATTCCTGAAAGTGGATAGACTCAGCCATTAGTCTACCTTTCCATACGCTATTGTTGCACTCGGTCTTATGTTTTTAACCTAAACATTTGTAGACAAACATAAACTTTTTCCCAAACTTCTATATGCTTCTATTGGTGTGCATTGACCTTTAGTCCAAAGTCTTTGTTCATTCAATCTAGACATTTGACCTACATTGATAATTAGGCGTTTAATACATGCTATTTTTAAATCAAAGTACATTACTTTCAAGAATATAAAACATTCTCTTATGCTTTACAATAACAGTGAGATTGAAAAAAGAAATGTTGAGTTGAACGCAGACACGTTAATCACGAACATCGATTGACTACGCCAACAACGTTATACGGCAGCTACCTGTTTCCCCGCAGCCCTCTCTGCTTGAGACAGAACACACAACGACTCGAGGGAGAAAGTATCAGACACAATAGAATATTTTAAACAACAGTATGGCATTCAAAAAATTACCAGGGTTATGTCAATTAGTCTACAGAATCATAATCAATACACTACTGGTGGGCGTTATTTTACGTAGGCCAATTCTGATTGGTTTATTTCCATATTGACCTTGGTCATTATATCACCATAAAAGGATAATCCATTGTTCTTCTGTCTACATACCACCTTCCTATATCATTAATCAAAAGTTAGTCTGACAATTCAGGGGATACATTTTCACGTAGAATAACAATATTAGTTATAGTGGTGTTAAAATAATCAGTATTTATCTGTGTGACAAATATGCCGACCTAAATGCACGTACTAAATATTTTGAAATATAGAAGGATATTTCAAAGGGAATACTCCTAAGGAAATTCTATGCCAAAGTTGGCAAAAATAATATTTAAGCACCTCTAAATGCCAATCAGCGAATGACCTCGAACACACCAATCACCTGAAGGAGGCATTTTTGTGTATGGAATACATGTATTTATTGAAAAAAATTGCACAAAAGCTGTGTAAAAGTGTTACAGAGGATACGTTCCTTTCACATGTGATAAAGATAGCTCTCAGTTTTAGGTTGGAGTATCAACTGAGTATAATTCCATTGTGGGTACAAATTTATTCTGATAGAGCCTCATAATGTTATGCAGTAATATTTAATGAGCAATAAATGGTGGTCGAAACGTGGTCATCAGTAAATAATACTGCATAACACTGAGAAACTTTATCAGAATAAATTTTACTCACAATAGAATTATACTCTACCTCCACAGTGCACAAGTTTTATTCTTATATCAACAGAGAAATTTAACCACATTCTATGCTTGTAATTATTTAGGCCTTCTAACCTTAACAATAAAACTAATCTTACGTTCAAGTATCCCTAAACTAACTGTAATCTAACTCGAACCAACCCTAATGTCGCCTTCATTAGGTTAACCTAACCTCAACTTGTCCTTGGCTTAAAGCGCAACTAAATCTTTCCCAAACCTACCTGAAACTTGCCAGATATCCAATTTAATAGCATAACACTTCGATGAGCATATTTTATTGATGATGACAGCATTATTTGCCAGGTTTCACTAACTTACTCAGTGAACGTTCCAAGGTCATTGGTGCGGTTGCACTCCATTGGTATTGAATGGTGCTTAAAGTTTAACTTGACCCCAAGGTTTGACCTAAGATATAGATAGGACTTCTCACTCTGAATAACTGTTTCTATTCTTCAGTAGTTGTCGAGTGTTCACCCTCGAAGTTAAAAGATGTTACATCTAATCTTAGCTCTCCTTTATGGACTTGCTGTCTAAATTGTTCCTGCGGTTTAAGTTATATAGAGGGTGGACGACTTGTTATGTTCGTCTACAGATTCGAGAAGATTTTCCAGCTTGTTTAAGAAACAGCGAAATCAACTGCATAAAAAGTTCGATTGTATGCATCTACTATGAGTAATCACCATCACTGTCTCGCACTTCACAGTTTTTTGTGATTCCATGCAAATCAGCAGGTTTGTGACACAAATATTGTTTATCTGATCATTCTATAATTAAATCTGCATAATTAGCTATTCCTGGAATGATGAGAAATAAATTATTTTCAAGTATTGGTTTGGTAGGGACTTCATTGACTGGTTACAGGATTTCATCATTAACTGACATCGGTTAGAGAACCAGGGAGTACTGGACAGCCAACTGCTTCGTCAGCCTAGTTTGGGGCTCTTATGCAGTACGCACCCACCTACGAGGGTCCAACTCACAACTTTCTGGTTACAAGGCGAGTTAGCTCGTAGACCATTAGGCCACTGGGACCCAATCCAATGGCACATAGGAAGTGGTGATCAGTAGGTCGGGTGTGAGGACAAATACTCGTCAGCAATGACATTCGCTAGTGTTCGCGAATTGGCAGAAGTTGGAATACATGGGCTGGCCATTGAATCGCGTCCCAGTGGCTTAATGGTCAATGAGCTAGCTCGCCTTGTAACCAGAAGGTTGTGGGTCGGAACCCTGGCGGTGGGTGCGTACTGCTTAAGAGTCCCAAACTAGGCTGACGAAACAGCTGACCGTCCAGTACTCCCAGCTGGTTTTCCAATGGTTCTCTAACTGATGTCAGCTCATAATGAAATCCTCCAACCAATCAGATAATTTATTTTTGCCTAATCTTTTTATTGGATCACTTGACTGTCCTGGTTTATTACTAATTCGATTCATGCGGTTCTAATACTCAACTTCTGGAGTTTTTCCTGTAACCGATCAAATCCCTGTAAAGCAACACTTGAGTCCTAGTGAGAAATCTTAACCAGTAGGATCCACCAAGTCAGAGGTAGGAGAATAGTTACACGCCTATGACATTAGCTGTCGAATGAGCTAAATTTATATCACGAATTGGCAGAAGCTGGAATTCATGGTTCATTGGATCGAGTCCCAGTGGCTGAATGGTGTACGAGCTAACTCGCCTTGTAACCAGAAAGTCCTGGGTCCGAACCCTGGTGGTCAGTGCGTACTGCTGAAGAGTCCAAAACTGGTACAAGACAGCTATCTATTCCTCCCTGGTGGTTTTCCAATGGTTCTCTAACTCATCTCAATTCGTGGTCAAACCTGTTTCCTGGCTTTGTCTATGATTTTTCTTTTTTTGTATAAGAATACTATAATCTTATCCGTCGAAATTTTTGTTTTCTCTCTTGTCTTTTTCTTGTCTCCTATGTCTCCTATGAATTCATTTAGATCATAATTTTTCAGTGGCATTTTGAAGAAAAGGTTCAGTATTTTTCGGCTGATCATCTGAGGCTGTTGTTAGCCGACGTATTTCTGTTTGCAAGACTGTGTACTAACGCTTTTTTCAAGTGGTTTGGTGAGCCCACTGTCATTCAAAAAATCCTCTGGAATGAGTTATCTTCCAATAGATAATCGTTTTTTCAGCTCACGTTCACTATTTTGTGAATTTTACAATACAGCATAGGTGACTAGGGGCAGTAATTTTGCTCGAAATACTACGAAAATCAGAAACTGTCTGTCTGTTTTCAACATAGAACTTTGCATAGATGTGTGGCAGTTCGTATCGCCACACTCAGCACACAAAACAAGGGAAGAAAGTAAAAAGAAATGCAAAAGAGACACAGGGATATGAGACAAAAGGAATAGTAATAACAAAGAACAAAATAGTTTTATTGGGTATTATAAGTCACAAGGAGTGGTTGCATCTGCGCTAGCCATTGAGAACGATTTCGAGCCATATCACCAATTGTCTCCAGCCATTGGTGCTTACCGTCCGGAGGACCCCAACCAGTCAGAAAACCTACACCTCGCTATGTGGACGGCTCGATGGCTTAAACTAACTGTTGTGGATTTCATTCACTGGTGTCATGTTTTGGTTTGACCGCCGCTAGCTCTTTTCTAGCCTGACCCTATGTCAGTTAATAGTGCCCATCGAGGGAGGCACACGTAACATATGTTCTAACCATCTCAGTCAATGCAACTTCACAGCCTCATCTATTGATTTCCCCTCCTTATCTAGCACTCAACCGAGGCCTCACCTCGATATTGCTCACCCTCTTATACCAGTTAATACGGGAGATAGAACTCCGGCACTTGTGATCAAACACAGCTAGCCAGACTTTCAGTGTTCATGTCTCACAGCCATAAAGGACGATATAGCGAATCGCTAAGCAGTACACACGTCCTTTGGTCGGTACCCGGATATCACGTCTACTCCATAGACGGCATAAACTGGCATATGCGAAACTAGCCTTCTGTATCTGTGCTGAGATTCCGTCAGCGATCAACCCGCTGGAGTTGTCTGATACAGCTTCCCAAATAAGTGAAGTGGTCAACACGCTCTACGACTTCACTCCCTAGTTCTAAGCTAGGAGGCAGTGTACTCCAGTCCTGTAGCCCCATCATCTTATATTTAGCGGGATTGAATCGCACACCAAACATTCTTAAATAGCAGCTCAAGGTGATTGCCTGTTAACGAACATTAAAAAATATAATTAAAACATACATATACTGGTTATCTGTCTTGACTCAGCTTGGGACTCCTCATCAGTGTGCAGAGATAGGCCCACTCTGTGGCAGGACCCAGAACCTTAAGGTCATAGGTTGGGTCCGCCTGACTTTTAGCCACATAACCCGAAGATGATGGGTTCACCTCATTTCGGTTTTAAGTATGGCTATTAATATTATTGATATAGATGAAGTTCGCGGATGATTTATGTTTGATGTCACACAAAATCGAAGACTTACAAGAGAAAACCGACAAACTGGTCGAAGAAGCAGCAAAGATAGGACTCCAGCTGAACATAGACAAGACGGAGGTTATGAAAATAACCAACCAACCAACCAACAACAACAGCAGCAACATCCAGCGCCAATCACCATCAACGGGAGGGATTTGAAAGAGGTTACTTCATTCACTCATCTAGGGAGCATTGTCTCAACTACACGACGAACGGACGAGGATGTCAAATCGAGAATCGGAAAGGCGAGAAACACATTCATCAACCTGAAACCAATCTGGAAATCTTCGTCACTCAACTCAGCATCAACAACAAAATTCGGATTTTCAATACAAACGTCAAGTCAGTCAGTTCTTCTATACGGATCAGAAACTTGGCTGGTCACAAAGAACATTTCCAACAGGTTGCAGACCTTTATCAACAACTGTCTTCGTTCTGTACTGAAGATCAGATGGCCGGAAAGAATCACCAACAAGAAGCTATGGGAACAAACAAAACAAGAACCAATCGCCCAACAAATATGCAGGAGAAAGTGGAGATGGATTGGACACTCGCTGAGGAGGCCGCTGGGTGACATCGTGTGTCAGGCCCTCGAGTGGAACCCGAAAGGGAAGCGGCGAGTGGGACGTTCAAGGGTGACATGGAGGAGATCGTGTGAAGAGGAGTTGAAACAGTATGGACTAACATGGATGCAGGTGAAAAGTACAGCAGAAGACAGAAGCAAGTGGAGGCGTGCAGTTGAAGCCCTATGTTCCACTAGGAACCCAAGGGAACAATAATAATAATATGATAATAATAATATAGATGAAGTGCCGGATAGTAACGAGATCTGTTGCTAAAGATTGTAATGAGCAGAAAAGATTAAACAACCCCAACTAAGATTACTGTTATTTCTTCTTCTTTTTCACATGATGGGTTTTGTAGAAATTTGGGTGAATTTCATTGTGGGATTCGTCTAAAACTAATATTAGTTAGAGAATCACTGAAAACCACGGGGCACTGGACAGCTGTTTCATCCTAGTTTGGAGCTCTGCAACAGCGCACACGAATGGCTTCACCAAAGTTTGAACCGAGAACCTTCAGATTACAAGTTTAGGTGGATGTCTTGAAGGTCTAACGAGAAGTCGTGGCCATTGTAGTCCACCATGCTAAGGTGAAGTAGATACTCACTGATGACATTGATTAGCGATAGCGCTTTATCACGAATTGAATTCCAACTCACTGACTGAGTGGTTGAAGTGGATGGCCTAGTAACCTGAGCGTTCCGGGTTTCATCCCTGATGGAATTGTAGTTGTTGACCACTGAAGAGTCATAAACTGGGGCGAAACAGCTGCACAGTTCTGCCTGGTCTTCAGCTATTCTCAGACTGATGTAGGTTTGTGGAAAAACTCTACACTGAAATCTCTATCATCAATAAATTTATGTCGCTGGGTAGATAATTATGTAGTTTATGAAGATTCTAGACTGAAACCTGCCAGATTTGTCAATGTGACTGGTAAATAAATCGGAGTAGTTGAGATATTTTCTTTGTGTATTTAAATAATCAATTGTTGAAGGTCAGATTAATTGTTTTAATACCAATTAAAAGGTCACAGGTCAGCAAAGAATATTCTCAATTCTTATTAAATCTTTATGGTCATTTTCATACAACCGGTTCCCTTGATTAGTTTGAATAAAGAAAGAAAGAACATATTTACAGGATAATATGAGCTCGTCTTATTTTGTAGATTCTCTTCAACCATGCTTATATTCTAAACAATATCGAAATATATAAGTTACAAAATGTGTCTGAACATACTTTTTACAATGACGTCGAGGTATAGATAGAAGTAGGCAAATATTCAAATGATGTAAGTAGACGAATTATTCAATATTAAAAGAGAGACTGGACAACAGCGGTGGGAGGGGAGGAGTAGTAGAGTTCAAATTTTGCTTGGAAACAAGGATTAAATAGAGAGGAAATGCAACATGGTACAACAGAGGACAATGCCAACTGCATTTACCAATTGACTTGCACCTACGGTGGCAATCATATATAGGAAGGGCAGAGAGAGGAGAGCGTCTGTTGGATTTTCTGAGCATCTCACTAAAAGTCTCCATATGAAAGGCAGAAAAGTGTTCTCAAGTGTAATAGCCAGACACCTGATTGACGCGAGACATACAGTAGAGATTAGTCAAGCTATCAAAATAATCAATATACAAAGAAAGCCTTGGTTACTTCAGTTCACAGAAACCACCCCTATCAAAAGATTTCAACTCAACTGTTGTATTCAAAAAGATAGCGTGATAAATCTCCCACTACCCTGGAAACTGAAATTGTTTTGTTTTGTTCGTGTATTTCTGTGTTCTGTTCTGTTGCTTAACATCCCCACTTTATTTTGATTTTCACTTACTGAGTTGAACTCACTATTAATTTTCCAAATTTATTTAGATGTTTGTCTATGGATTAATTTTACTTGTACATTTCACTCCCATTCCCTTGAACTTTCCATAGTACAATGTACAAATCCACTGTGTTATTCGATCTGGTATTCTGTATTCTCTATTCTCAATCCTCTTCTCTGATTATACTATAAACAGTTAGCCCTTTAACACTGAACAACTTAATGTCAGTAAAAAGTTTGAGCATTGTGGTATAGATCAAATAAAGTAGAATAATATTTCAATGGTTTTCACACAATGATAAGTTTTCTTCATCATCAAAAAGGTTTTCGTATTTCCCAATGAATGAAAAACAAAACGAAATTGTTATGTTTTATTGACGTTTCGATATTCAATGCTAATATCTTTATCAAAGTATTATTAAACCGGAATTTACAAAATCTCAGCATATATATAACAAAGAGTTAAGGGGTGAGAAAGTAGACTTAGGTCAAGTTAAAAGGACATACTGAAAGTCAAAATAACAATGAAGATCACTAAACCAAATAACCAATTTTTTGATTACAGCTTGATGCCACACCGTATTTTCAGTACAAGTATGGCATTTTCAGCATGGATATCGGTAGCCCAAATTTTGCAGGCCGACCATAGATATCGGGTGTGCATCGGTAGAGGTTCGAACCCCGGACCATGTGCATGGTCGGCGAGAGTCCTAACCACTGTGCCACCGACGCACAAAGGTAATAGTACATCTGTTATGATATCAAAACAAAGTTTACTAACTTGATCATCGTTCATCAGTCTGTGGTCATTTCGCATTGTCAAGTTGGTCAATTGGTAAAGATAACAAAACCAAGTGTAGATTGTTGGATTTGATCAGTGTTTAAAATTATAAAGGCAGTGTGTGTTTACATAGTGAACTTGCATATCACATTCGTGTTGATTTTGTCACTTCATGGTTGGGGAGGGAGGTGTTGTAACCAAGTCAAATTCTGTTTTAGTCCATCATTTCTACTCATCAAACAATTTGGATTCCACTTGATATGAAGTGCTTCTGATGATGTGAGACGTTCTTTGTGATTTCTGAAATGCTTTTTCTGGATTATTTCAATATTGTCAAAATCAATTTTGTGGCCTGATTCTATAGCGTGTAGACCACCTATGGCTGATGATTTTTCAAGCTTTTCTAGTTCAACCGGATTTCTTGGTGGTCGAACAGATGCTCTACGGTGTTCATTTCTTCTGATTTTGATTTCTCTCTCGCGATGTTTGTCCGATGTATATCGCATCACATTCCAAGTATTTTATTTTATAGACACAATTAGATAGAGAATCTTTAGGGATTTGGTCTTTTATATGGACAAGGTTGTTTCGTAGTGTGTCTGATGTTTTGAAGAAAACTCTGATGTCGAGTTTATTGAGTACTCTTCTGATGATATCGTCTGACGTCTCTGCTCTATATGGAATGATGACTGTTGAGGTCCATGTTTTCGGAATGCGTTTTCGGCCATACTTAATGTCAGTGTTGATTTTGTTGATGAAGTTCCTTGGGTAGTTGTTTTGCTTGAGAGTTTCAGTAATGTTTGATATTTCTTCTTTTTCTTTCTCATCCGTTATCAAATCCAACAATCTACACTTGGTTTTGTTATCTTTACCAATTGACCAAATTGACAACGAAAAATGACCCCAGACTGACGAAAGATGATCAAGTTAGTAAACTTTATTTTGATATCATAACAGATGTACTATTACCTTTGTTATTTGGTTTAGTGATCTTCATTGTTATTTTGACTTTCAATATGTCCCCTTTAACTTGACCTAAGTCTATTTTCTCACCCCTTAACTCTTTGTTATATATATGCTGAGATTTTGTAAATTCCGGTTTAATAATACCTTGATAAAGCTATTAGCAGCAGCAATAAACAGCGAAACGTCAGTAAAAACAACAATATCGTTTTGTTTTTCATTCATTGGGAAATACAAGAAAACCTTTATTATAATGAACATCATATACCTAATGCCCAAAGTTTTTTAAACTGTTAAAAGTGAACTTGGTTTGGACATATATAAGATAAGTTTTTTTTCTTGGTTAATTACTGCCCGTGTTTACATCACTGTTGGAATTGTTTTTTTCTCCTGAATAACTGAATAACTTGTCTACTAACATCATTTGGGAATTATGAACATACGAGTCATGTAATTTTAGTTACATGAAATCGGAATTTATCATGCTTTCCGGAATTATCTTGCTCACACTTTCTTCTATTCATAACTGGATGTGATTGTGAGAAAAGTATGTTCAGAAGGATTTTGTAACTCATATTTCGATATTGTTTAGGATGTAGGCACAGCTGAAGAGAACCCACGAGGTAAAACGAACTCGTACTATCCTGCAAATATGTTTGTCCTCCTTTCTTTATTCAAACTTTACAGCTAAATAGTGTCGTATAAAGGTAATAGGAAATGCCAGTAGAGGTCAGATTTTAATGTCAGATGGTAGCAAAACATATTCTTTTACTTATGTAATTCAATCTTAGATTTTCCCATCGACTGATTGGACTGAAGTGCTCGGTCTCAGGTTAACATGTAGGCTTCTTGTGCAGATGCTTCGACAATGTCTGGGCATGTAACTTGAAGTCAGTTGGTGGATGGTGACTAGCAGTGAAATCCAGGGTGCGTATTTCGTCCTATTTGCAACTCATCAACTGGATGCACCTGCATCCCCCAGTGAGTGAGTGATGGTGTTCCCACCACCGAGGCTCGAACCTAGTGCCCATAGTTTCAAATGCCAAAGCGTGGCTCTCGTGACCCAAGTGATCTAGTGGATAACGCTTTGGCGTTTGAAACTATGGGCACTGGATTCGAACCTCGGTGGTGGGAACACCATGACTGACTCACTGGGGGGTGCAGGTACATCCGGTTGACGAATCCCGAATAGGACGAAATGCGCTTTATCCTAAATTCCATTGTTAGTCACCATCAACCAATTAACTTCTATATTCACTTATGCATCAGAAGCAAGAACTAATCAACTGTAAATATTGGTTAAGTAGTCTTACGTAATCTAGAATGTTTATTAGTAAAGTTGTCATCTCTTGGAAACAGGAGTATCGTTCATATAAGAGTAGGAGATTCAGAATGTGTTTAAAGTATTTTCTGAAGTTAGGAGTTTGCAAAAAGCAAACGAAGATGGACTGCATACCAAACTATTGTATAAATCTAAGGAGTTTGATGTTACAGTGGCAAAAGGGATTGGAAAAAACAACTGCTTTTATATACACAGTTCAGGGTTTTCCTTGGGTATGGCAAGAAGATACTGCTGTAACCAGAATATTTACAACCAGGAATCCTTCTGACGACTTGACCTTACCTTGTGTATCACTGAAAGATTTCTCTGTTGATGCAGAACTATGTATGGCTGATTCGCTTAATTTCTCCTTTCGATGGCGAATATCGGAAGGCATTCTTGTGCACATCTAGACGGTATCCTACAGATATGGCCTATGTACTTAGCTCTACAGAAGCAAGTGAACTGATGCATACACATGGATATTACGGACACGGGAGCATTGTCTTTGACGTTTTGTAAGTAAGAGGTGGCATGGAATTCAGGCGTAAGGATGCAGACAAGAATGTATCACGAACTGGTCTGGATAATCTACTTCAGAGAATTTCTGTTGTTGTTTCACGCTTGGATTTTAAATTTACAACTAACTTCGTCTTCAGTACTTCTTTCTTTTGCTGGATAACATCTTGATTAAGAAAGTTCTAGAAGAAGCCCAGTCCTCTTTCTAAAATGTCTTAAGTGCCTATGTCACATATTCATGTAAGAAGAGATTTGAAGGTGTTTCTTTCTTACTTTTGGGAATAAAGCTGTAGAATTTAGTCTACTATTGTGGTTCCATTTTGGTAGGGATGATGAATTGATCTTTATATCGATCCATCAGATTTCCTTGAAACTTTAACATCTAAGAGAATGGAGGCTTTTTATTCTGACTCAACTTTCGACATAAAGCCAATTGATCAATGAGTATTGTTAAATACTTCAAAGGTTTTATTTTAAACAGCATTTTTACTGACATTGATGAAAATGTCATTCATGTATCGCTTATAAACATTTCACTGGTTGATAGCTGATGTTCAACTTTGAAGAAATACTGATAACTCTCTGAGCAGATCCAGCATGGAATGGATGGTTTATTAATTTTTAGAGTTGTGTTCACCTGAAAAGAAAGAGAAACCATAATTACTCTCTTTCCTCGAGGATCCGGGAAATATGTGTCGAGGAATCTATTGATACAGAACTGCGAAATCTTCAGGGGACGGTGGCAGAAAATGGTTTCCAACCCAGATTCTTAAAGAAGAATCTAAAACCAAACAAAACATCTGAGAAGATCCCGGTCATCTCCAAAAAGATGCTCATGCTATATCTTGAATTTAAAAGTGATACTGAGTCTTTCGAAATCTCTCGGTATACTTAGCCGTCGACGTACGAGTGACACTTTCTTGCAGGAAACTATTCAACCAGCAAGTGAAAGACAAGCTGTCCCGTCGGGCTACTTGAACATGCTCTCATGGAACCGAGTACATTGGCCGTACCATGCGTCCGCTTGTAAAACGCTCTCGGGAACACTATCCAGCCTGGCTACCAAAATGAGAACGCAAGTGTGTGTAAATAGTTCGATAACAGAACATCTGGTGAACTTGAGACATCCATCTTCATTTGAAAAATCCCTCAAAGTCTTATACAAGATCCCATCAAAACTCTAAAAGGGAATGAAATCAAAACATCTACGCATAACTGAGGCACTAGCGATCCAAGAGTTTAACCCCAGGCTATGTAAACAAAAGAAATACATCCAGGATTTGTCTCTAGCATAGCCATTATAAAATGTTAATAGTAATTATCTTTCTTATCCGAACTTCCTGCCTCTTCTGTTATTACTACATTTTCAATCGATAATTGCACAAAAATGTCAATGTTCTCAGTGATTATGATTCAACTATGTTTTCATCCGATCTAGATATGATGGAGAAGATTTGTAGTTCAGGTGAATGATTTTGATTTGGTTGTGTTCTTTGAGCTGGATAGTGGTTAATTTGCGAAGCTTTCATCGCCTCATCACTAGGCAACGTCTTCCTTCAGCGCATACTTCAATTTGAATTGAAGTGAGCTTGTAGATTTCTCCACGAGTTTATTAATCATCTCTCCTGGTGGGTGACCTTGGACGTGATTGGTTGTTTTTGTGTGTTTTCACACCTTCTAGGCTACTTGTATTGGAACTGATTGTTTCTTTGACTTGAACTTTGACCCTTTGTGTGTGTGTGTGAGATTTCCTTCTTATCGGTTGGTAAATTATGTCTATCTCGATATGTCTATTGATTGATGATTCACTGGAATACCATGTAGGCTTCTAAAAATTCTCTAGCATTATGTTGTTTCCTCTGTCTAATATTTGAACGTTGAACCAGTCGAATTGATTTCCGTGGTTGTCTGTATGCAGTGTAGTGATATGAGGGAGTGGATGTCATGTCTTTTGACGGCTAGCTTATGTTCGTGGATACGAAGACGAAGAGGACCTTGCCCACTTTGGCCAATGTAGTGTTTTTCTCAGTTGTTACAATTTATTTTGTAAATGATGTTGGTTTTATCTTCTTTCGCTGTTGAGTCTTTTGGTTGACATAGAACTGAGTTCTACGTCAGTGAATCATCCAGTGAATCATCAATCAATAGACACATCGAGATAAACAAAATTAACCAACCGATAAGAAAGAAACCTCACAATCAAAGGGTCAAAGTTCAAGTCAAGCAAGCAATCAGTTCCAATACAAGTAGTCGCCTAGAGTGTGTGAAAACACACAAAAACAACCAACCATGTTCAAGGTCACCGACCAGGAGAGATGACTAATAAACTCGTGGAGAAATCTAAAAGCCCACTTCAATTCAAATTGAAGTATGCGCTGAAGATTTTGCCTAGTGGTGGGGCAATGAAGGCTTCGCAAATTAACCGTCTAGCTCAGAGAACACAACCACATCAAAATTTATCCGATCTCCCTGTTCATTAAATTTCGGAGTTTTATTGATTTTCCTCTTGACTGGATATAGTTTTGGAACTCTTCCACCCATTTTACTATAATTACAGGAATATATACAGCCCAGTAAATGACTTCGTCGAAGAGGGGATTTTCTCCGCCTCAACCGTGTTTTTAATATTTCCTCTGATAGCTAACTGTCGAGTTAGAAAGTAATAGGCCAAGCGGGGGGGGGGGGCGCTACTCTATCGTTTTCTTGGTATAATTTACTATTAAACAGGTAGGAATTGTGTGCTAATTAATACAAGCTCCTGAATACACTTGCCTATCGTTTAAAAATACTTATATCACACGGCTTCTTTTTCTACTTTAATTGAACATATAAAACATCAAATGATTTGTTTGAAGGAATTTTTTCGCCCGTTCTTGTTTTAAATTTGAATTATTTATTTATTTAATTATTTAATTCGTGTTATGTACCATTAATTAGCTTATTATAGCCAACATTCACTAGGCAGTACACTAACTTCAACAGTTGGGTACCGTTAGGGAGAAAGGGAAATCTTATTCATTCCTTATGCTCCAGAATTAGTAAAATCTGCTCTGCAGAGACAATCGATAGTGAACTAGATAACCTTCGATCAAATCTCCTTAACAATGGTTATCCTACAAAGTTTATTGAACGTAACATCAAGAAAGAATCCGCCCCTAGACAGATTACAGTGCCAAAGAAGAAACTGTTTATGAGTCTGGCATTCAAAGGTGACACTATTTCGGAATTGATTAAAAATCGTTTATCTAAATGTATTAGACGCACTTTTCCTGCAGCTGACTTACAACTAGTTTTTACCAGCCGAAATATGATTAGACAATGTGTCAAGGATAGATTACCGCTTTTGTCCACATCTCTGTGTATTTACTCTTTCACCTGCTCTTGTGGAGCTGTTTATATTGGACGTTTTAAGCGTAATCCCCGAAAACGTGTAGCTGTACACTATCCAGTCTGGTTAATGAAAGGCGAACGTAGAACTGCGAAGTCGTCTATCTGTGATCACCTGTTAGAGTCAGGGCATTTATCAAAGTTATCTAAATGGCAAAATGGAGTCGATCCAAAAGTTTACGTTTTCTTCACTTATGCATAGCCGAAGCTTTAGATATACATGAACAGAAACCTAAATTATGTGTTCAAAAACGTTTTGTCAAACCCCTTTCTTTACCTTGGTCATAGTAATGTTCTTTCTAGTTTTTACTTTATTTTATTTTTACCACTTGAATTCTTTCCACTTCACTTCACATCTTCATTCTTATCGTAATCGTACTCCTAATTTTTAAAATTTTTAGACAGCACTTGACACTTTAAAAAAAATTTTGATATCAATTTACTTATAAAACAATCTTTAATAATTTTGTAATTCACCCACTTCAACCCTACCCCTTATAACATTCTAATTATCGTTATTCTTATCACATATATACTTATGTATATTGACTGAGCAATTATTTAGTGTCACTCAATAACCTTTTCTGTAATATAAATACGACTGTACACCTTGAAAATGAAGTCGTTGAAAAGAAATTTCTTCGCTGAACAAAAAGACTGTATTATAGCTGTATTCGCATGACTTAAATTGGTAGTGAAGACAGGACTTCAGGTGAACGCGGAAATCATAAAAGCCAATCACCATCAATTGGGAGAAATGCAAGGGAGGTCATGTGCTTCATTTTTAACTGACCTAAGCAGCATCCTTTGGAACTACAAGCAATACGGATGAGGAAGTTAAATTTAAGATGTAATCCAGACAGTAAAACAGGCGACCATTACTTAGAAGAGGCAGTAACTCATCGAAGAAGACATTGGCTAGAGGTCGCGCTATGTCGTGAATTGGCAGAAGTTAGTGTTCATGGGCTGGCCATTGGATCGGGTCCCGGTGGCTTAATGGTCTACGAGGTGGCTCGCCTTGTAACCAGAAGGTTCTGGGTTCAAACCTTGGTGGTGGGTGCTTAGTGCTGAAGAGTACCAAACTAGGACGAAATAGCTGGCTGTCCAGTACTCCCTGCAGATTTTCCAGTGGTTCTCTAACTGATGTGAGCTTATGATGAAATCCTTCATGCAATCAAACAAAAGCCCTACAAAAAGAAATACTTGAATATTACTTAGAAATCAAGGTGAAGATCTACAGAACATTCAGCACAACGAAGAAAATCCGAATTTTCAACGTTACTGTTGAATCAGTGCTCCATTTGTCATTTTGAGAGTTGGCAAGTGCATGGTGAAAAAGCATTTCTAACAAGCTTTTGCAGAATATCATCAGTAGATACCTTCATTCGGTACTGAAAATCAGATAACGGACGACAAAATATAAGCGAGAAGGAGATCTGATAGGCAACGAACCAACCGAGAACTTATCGTGCAAGAAATATGCAAAAAAGGAAGTGAAGATAGATTGAACATATGCCGTGGAAAACATCGAATGACACCACACACACCAGGCATGCTGTGAAATGGAACCCTAATAGGTAATGAGTAACCAGTTGGATGTGGTAAGGAAATGAAAACTTGTGGGTAGTCATGGAGGCAGATGAAAGTTATGGCAGACAATCCAATGGAATATAGATGTGCTGCTGACGCAGTATTTCACATTCAGAACCCAAAGGATGAATAACAATAATAATAATAATACATAACTGAAATATCTCACACGTTTGGAGGATGTTGTTCTCGGTATCATCTATGAAAAATGAAGGTATTCAGCATTTATACTCTGTTACTCAGATAGATAAAACTTAATTGAACCTGAAAGGAACAACCTCCACTACCTGCCTACCTGGGAAGTATCGTTTTAACCACAGGCAAACGGAACTGACGAGGATATCAAAGCAAGGATCGGGAAAGCAAGACAAGCTTTCATTACTCTCAAGTCTGTGTGGAAATCAACAGCACTCAGCGTCAAAAATAAGATCAGGATTTTCAACTACAATGTGAAGTCAGGCAGTGTTATTTACTATACTGATCAGAGACTTGGCGCCGTGTCACGAAGGGCACTTCGAACAAACTATACACTTTCATCAACAGCTGTCCTCGCTCAATACTACTCAAGATCAGATGGCCGGCCAGAAAAGATCAGCAACAGGGATCTCTGGGAGCAAACCAACTAGGAACCGATTGTGAAACAAATAGGCAGGAAGAAATGGAGATGGATTGGCTGGCAATACTCTGAGGAAACCATCAAGTGACATCACTAGACAAGCCCTCGAGTGGTACCCTAACGGGAAGCGGCGAGTTGGTTGTCCAAGGGTGACTTGGAGGGGTAATGTGAAGAGGATATGAAAGCATGTGGGTGGCATACTTGGAGCCAAGTGAAAACTTTAGCAGAGAACCGAATGCAATGGAGACTTGCGGCTGAAGCCCTATTTTCCTCTAGGAATTAAAGGAAACAATAATATAATAATAATGATAATAATAATCAATTAAAATTATTTTAAATTTCTGGCTAATTTTCCTTATTGGGTCATTATACTCAGTTTCTGCTGACACTTCCGGTCATAGTACAGATTTAGATATGATGGAGAAGATTTGTAACTCAGGTGGATGATTTTAATGTAGTTGCATTCTCTGAGCTAGCTAGAGGGTTTATTTGCACAAATAAACCATCCAGCTAGCTCAAAGAAGACAACTACACCAAAACAGTACAGATTCTTTAACAATACCCTGACATTTGAAACGGTGAATGCTGGGTTGAGAGTTCCAGTAGGAATACTGTCACTCACTCACTGAGACGTAGATACATTCATCAGCAGACGAGTCCCAAATAGGATGAAACGCTTATTCTGCATTCCACTTTTAGCTACAGTCAATCAGATAATATCAAAATTTTGTTTACTTGAATTGGAATTTTTTTTCTTTCCCCAGCCTAACAAACTGGGTGAAGCTTTGATAGGTGACCGTTGGGAATCGAACCTATACCTCCAGCATGACAAATGAAAGCCTATAAGAAGTAGATTTCCAATCAAGGATAGATAGATATTACCACAAGGCAGTAACTAAATCAGTTTCTCTAAAAACACAATTAATAATAGAAATTTTAAAGTCACAAAGGGTAAAGAAATATAAAAGATTCATCGTTTAAATATACAATCATAAATGAATGAATATAAATCACATCATACAAAAATGATATCATCATTCTATTTCCCAGGTTCTCATTACCTGCTGCAAACCACTTGAAATTATCATACTTATAACACAATCAATGACAATAACATACTTTAGTGTTTGAATAATAGTAGTAGAGAAAACATGACGAAATTTAACGCATCCAAAATATAAGCGACATTACAATCGTCAATTTAACTTACCATCAATGCATACGCTTTCAAAATAGAAAAGGAGGAAGTTGGGTGGGGGCGGATGCGGAGAAGACAGAAAACAGGAAAAATCTGATAGACAGTTTTACCTTGTAGGTTCACATACCGACCCAAGGAGGTTATAGTTCATAAGAATGGAAACTTGCTCAGTGAGCTGAAATCACTAATATGGATGACTAATCAGTGTACGACAGAGCCAGGAAGCTATGTTCACTAAGCAAGGAAGAAGAAGAATTAGACTTTGTTGAAAAAAGTGCCTAAGGGAACATGGGTATCCTAGGGGATTTATCCAAAAGTATAAATAGCAACGAAAAGGCAGAGAAAACGAAATACCCAACTATTGAAAAGAAGAAAGTGTTCATTTGTTTCTCATTCAAAGGTGAATTAGTATCACTCAGGATTACTAAGAGAATGAAAGGAGGAATATGAACTTGCTTCACTATAGCTAAGCTCGTAACACTATACAAAACAACACGCTCTATAAGGCAAGCTAAACTAGATAAGTACCCTGTTGATATCACCTCCAAATGTGTTCATAAATTTCCACACACTTGTGGGAGCAAGTACATTGGAAGGACAGAAAGGAGGTCTTCTATCTGGTTTCCAGAGCATATCTCAAAATACTTAAGCTTAAAAGTAAGCAGATATTCGCAAAGTGCAATTACCAGACAGACACCTTGTGAATATGGGTCATTTCGTCGAGATTTCCTAATCCTTCCAACTATGAAACATACAAAGGACAGTAAATTCACTATGATTTGCTGAAGCAATTCTAACCAAACGTTTCAAACCAAACGTATCCATACAGAAAGCGAATATAATCAATCTCTCACCCACTACCTTGGTAACTGCACTTTCATAAAAATTGATTAGTCTTCCATATTAGTGATTCCATCTCACTGAGCATGTTTTCAGTCAAATGAAATATAACCTTCTCGAGTTGCTAGGTAAACATACAAGGTGACACTTTTTATTAGATTTATCTCTTCTCTTTCTTACCCTCTCCGCCTTCCCCCCTCCCCTTAAAATGAAAATTGCAAGGCTGCTTATATTTCCCGCGAGTTAGATTTCATCATGTTTTCTCAACTACTATTATTCAGACATTGATTTTTTTATAACTATTGTAATTTCAGGTAGTTTACAGCAGCTGATGAGGACATAAGAAATAGAATGACAATATTATTTTATGCTGTAGATCTGGTCTTTCTTTCTTTCCTTGTCGAAACTGTCATTTTAAAGGTTGGATTTATACAGGTTTTATTAACTTCAGGGTAGATTTTGTAGACCACAAACCGACATCATTTAAAGAAGAACTGAAAACCAGGTACTACCGGAGAGTTGTTTTACCCTACTTTCTGACTGTTCAGTAGTGTACTTCCACGAAATCGTCAGGAGTCTAACTAATGACAGTGGGTCAACAAGTGAGCCAGATTATTATTATTATTATTGTTCCCTTGGGTTCCTAGTGGAACATAGGCCTTCAACTGCACGTCTACACTTGCTTCTGTCTTCTGCTATACTTTTCACCTGCGTCCATGTTAATCCATACTGTTTCAACTGCTCTTCACACGATCTCCTCCATGTCACCCTTGGACGTCCCACTCACCACTTCCGTTTCGGGTTCCACTCGAGCTGTGGCCTGACGCGCGATGTCACCCAGCGGTCTCCTCAGCGAGTGTCCTATCCATCTCCACTTTCTCCTGCATATTTGTTGGGCGATTGGTTCTTGTTTTGTTTGTTTGTTCCCATAGTTTCTTGTTGGTGATTCTTTCCGGCCATCTGATCTTCAATATAGAGCCAGCGAAGACAGTTGTTGATAAAGGTCTGCAACCTGTTGGAAATGTTCTTTGTGACCAGCCAAGTTTCTGATCCGTATAGAAGAACTGACTGACTTGACGTTTGTATTGAAAATCCGAATTTTGTTGTTGATGCAGGCTGAGTGACGAAGATTTCCAGATTGGTTTCAGGTTGATGAATGTGTTTCTCGCCTTTCCGATTCTCGATTTGACATCCTCGTCCGTTCGTCGTGTAGTTGAGACAATGCTACCTAAATAAGTGAATGAAGTAACCTCTTTCATCAAATCTCTCCCGTTGATGGTGACTGGCGCTGGATGTTACTGCTGCTGCTGTTGTCATTATTTGGTTATTTTCATAACCTCCGTCTTGTCTATGTTCACGTGGAGTCCTGTCTTTGCTGCTTCTTCGACCAGATGTCGGTTTTCACTTGTAAGTCTTCGATTTTGTATCACATCAAAGATAAATCATCCGCGAAATCCAGATACATTTCCCATATTACCGCTGCACTGGTATTATCAACTGTCATATGAATTTTGTTTTCTATGTAAAGACAAGTGTTCGTCATAGATTGGTTATAGGGCTATATAACTTGTATTCATAGGTCAGCATGTTCTGTGTGCTTATAACCTAAAGGTTCTGGATTAGATGCCTAGTAGGGTCCCCAACTAGGATGAAACAGCTGTACAGTGCTTCTTCGTCTTCTTCCATAATCCGTTCACTCTTGAAGATTCAGGATGAAATCTACATTGAAACTACTTCCATCCGCATAAACCGCACATTTGAAATATTTGACCAGTAGGGTGCAGCAGGTCGGGTGTGAGGACAAACACTCGCCGAAGACATTGGCTAGCGGTTGCGCTATATCGTGAATTGGCAGAAGTTAGAATTCATGGGCCATTCGATCGGGTCCCAGTAGCTTGATGGTATAAGAGCTCGCCTTGTAACCAGAAGGTCCCGGGTTAGAATCCCTGTGGGTGCATGTTGCTGAAGAGTCCCAAACTGGGACGAAACAGCATTCCAGTACTCCCAGGTTTTCCAATGGTTCTCTAACCAATCCTGTAACCATATAAGTAATGATTCACATCTCATTTCTAAAAATAGACTATCTATTATTAATCACTGTTATTTGTGAAGAGCGTCAAATAAACTCTAGAATTGAGATTTAGTATGAATCAATCTTATACATTGTGTATATATATACACTGTAATATCCTCCTTCTCATCCTTATCATAGATACTTCTGGGTGTATTCTGTTTACTGTTCATTATCATAGTCATTAGGTTACTATGGTAACGTGAATGTTTAATACTGACTTGCCTATTAATATTATTAATATCATTATGCAAAAGGCGTGAACAGAATCAGTTTGATTTGTCATTGAAATCAAACTTTGGTTTTTTTATTACTTTCGATATTAAGAAACTATTTTTGCTCACTTTTTGTGTGATTAATTTGCGGAAATGTATAAGCAACAATCTTCGTATCTTTGGCATGCGATTCGCCCCTGTAAAATGTAAGATGATGCTGCAGGATTGGACTCCACCGACCCCTAGATTAGAAATAGGAAGTGAAGTGGTAGAGTACGTAGACCGCTTCACTTACTCGGGAAGTACCATCAGCCCCAACGGGTTGATCTCCGACGAAATCTCAGCACGAATACAGAGGGCTAGTTTCGCATATGCCAGTTTACGCCGTCTCTGGCGTAGACGCGATATCCGACTATCGACCAAAGGGCGTGTGTACTGCTCATCAGTCCGCCCCGTCCTCCTTTATGGCTGTGAGACCTGGCCATTGAGAGCGGAAGACATGAAAAGATTAGCTGTCTTTGATCATAGGTGCCTGCGTTCTGTCTCCCGTGTGAAGTGGTATAATAAGGTGAGCAATATTGAGGTTAGGCGTCGAGTGCTAGGTAAGGAGGGGAAATTAATCGACGAAGTTGTGAAGCTATATCGACTGAGATGGTTAGGACATGTGTTACGTATGCCTAGTCATCGCCTTCCTCGACAATGGGCAATGTTAGCTGATGTAGGGTCAGGCTGGAAAAGAGCTAGCGGCGGTCAAACCTAAACATGGCACCGGTCAATGAAATCTACAACAGTTAGCCTAAGCCACGTAGGAAGGTGTAGACTTCATGACTGGTTGGGGTCCTCGGGACGGTAAGAACCAATGGTTGGAAACAATTGGTGATATGGCTCAAAATCGTTCTCAATGGCTAGCGCAGATGCATCCACTCCTTGTGACTTATGATTTCCAATTAAACTGTTTTGTTCTTCGTTATTACTACTCCTTTGTTTCACACCTCTGTTTACTGTCTCTAATATGCATTTCTCCAGCTTTCTTCTCTTGCTTTGTGTACTACATGGAGTGTGGAGACTTGAACTGCCTCACATATGTGCAAAGTTCTATGTCGAAGACAGACAGACAGACAGACAGATTTGCTGATACCAAACCATGGTGAAACCTGAAAGCAATCCTATCCCTGAAAACCAACACTCGATAGTTTATCTGATGCTCATCAGTCACTGACTGTTTACAGGAAGTTACCTGAAGTTGTAGTGAGAAGTTGTAACCAACGAGGTCTACGAGGTCAGATAAGAGATGACATTGGCTGACGGTTGGAGTTCATGAGCTAGCCATTGGATCGGATCAAGTCAGTGGATATCACCAAGGTTGTCACTATAACAACAGAAGTGATTGAATCATTTTCTCTTGTATGCATAGATAGCTCCGGTTTCTCTATCTGAATGATTAGACCTTAAGCAATACACAAAGGAGACGAAAGCATGTCGTCTTTGTCAGGCTGTTCTTCTCCTTTTAGACAACTTTAAAGGGAGCGTTTGTTGAGATGGAATGGTTAGTGTTGACAAGGTGTTCAACTGTCGCACTCCTTACAGAACCAGCCACTAGTACCTTTGTGCAACCATGAGGGATAGCGTTTTTGAATCTGTTTTACACAGGAGGCGCATCAAACGACCAATATACCTGACCAATTCTGTGTGTATATATAAGTTCACCTGTTCTTATAGAGCTAAATATATTGGTCGTTTGATGCATATCCTTGTCTAAAAGGGTTTAAGAAGACTATCCCGCATGGGTACAGAAAGGCAGTAATGGCTCTATAAAGAGTGTCATAATCGAACATCCTTTCAACATTAGTCATTCCACCTGAACAGAAAACTCCTCCTTCAGAGTAATCTACAAGGAGAAGAGCAACTTACCAAACAAAGGCAGTACGCTTTCGTCTCCTCTGAGCATTTCTGAAATTAACTATTATTGTTATTCAATCACTTTACCGTCATGGTAACAATCTTGTTGATTTCTCCTGACTTCAGTTTTGTCTGTCTGTCTTTCTGACTCTTTTATTACCTCAGAACTGTTACATGTTTCCATATTTTCCTTAGTTTCTATGTGCACCGTGATCACAACTCACTCGACATTAAATTATTCACGTTATTACGCAGTTCTAATACAGTTATTCAACTCCACTTATGCATTGACTAACATTGACACCTATGTTTCTGCGTCGGTAGTTCATTGGTAGAGCCCTCGCCAACCACGCAGGTGGTCCGAGGTTCTATCCCCGGCCGCTGGACGCACTCCTCCTTTACTTCACTAAGCCGGTAGTAAATCCGGTAAATGGGGAAGGTTGGGCATGAGGCCAGCAACTCCATTCCGTAAAAATAAAACACCACTACTACCAAAACTTCTAGCCACTATAAGAACAGAACTTGTGCACTGTGGTAGAGTATATAGTATAGAGGATAATTCCATTACGTTTCCAGCACAATTTATTGCTGCTCATAATCATATCAGGACACTACTCACACAACTTTCTAACTTCGTTTATATAATTCCATTATTTTTCATCGCCTGATTTGATTGGTAGTAGCATTTTCCATATTTCAGGTACGAGTGATGAGTCATCCGTATTAGAAAAATTGGGTGTAGACTCGATGAACCAGGATTCAATAATCAACCACCTCTCTCTCCACCTTCCTATATTACTTCTTAGAACTTTAGCCCTCTCCCAAACTATTATGTGTGGTTGTGTGTTAACGCATGCAGTGCAATCGCTGAGCGTTTTTCTAAATAATATATCTTCTTGGGATCAACCATTCTTACCTTAGCTAAATTCTTATGTTCTGACAGGCAGTCTGACTACCCCTGACCTACTGGTCTGATTGACCTATGTAGTTGACCTCACTTACAGTCATTTCAAGATATTTTGTAAATTATATTACTGTTTATTTGGGTCCACGGTGTCATTTAGCCTACAGAGCTTGTTCTACCTGAGTGAGTTTGTAGTTTTGAATGCCACACTAATTCTTGCTTTATTGAGGATCCTACGTAGGGAGGGTCTCAGACGTCGCCTCCTTATATGGCATAACAGTAAATGCCTTATATTCTCTCTTATTTATGTTATCACTACTAGTTTCACAATTATTTTTATTTTCAAGTGTTGGTTTGTAAGGATTTTGATTGGTTACAGGATTTTCATCACAAGCTGACATTAGTTAGAGAACCATTGGAAAAACTGAGAGTAGTGGACAGCTGTTTCGTCCTAGTTCGGGAATCTTCATCAGAACGCACCCACCGGGATTCGAACCCACGATCTTATGGTCATAAGGCCAGCGAGCTCGTAGACCATGGAGCCACTGGGACCCGATCCAATGGCCCATGAATTCTAACTTCTGCCAATTCACGACATAGCGCGACCCCTAGCCAATGTCTTCGGCGAGTATTTGTCCTCACACCCAACCTGCTGCACCCTACTGGTCACGACTTCTCACTAGAACCTTTTGTTTTTGACCTCTTCTGACCTTTCTAATGAATTTTATAGGATAGATAGTTATTTAGCACCAACGCTTCTTCTTCGATCTGTTTGATTTCAGCATTTAGGTCTTTTCTTGTACTACTTAGTGCTACTACTTGGTTTGTTAGACACACTTAACTAAGCCTGCCTTCACAGACAGATAACGGATGAGATGAATTAAAGTCTAAATATCTATTAGAATGCGTTGGCTTTTTATGAACTCTGGTGTGCAGGTCACCTTCTTCTGTTCGTTTTATTTTACAATCTAACATGGCGAATTCTCCTTGTTCATTTTCCGATTCATATGTGAATTTTATTCTCTCTACTACTGAGTTCATATGCGTCAAGAAGCTAGAGATATTTTCTGTTATTAACACTGTGTGAAAGTGTCACCCACCTTGATATGATTATGAGTAGCAATAAATTGTACTTGAAACGTGGTCGCATCAGTAAATATTACTGTATAACACTGTGAGACTTTATCAAAATAAATTTTACCACCATAATGGGATTCAAGCCTCTAGCTTGGAGCCCTATTTTCCAGTGGGAACGTAAAGAAATAAAAATAATAACAAGTATGTTTGTGAGAAGGCATCACTTCAGTTACTACCCTCTTCCATGAAGAAAAAATTGAATATAAATGTGATTGTATAACCAAAGAGGAAAATGAACTCTTCGAAAAGGACCTTTTAGCTGAATTACGTGTTTTGTTTTCATAAATGAAATGTGCTCGGATATGTATGTGGTTAGATATCTTCCTTTCTGTTTGTCTGATCTATATGCTAGGACACTTAGAGGTTAACTTGGTATGGACGTATAAGTGTATCTAAATTTCAACAATTTTTGTCAAAAAAGTCTTGAAAAATGGTGTAGTTTCAGTTGTACTCGATAAGGAACTTACCAGTGCTGAAACGTTTCCACAAGACATAAAGTATGAAGGCAAAGTTCAATAGAACAGAGAAGAATCCAGTCTTTCTAATAAATACTTGAATTCAAACGA
Source organism: Trichobilharzia szidati (assembly GCA_944472155.2). Taxonomy (NCBI): domain Eukaryota; kingdom Metazoa; phylum Platyhelminthes; class Trematoda; order Strigeidida; family Schistosomatidae; genus Trichobilharzia; species Trichobilharzia szidati. The sequence continues at coordinate 42,853,285 of OX235276.1, read as the reverse complement.
GACTAAGTGTCCGGGGGAAGAACTAAATACAAGAATAGCACTGCTGTTCTGAAAAAAGGAATTATCCAGCTGCAGAGTTACTCACATTGCACAGAATAATTTTCTAATAGCTACGATATAACGCTGAAAAATGCGCCTTTTACGTTACCACCGAAGTATGTACATAAGATAAAGAGAAAGAAGGGTTTGTGGCCATATGTTTGAGGATATTCCACGAAATTAGTGACTGAACTAAGCGAAAGTCTTCATAGGACAGGAGGACAAAGTTAATCAGGTCCTCCTTGTAAACGATGTTTACTGATACCATAGAACAATGAAAAATTCATTCCGCGATTATTTAGTCTATCTCAATAGAAAGGCTCTAATTAGGAATCATGAGTTAGTTTGTAGGAATTAGATGTGTTTCAACGCTGATTACGGTTTGATATCTGTTAGAGGACTATTAAAAGCCAATAGAGAGTATTGGACAGTTATTTCGTCCTAATTTCGGACCCATCGGCAGTGCGCACCTACCACCAGATTTCAAACCCAGGAAATTCCGATTACACAGCGAGCTCATAGACAATTGAGTTACTTAGACCCGATTCAATGGCCAACCCATGAATTCTAACTTCTACCAGTTCGTGATAATAACGCGACTGGCAACAGTCAGTGTTATTGGCACTATATATTCACCATAAATTAACAAGGAAGAACATAGTTTTGTTCAGTGTAAAGTAATATTTCTTTAAAACGACTTCATTTTCAAGTTGTACACTCCTACTGGTATTACCGAAAAAGGTATTAAATATCACTACATATTTGTTCAGAAGTCAATATACACCCACCCAACTACAGTTCACACTCAGGACAAAGTTTCCTGTGGTTGTTGTGAGAAGTTGTGACCAGTGAGGTCCATCCTGTTGGGAGTGAGGACAAATACTCACCAGCCATGAAATTGCCTGATGCCGGTTGCACTAAAATCAGGCAGGACCCAGTGGCTAAATGGTCTACGACCTCACCTTGTAATCGGAAGGTCCTGAGTTCGAACCACCCAGTGGTGTCTGCATCCCACTGATGAGTCCCAAACCAGAAAAAAGTAGCTGTCCGGTACTCCCTGTTGGCTATCAATAGTCCTCTAAATGATATCAACCCGTAATCAAACTTGAAAAAGATCAAAAGTCCCGCAAACTAACTCATGATTCCCAATCAGACTGAATTTAGCCATGTAGATAACTTTAGAGGATAAATCGTGTGTGTGTGTGTGGAGAGAGGTGAGCGACCTGATAGAAGACTCTGTCATTCTATGCACACCGAGGAGTGTTCAGTAACTCATTTTTGAGGAACAAAGCTTTCACAAAGTAAACTTATCATTACGGAAATTAAAAAACTGTATTCATGTTCTTACTTTTTTGTTTCGTTTTTTTTCATTTACATAATTAATTTTTCTATTAGAATACATAAAATACGAATTAGTCACTCTAATACTGTAGAATAACTTGTCTGTAAAAAAAAGTAATGATCCATACAAGATATTATTACGTAATGCTGGCTTTGATCATTACTATTTATATGAGTATTTTATGTTGAATGTATTGTAAGGGTCTTACACGCACATATCCTTGTGAAAGTATTGTGTGTGTGTGTGGGCTTCACCAGCGCGTCTCCATTGCGTTCGGTTCTTTGCTAGAGTTTTCACCTGGCTCCAAGTCTGCCCACACGTTTTCATCTCCTCTTCACATGACCTCCTCCAAATCACCCTTGGACTGATGACCAACTCGCCGCTTTCCTTTCGGGTTCCACTCGAGCACTGGCTTGTCTAGTGATGTCACTTGATGGTTTCCTCATAGTATGGCCAATCCATCTCCATTTCTTTCTGCTTATTCGTTGCACAATCGGTTCCTGATTGGTTCGCTCTCAGAGATCCCTGTTGCTGATCTTTTCTGGTCGGCCATCTGATCTTGAGTAGTATTGAGCGAAGACAGCTGTTGATGAAGGTCTGTAGTTTGTTCGAAGTGCTCTTTATGACGCGCTGGCCAAGTCTCTGATCCGTATAGTAGCACTGACTTCACACTGGATTTGAAAATCCGGATCTTATTTTTGATATATATATATATATACATATATGTATATATAATTCGTTAAAATTGCAAGAATATTGTTCTCGCCCTGTTGATTAATGGTTACATTTAGCCTATGAGATTTCTTTGGGGGTAGGGGCTTCCTACTTTTCAAAGATCTCCAAGTGGTGTTGGTTTTTGGCAAAATCTGACTTGACTAAATTGGAATTTTCAACTATTCGTTTTGTAGGGATTTTGTTTGATTGGTTAGAGGATTTCAACATTAGCTGATATCAGTTAGAGAACCACTGGAAAACCTGAGAGTACTGGACAGCGGTTTCGTCAACCTAGTTTGGGATTCTTCATCAGTATGCACTCACCGGGGTTCGAACCCATTATCTTATGGTTTTAAGGCCAGCGAGTTCGTAAACCATGGAGCCACTGGGACCCGATCTAATGGCCCATGAATTCTAACTTCTGCTAATTCATGACATAGCGCGACCATTTCGTAATGTCTTCTTCGATGAGTTACTACCTCATTTTGGAACTGGAATTGGAAAAATTAAAGACATTTCAGCGAAGAAAATTTTCCTTATCAATGGAATCATCTTCGGCGGCTGTACAGTCGTACTTATATTTACCAAAAATGTATAGTAGTCAATTATTGAATAATAGGGGGTGAGATAATTGATATAATTAATCAGAAGTGGCTTTAAAAGTAAAATAATAAAAGTTTACAAATTACGTAGTGCTCAAAGACACAGTTGAAGAAAACGTTAGAAATTTGTTAAGATTAAAGTCGTTGTTCATTGAGAAGAAAGGTACTTAAGTGTCCATTTAACAAGTGGGAAGATGGTGTGAAAATATACAAAAGAAACATACGGGAGTGATAATAGTGAAGTAATTATTAAAGTAAAAGCAAACCAAAAGTAGAACTGAAAATTTTAAAAAAAATTTAATTTTTTTTACAGGGAACGATTAGCGAAGAGGTTAAGACCATGGTAGAATAAGAGACTTGACAAACTTTTCCTTTATACAGAGTTCGGGGTTGTAGTGGCGAATTGCTAGCGCCTCCACCATACACAAAAGCTGAAACCTAACACCCTTTATACCATTTGATCTCAACTTGTAGATGATCTTGAAGGACAACTCTGGTGGAGCTACATGGCTTGATTTCACCAAAAGCTCGAGAATTGACCTAGTAATTGTCTTCCCCTGTCCTTTTGCTAACCATACCGGATAATTTTCAGAGATGCGTTTGGAGAGTGTGTGCACTTTTTGCGGTCAATATAACTAGCTCCACATGAGCAGGGATCATTAAATTCCAGACTAAGTAGCTGTCAATGGTCATTGAGGTTGATTTCGTAAACTGGAGGTGCTGGGTTCGATTTCTCGTGGGTTTCCGGAAATAGGACAAAACAGCGGTTCAAGGCTCCCTAGATTTCAGTGATCTCTCTAACTTATGTTGATTAGTTACGAAAATCGATCAGCTAAAATTAACCTGAAATCCCGTCAAATGCTACAATCTGAATATCAATCGATAGCTCACTGATGAATTAATTTCCTGAGGCTTCAGTGGGAATTCTTCACAGGTCGGGTCCATCATGTCAAGGTGAAGGGGATGCTGATCGAATCGCTGGTGACGGCAGTACCATATCAGAAATTGACGGATGAAGTTAGATTTCCTTCCGTCATTAGAATTCTCTCCCAAAGAGGGCTGAATTGTCAGTGAGCTTGATTTCATCGACTGGAAGTCCCGATTTCGATCCCTTGTTGGGTAGTAATTGCGTACTGCTGAGAAGTTCCAAATTAGAACTAAATTGAAGTTTATAAATCACCTGCTGATTTTCACTAATTCTATCGAATTTTGTCAGGTTCATACATCTAAAGTACCTAATCTCTCTTTCTCTTCGATTGATGTTTAAGTGTGATAATATGGAAGGTCGACAACTGAGGAACACTTTCATCACATTCAGTAATATCGTCAGCCTTCGTGCATTCACTTATCTTAGCCTTTCAACAAAGAAGAAGGAATATATTTGCAGGATAATACGACTTATTTTCAATTTCGTGGATTCTCTTCAACTGTGCCTACATCCTAAAAACAAATATCGAAATTTTCAAGAGTTGGTTTGTAAAGATTAGATTTTTATTTTTACGAGTTTGACCACGGATCGATATCAGTTGGAGAACCATTGGAAACCAGAGAGTACTGGACCAACTGATATCAATCCGTGGTCAAATCGAGAAAAACAAATCTAATCCTAACAAACCAACTATAGAAAATTAATCTGATGCTCGCTAATGACTTGCTACAGGACGGAGTTTCCTGGAGTTCTAGTGAGAAGTCGTGACCAATGAGGTTCATCCAGTCAAGTGTGAGGATGGATGTGCCGCCAATGACAGTGGTTGGTGGTCGCGCTAAAAATGATGAACTGGTAGAAGTTAGAATTCATGGACTGGCCAATAAATCGGGTCGCAGTGGCAGAATGGTATGCGAGCTTGCCTTGTAACCGGATGGTCCAAGTTTCGGACCCCCCCTGGGGTGGGTGCGTACTGCCGATGATCCTCAAACTAGGAGGAAACAGCTATCCAGTACTCCAGTGCTGGTTTTCAGCGGTTCTCTGAGTATATTTCAGTCCGTGGTCAAACTAGAAAAAATACCTAAACTGACTTCACTTAGAGAAATATTATGAAAACCAAGGCGGCTGTTTGGTCCCTGTTTGGACCACATCAGCATTACGCACTCATGGACACACCAAGAATCGAAAAGTCCCAAACAAGAACTGAACAACTGTCCAGTACTCCCTGCTGGTTCTCATAATATTTCTCTAAATAAACTCAATTCGTTATAAAATATTAAATCAATCAAATCCTTGGAAACGAACACGTGAAAGTTAATGCAGTGTTTACTAGTAACTATCTGAAGGATGCAGCTGCTCAAAGTTCTAGTGGCAATCCGTGACAAGAGAGATCAACCAAGTTGAATGTGAAGACAGATACACGCCGATAACATTGGCCGGCGGTTGATAGAAGCTGTAAGTCACAAGCGACTGGATTACGCCCCATTGGCTGAATAACCACCAACGAGCTGGCCTTGTAACCCGGAGGTCTTGGATCCATTCTACTGAATACTCCCTAAGGAGACAGATGTCTACAACTCTCTTACTTTTCCAGTGCTTCTTTAACTGAAGTTCGTTAATGGGTTAAACTTAATATTTATTTCATAAAACTTTAATTTTATCGAATCTTTTGTTTCCTTACGTCATTCGATATATTCACTTTTTAATTAAGTTAAGTTTTTCAAAAATTTTGATTTCTGGAAAATAATATAACCAAATATCAGATGATTTTAGTATCCCGGAGTAAAAAAAAGTATGCACAGGTGGTATTCTTGACATTTTTTCCAGAAATCTCCATAATTCTTCTTCTTTTTAGTACAAATTTTTAAACAACTTTAGAAAAACTAATTCCCCAATCATATAATATTTTAAAAAATAAGACAAGAGGGATGAATTTCGATAAAGGAAATTGGGATACATATATTGAGGCTCTAATAAGCTGTAGAGTGGTTGGAATTAAAGTGGTTATAATAGGACAGTGTGGTATAAAATGTATTGTGCACTAAGGGACCTAAATTTAGGTGTGGTCGTGTTCTCTGAGCTGGATACTTAATTTGCGAAGCTTTCATCGACCCACCACTAGGCAACATCTTCAGCTCATACTTCAATTTCAATTGAAGTGCGCTTTCAGATTTCTCCACGAGTTTATCAATCATCTCTCCTGGTGGGTGACCTTGGACGTTATTGGTTGTTTTTGTGTGTTTTCACACCTTCTAGGCTACTTGTATTGGAACTGATTGTTTCTTTGACTTGAACTTTGACCCTTTGTGTGTGAGGTTTCTTTCTTATCGGTTGATAAATTGTGTCTATCTCGATGTGTCTATTGATTGATGATTCACTGGAATACCAGGAAGGCTTCTAAAAATTCTCTAGAATTCTTGGCGTTTCCTCTGCCTAATATTTGTACATTGTCCCGATCGAATAGATGTCCGTGGTCGTCTGTATGTAGTGAGTGATATGAGGGAGTGGATATCATGTCTTTTGACGGCTAGCTTATGTTCGTGTATACGAAGACGAAGAGGATGTCGTCCACTTTGGCCAATGTAGTGTTTTTCGCAGTTGTTACAATTTATTTTGTAAATGATGTTGGTTTTATCTTCTTTCGCTGTTGAGTCTTTTGGTTGACATAGAACTGAGTTGTATGTCAGTGAATCATCCAGTGAATCATCAATCAATAGACGCATCGAGATGGACACAATTTATCAACCGATGAGAAAGAAATCTCACACACAAACGGTCAAAGTTCAAGTCAAAGAAACAATCAGTTCCAATACAAGTAACCTAGAGGGTGTTAAAACACTCAGAAACAACTAATCACGTCCAAGGTCACTCACCAGGAGAGATGATTAATAAACTCGTGGAGAAATCTAGAAGCTCACTTCAATTCAAACTGAAGTATGCGCTGAAGATGTCACCCAGTAGGGTGATGAAAGCTTCGCAAATTAACCACTATCCAGCTCAGAGAACACAACCACATCAAAATCATCCACCTGAGCTACAAATCTTCTCTATCATATCTGAAGCTACATTTCAGAATATACAAAGATTACAAGCATTACACTTCTTCTACTTCTTCTGTTTCTGAACACCTTGAGCAGAAACCATCGAATTTAGGGCATGCGCTTCACTTATGTAAAATGTAAGATGTCGTTGCAGGACTCGTCTGGAGGTAGGCTCCGGGTTTAAAGATAGGCAGGAATGAAGTATTGAAGAGTGTTAGCTAGTTATCTTATTGAAGAATTTTCATCATTCTTAACGAAATGATGCCAGTTGGAATCTCACTGTCGATTCACAAAAGGAACCTGGGACTTATGTGTTGTAACTGGCTATGTGTAATGCATAGCATTTCACTCAGTCCTTGTCTATGGCTTTAAGACATAGTCACTGAAAGTGAACGATATGAAATGGCTGTTTACTCTGGACTTCGCCGATGATATATGTCTGCTTTCCCACAAACTGGAAGATGTGCAAGCGAAAAGCAACAAGTTAGCAGAAGAAGCATCAAAGGTAGGACTTCAGGTGAATATTGAGAAAACAGAGGTGATGAAGATTCCTGGGCAACAACAACGCCACCAACAGCAACAACAACAATCAACATAAATGGAAGGAACCTGAAAGACACAACCCCTTTTACCTACCGACCTGGAAGCATCGTTTCAATTACAGGCGGAACTGACGAGGATATCAAAGCGAGAATCGGAAAAGCAAGACAAGCTTTCACTACTCTCAAGTCTGTGTGGAGGTCAACAACACTCAGCATGAAAAATAAGATCCGGATTTTCAACTCCAATGTGAAGTCAGTGCTACTCACTATACGGATCAGAGACTTGCACTGCGCGTCATAAAGAGCACATCAAACAAACTACAGACCTTCATCAACAGTTGTCTTCGCTCAATACTACTCAAGATCAGATGGCCAGCCAGAAAACATCAACAACAGGGATCTCTTGGAGCGAACCAATCAGGAACCGATTGTGAAACAAATAGGCAGGAAGAAATGGAGATGGATTGGCCATACTCTTAGGAAACCATCAAGTGACATCACTAGACAAGTGGAACCCGAAAGGGAAGCGGCGAGTCGGTCGTCTAAGGGTGACTTGGAGGAGATGATGTGAAGAGGAGATGAAAGCATGTGGCAGACTTGGAGCCAGGTGAAGACTCTAGCAGAGAACCGAACGCAATGGAGACGCGCTGCTGAAGCTCTATGTTCCTCTAGGAATTAAAGGAAATACTAATAATGATGAAAATAATAATAATAATCAAATAAAGAAAACACTTCCAACAGTGGTGTGAACACGGGCAGTAATTTTGCTCGAAATATTACCAATAACAAAACTTATCATTGTGTGTAAACTATTGAAATATAATTATACTTTATTTGATCTAATCCACAATGCTCAAACTTTTTACTGATATTAATAATAATAACAATAGAAAGTGTGAAAACACAAAAACAACCAGTCAAGTTCAGGGTCACCAGTCAGGAGAGATGATTGATAAACTCGTGGAGAAATCCGAAAGCTCACTTCATCGAATTGAAGTATGTGCTGAAGATGTCGTCTAGTAGGGCGATGAAACTTTCGCAAATTAACCATCCAGCTCAGAGAACACGACCACACCAAAATGATTCACCTGAGCTACAAATCTTCTCTATCATATCTGAAGCTACATTTCAGAATATACAAAGATTACAAGCATTACACTTCTTCTGCTTTATCTTCTGAACACTTTGAGCAGAAAGCATCAAATTTAGGGCATGTGACTCAAACCTTGTAAAATGTAATATGTCGTTGCAGGACTCGTCTGAAGGTAGGCTCCTAGTTTAAAGATACGCAGGAGTGATGTGTTGAAGAGTGTTAGCCAGTTATCTTATTAAAGACTTTGCATCAGCCTTGATGAAATGATGCCTGTTAGAATCTCACTGTCAATACACAAAAGGAGCCTGGGACTTAGATGTTGTAACTGGGTATGTGTACTACGTAGCATTTCACTCAGTCCTTCTCTATGGCTTTATTTTATTTTATTTATTTTATTTTTGATTGCAGCTTGATTCCACACCGTATTTTTGGTACAGGTATGGAATTTTCAGCATGTGATATCGGTAGCCCAAATTTTGCAGGCCAACCATAGATATCAGGTGTGTCGGCAGGGGATCGAACGCTGGACCATGTCCATGGTCGACGAGAGTCCTAACCACTGTGCCACCAACGCACATATTAGTGGTAGATATGATATGGCTATTTACTCCCCATATATATATATATATATATATATATTCATCAACAGTGTATGGTGTCATGCAACGTCACCATATCTGAAATAAGACTCTGTCCTCTACAATACTTTTACCTTTATTTTCTAAATGAGGTATACAGCGGTAGGTCGGAAGTCAGTTCAATTAGTGTTGCAATCCAAAAACATAATTGGAAGATTAAAACAACTAGAGAGAAAGAGGAAGTGGTTGAAATACTACATCAGGCTAAAATTGCAAACATTTTTATTTGTTACACTAGTACAAGGTCGTTTTATTTCGTGGGGTCTCTTCACTGTGTCTACATCCTAAACAATATCGAAATATATAAGTTCGAAAATCTTCGTGAACATACTTTTCTCATAGTCACATCATCTCATCTTTTACGTTCCCAGTGGAGCAAAGATTGTTCTCAAGCTAGAGCTTTGGAGTTTCGGTAGCAGTTGTGTTTTAATTTTACGTGGTGGGGTTGCTAGCCTCACGGCCCAAACAACCTTCTCTCTTTACCAGTCTTATTACTGGCTTGGCGAGGTGAAGGAGGAGTGCGTCCAGTGGCCGGGGATCAAACCCCGAACCACATGAGGCGTGGTTGGCAAGCATTCTATCACTGTGCCATCGACGCACCTAGCTCCTCGACCGAATGGTATGAAGGATTCCCTTTTCAAGTCATTTCAAAACAAATGACTCATGTGATCATAATCCCGAAATGATGTGAGTAGACAAATTGATGAGTGTTAAAAGGGTTAACTGTTTAAAGCACAACTAGACAAGAGGATTGTGAGTAAAGTTCTAATTTGGCTTAGAAACAAGCATAGACTAGAGACAGAATACCAGATCAAACAACAGAGTAAATTCGTATGTAGTATGATTAAAAGTTCAAGGGGGTGGTAGGGAAAAGTCGAAGTAAAATTATGACGTAGACAAACATTTAAGTAAATTTGGAAACGTCACAGTGAGTTCAACTCAGTAAGTGAAAATCAAAATCAAGTGGGGTGTGAAGCCACAAAACCAAACACAGAAATACACGAACAAAACAAAACAATTTCAGTTACCAGGTTAGTGAGAGATTTATCATGCTATCTTTCTGAGTACATAGAGGTTAGATTGAAATCTTTTAATAGGGGTGGTTTCTGTGAAATGAAGTAACCAAGATTTTCCTTGTATATTGATTATTTTGAAAGCTTGAACAATTACCATTGTGAGTCTCATGTTAATTAGATGTCTGTAGATTGCACTTGAGAGCACTTTTCTGCTTTCCATGCGAAATCTGAACTCTATTCCTCTTTTTGTCTAATAATTCACCAAATAGTTACTCTTTTAACACTGAATAATTTCAATATAGCAAAAATATTCATTCAGACATCTATAAAACACAAAATAATCGAGCATAGGCCGTACAAATAGGCGTGTTTCTTGTCGAATTTTCGAGCATCACCCTGCACATTGGTTAAGCAAAGGACAAACAAAATCTATTCGTGGCGCTATTCTATCTCATCTTGTGGATACAGAACACAAGATAAACGTTAACCAGGCTTTTAGCAGGGTCATTTACCGCATACATACGAATCTCAATTTTGACTTAAAAGTTCGACTACTAAATATTGGTGAGGCTGTAGGGATCCATATTAATAAGCTTAATTTATGCATCCAAAAGAAGTTAGTTCAGACATTATCATTACCTTGGCCATCTAGGTTTGAATAATCCGGAATTTTTGTGGAAATTTCCCTAATTTTAGTTGATATTCTATTTGCTACTATATCTTTATTATTATTATTATAATTTAAGCATCTTTAATGAACTGTAATTCCATTGTGATCATACTTTACAAATCGATATTATTTAAAAAGCACACTAATATCGTTATTAACTACTAATCTAGAATATTCTGTGTATATAAACATATATATAATTGTAGAGCCAGAAGAGGAAATTATCGAAAAGAATATTCTTTGCTCAATTATTTTGTGTTTTATAGATGACTTAATAATTTGTCTACTGACATCATTATTAGAAATATGTTGACTATATTTTCTATCGTGCGTCGATGGTTCAGTGGTATAATGATTGTCAGCCATGCTTGTTGTCCAGGGTTCGATTCCCGACCGGCGAACAAATTTGCCTCCCTTAGTCGGTTGTATGCCCGACAAAGAGGGAAGGTTGGCCAGGAAACTTCAAACCTCTAGCTTGAAGCCCTGTGTTCCACTGGGAATGCAAAGCAATAAATGAATAATAAGATGAATCTACTTTCTATCAATCAATAACTCGAAGTCACTGTAAGAAAAGTGTGTTCAAAAATTGTCTAACTTATATTTCGATATTTTTTTAGGATGGAGGCACATTTGAAGCGAATCAACGAAGTAAAACGAGGTTGTATTATTCTAGAAATATATTCCTTCTTACAAGTATTGGTTTTGTAGGGATTTTGTTTGATTGGTTGTAGGATTTTATCAGGAGCTGATATCGATTATAGAACCATTGGAAAACCAACAGGAAGTACTGGACAGCCAGCTGTTTCGTCAGTCTAGTTTGGGACTCTCCAGCAGTGCGCATCCACTGCCATGGTTCGAACCCACGACCTTCTGGTTACAAGGCTAGCGAGCTCGTAGACCACTAAGCCACTGGGACCTGATCCAATGGCATGTCCATGAATACTAACTTCTACCAATTCACGATACAGCGGAACCACTTCCTAATGTCTTCTTCAATGAGTTACTGACTCACCTTCAACTAAGTTAGAATTTATAGACTGGCCATTGGATCGGATTCCAGTGGCTTAATGGTCTACGAGCTAGCTCGCCTTGTAACCAGAAGGTTGTGGGTTCGAACTCTAGCGGTGGGTGCGTGCTGATGAATAGTCCCATACCAAGACGAAACGGCTGTCTACTACTCCCTAGTTTTCCAATGGTTCTCTAACTGATGTCAGCTCATGATGAAATCCTGTAACCAATATTCGGTCTTTCTTCGTTCAAACAAATAAAGGGAACCGGTTTTATAATAATAACGATAATAGAGTATCCAATTAAATTCAATTAAATCAAAATATTAACACCGGAATGTTGATGAAGAACTCTGTAAATGAATCATCCAAGAACGTATAGTCTAACAGATCTTCAAAAGGAAATGTAGATGGTTTGAACATACACCTAAGAGACCACTGAGTGGCATCACACTCCGGATATACCCTCGAATATATACCGAATGAAAAATAACTAGTTGATCATTCAAGTTTCACATGGTGGAGATCGTGTGGAAAGAAAATGAAAGCCTTTATACTGTTTTAGAGGCAGATGGAAGTTATTGTAGAGATTTGAGTGGAATACAGGTATGCCACAGAAACTGTATTTTTTAATAAGAAACCAAGAGACGAATAATGATAATAATGACAATACTTCCCACATTACTGATCCCGAAATATATATTCCATATTTTTACCAGTCAAATTGTTGATCTGTTTTCTAGTCACATAGAAAAAACACATTTAACGTGGATGGGATGACTGTTGTGGAGGATCTGAAAAGTAAGGCATGAGCTCAATAAATCAGTGCGGAAATATTTTACACTCCATACAACGAACAAGATCCACATTTTTAACACTAATGTCAAGCCACTCAGTCAGTGTTACTATATACTTCAGAGACTTGTCAAGCGCGTCACCAGAAACGTTTCCAACTGGCTACTGCATACTTCCATCAATAGCTACCCCTTTGCTTCATTTTGAAGATCAGATAGCTGGCCATAAAGGATAAGGGAGAAGGAATTCTGGCAGGTGGCAAACCATCCAACTTACTATTATCCAACAAATAAGCAAAAAGAAAATGGGGATGCTTTGAACGCACGCTGCGGAAACCATTAAGTTGCATCAAACACCAGACATACCATCCAGTGGACGCCGAGTAGGCAATGAGGAGTGAGTTGGGCCTGCAAGTGTGACAAGCAGGAGATCATGGAAACAGGAGCTGAAACTTTGTAAACAATCATGGAGCCAGCTATAAAAGACACCAGACAACAGAGTGAAATGAAGATATACTGACGAAACCCTTAGTTCTATTCAAAACTTCAGAGAGAAAAAATACTAATAGTAGTAGTAGTAGTAATAGCATGAAATATATTCCGTTTTTCAAGCGATCGAATTGTCTTTCTGTTTTCGCTCTCTGTTGTTTGATCACACAGAGTAAGTGCGTTTAGTTTTGGTGAGGATAGGAAGGCATTTGTTGAAGGTTACCATAGACGCATTATCACATCACAATGTATCTCGCGTAATCATTCTCATCGATAATAATACCAATAATAATAATAATAATAATCACTTTATTCCAAACAATAATAATTATACAGATTAGAATTTTCAGTTTTCACACACATTGTAACAATTTAGCTCCTTTTACAAACATATAAATACATCGAATCGTAAAAATAATTAAGCCACAAGAACTGAAAATTAATGGAACATAATGAATAATAAATAAACGATATGATAAATAATACAAGTAATAAAAATAATAATCTTTGCTTATTCTTTGCATTTCAGTTACTGATTTTAAAAAGTTTATAAGTTCTTTTCTGACATCTCCCTCTCTCTTCACACAAAAACCCGTGCTAAATATGGTGGTGTGGTGGAATATTTTTATTTATTTGTACGACAGTAAATTCTTATGAAATTCCTTCTGATTTTACCTGAAGAGACACAAGGTAAAAGTTGCGAATAAGTCGAGAGGATGTTCGATATCAGACAAGATAACTGTAGCCATTCACTTGCAAGAGCTGAAGTGCCTGTTGACAATAATTTCTGTTAGCTGAGTCAAAGGCACACCGCCAACCCTATTTACAGTATTCAGTGTTCTACGAAATATGAAATAATCCTTTTTTGAGAAGTTCAGGGTAGAATAAGGGCGAACAGTAAAGAATAAAGAATCGGCCGGATACATGAATTAACAAGACTTTAGAGAATACGTTGAGTTATGCCAGCAGAAATTCTCAACTTCTTTATGTAATATGTCAAAGGATAAAAATTTCATACAATCATTCCCTTTTATAAATTTGAACAAAGAAAGAAGAAACATTGGTTGGTGCAGAATAATCTGGTTGGTTCTCATCAGCTGCGTACAACCTGAATTCTTTCATAAAATAAAAATGTACAGTTTTAACAAACTTTTGTCCATTAGCAAGCATATTGTCAGGGCATCGTAGCAAAATAAGGCGTTGCGATTTACAAGCTGTCCAAAGTGTTACGACGTATATATATTTCTTGTTAGAGAGAAGTTTCTTGAAAAAATTAACTAACAGTTGTGTTGTTGAGGTAGTAACAAAAGAAAATTAGTGATAGTTACGTAATCAGATAAGAGAAAATCAAAAAAATTTTAAATTTCGGTGCACATGAGGTCAGATGAAAAGTTGATGACGTAATACAGTGAGCAGAACTCAGAAGATCAAGAAAAATTATCTCTCAAGAGAATCAAGCGAAAAATAAAGGGGGGAGTGAAAAATTAAGTTAACAAAATTAGAAAACAAAGAGTTACTAAGGTGTGAGTCACCAGGGTAATTGCAGTCCAACAACGGATTCTTTTTAGACACATAAGTCAGGTTTCAATCGTTTTATTGATATAGCTTCAGCAAACCTGAGAAGACTTGAGGTACTACTTTGTCTGTTTATTATTTTGAATGATTCCAGCAAATCTACTCGGTGTCCTGTGTCAATCAGGTGTTTGGCGATTGAAGAGATTGAACAATTCGGTCCAAATTCACCAAGGAGCCTCCGGTTAAATATATCTAAGAATATATATATATATATAAGACTATATAAGAATCTGCTCATATAAGAACAATCCAATGCAGAAACTACTGGAACAGAGATGGTCAGATCATCAGCATATTTATTTATAAAATTACCCATGGAAGAATACGGACGGTCATACAAAAAGTAGGAGAAAAGAAATGGAGAGAGAGAGAGAGTACAGCAGCATCTTCAGGCACAGCAGTTTCCGTTAGCAAAGAAGCAGAGCGATGTAATTTATTCAAGTATAGCTTTGCAAGGATTTGATATGATTGGTTACAGAATTTCATCATGAGCTGACATCAGTTAGAGAACCATTGAAACACCATCAGAGAGTAGTGGACAGCTGTTCCTAGTTCGGGAGTCTTCATCAGTACGCATCCACTGAGGTTCGAACTCAGGACCTCTCTCTGCATAAATTCCAAATCTTGCCAATTCATGATGTAGCGCGACCACTAGTCGATGTCATCAGGTAGGTAGTTACCTCGGTTCTAGTGTGAAGCCGTGATTGACCAGTGAGGTACAGCATGTCGGTTGTGACAAGAGATACTCACCAGTGATGACAGAAATAATTTATTAGAACATTTGCATAATTTATTCCAGATAAACTGTCTTCTTGTTCTATTTTATTTCATTTTTTCTATAAATTTTTAACCTGGATATTATCATTGGCGCCGCCGACTGCTGAATGGATCAATCAGGCTGAACGTGCAGATCGTGTTATTCTGGATAAACACTTTGAAATCGGTATGGATAAATGCTTGTACAAAGATGTGGAAGATGATACAGGCGTACTGGTAGCCGATGTAATCCAGTATTACACCATACCAAATGCAAATGAACAGCATAGTAGTACTGTTGATAAGTATGAGTTAGCTGGCCTGCTGACAAAGAATTCAATACTTATTGGCATTTATACTGCTGAGCATAGAAAAAAAGAGTCAAAACAATTATTACTTGAAATGAGAGATTATTTACATGCACAAGGAATGTAATTACACCTGTTTTCTTTTTTTTTGTCTTACTCTGCTAAACACTCAAATTTTTTTATTCCATGCTGTTTTCTTTTAATTTTTTCGGAGGCGCTTTTTTTAAATTTGAATTATTTTCTCTTATATGGCGGTTATTTCCTAACCTGTTGATTTTTGTTTTTTTTTAATATAATGCATAAGTTGACAAAATATATATTCAAGGGTGTCTGTGGTGTATCATTTCATGTATTTCATGTTAAACTATATACAAAAACAAATTTTGTAATGTAAAATTATAATTGAATAAACTTTTGTTTTAATAAAGCAAAACACAGTTCAATTGTTCAACGACTTCATTTTCAAGTTGTAAAGTATTATTACTATTATTCAGTGTCGATTTGCATGGATTTGATTAATTCGTTACATGATTTCATTAAAAACTGACATTGGTTAGAGGACCACTAGAAAGCCGACAGGGAGTACTGTACAACTGTCTCGTCAGTCTAGTTTGGGACTGTTCATCAGTACACACACAACTGGGGTTCGAACCCAGGTCTTTGACTTGAACATGCATCCCAATTATGTATTGAGGAGTATCAGTATTTACGTTAGACCAGTTTCCGTACATGTATTCACCAAGGTAACTGAAGACGACATTTGATGTGGCTGTGTTCTCTGAGCTGGAAAGTTAATTTGCGAAGCCTTCATCACCCCACCACTAGGCAGCATCTTCAGCGCATACTTCAATTTGAATTGAAGTGGGCTTTTAGATTTCTCCACGAGTTAATTAATCATCTCTCCTGGTGGGTGACCTTGGACATGGTTGGTTGTTTTTGTGTGTTTTCACATCCTTCAGGCTATTTGTATTGGAACTGATTGTTTCTTTGACTTGAACTTTGACCCATTGTGTGAGATTTCCTTCTTATCGATTGTTAAATGTTGTCTATCTCTATGTATCTATTGATTGATGATTCACTGTCATACCAGGAAGGCTTCTAAAAATTCTCCAGCATTCTTGTTGTTTCCTCTGTCTAATATTTGAACGTTGTCCCAATCGAATTGATGTTCGTGGTTGTCTGTATGTAGTGAGTGATATGAGGGAGTGGATATCATGTCTTTTGACGGCTAGCTTGTTTTCGTGGATACGAAGACGAAGGAAACATCCACTTTGGCCAATGTACTGCTTTTTCACAGTTGTTACAATTTATTTTGTACATGATGTTGGTTTTGTCTTCTTTCGCTGTTGAGTCTTTTGGTTGACATAGAACTGAGTGAAGTGATTTTGTTGGTTTGTGTGCGACATCAATTCCTATAGGTTTGAAGAGTCTTGCAGTGATTTCTGAGAAATCCTTTATATATGGTAGGACGATTTTCTTTGTGCTTTCCTTGAGGGCTTTTGGTTTGATAGGTTAGCTTGAAGGTATATGTCTTTTGATGAAATTCCATGGATAGCCATTCTTTTGAAAAACGTCCATGAGATATCTTTCTTCAATTTTTCTTAAGATGGGAGTGCCGCAATGACTACTGGCAGAAAGATATCTCATATCACACGGAATAAAAAATGGATACTCAAATTACTGCAAGGTTAAACTAGCATAGCCAAAACCACAGTGACTTTGAACAACCAACCAGATGCAAAAAAGTTGCATAATCGTTGAAAAATACACTAAAAAATATTGCAAAAATGATATAACACCAATGGGATCGCCCAAATCAGGATTAATAGCTGAAGCCGTCCGTCATGCAAAGATTAGAATTAATAGCTCTACCTATAATTAAATCGAAAATCTGGGTATGTTACGCTGATGATACATTTGTAATAATTAAGAGAAATGATTTAGAATATACCCATAAATTAATAAACAACACATTTGAAGACATCAAATTCACCACGGGAGAAGAATTAGATAACAAAATCCCATTTTAAGATGTCTTAATCAGGAGAACAAACACAGGAAATTTAGAAACACAAGTATATAGAAAATCAATGCACACAGATCAAATACTCAACTTTACTAGCAATAATCCAATTACTCACAAACGAAACTGTGTGCAGACATTGTTTCAAAGAGTTCAAACACATTGTAGCACTCCAGAGTTGAAAAAATTGGAAGAAAAATACCTACAAACGGTCTTCAAAAAGAATGGTTATCCCCCTCACAATTTCATCAAAAACTGTTTTAAGTCGAATCACAACACCAACAATAAACCATCATCAAAGATCACAGGAAAATTCATCCTACCATACATGAGAAATATCTCTGAAATAACAGCTAGAATACTGAAACCGTTTGATATAGATATAGCACACAAGCCAGTCAAATCGCTTAATTCGATATTATGCAAACCGAAAGATCCAACAGAAAAAGGAGATAAAATTAATACCATTTACAAAATAAATTGTATGAACTGTAACAGACATCACATCGGCCAAAGTGGGCGTCCCCTTCGAATTAGAATCCAAGATCACAAATCAGCCATGGAAAGACACTATATATATTCTTTAGTATCAATGCATATAGACAATTATGGACATCAATTTGATTGGGATAATGTCAAAATCTTAGACAGAGGAAACACCAAAAGTGCAGTTAGGGAATTCCTAGAAGCCTGGTACTCAAACGAAAATGCAATTAACAAACACGTTAATATAGACGAAATATATACCAACTAATAAAAGTAAATCATGTGACCAAAAAGTTTAAAATCCAAGTCAATAGAAAATGGTCAATACATATGTAAAGATGGTTACCGGGAGACGCAATTCTATCACTCATGAAGAAATTTAAATCATTTCACTTTATGCTAAATATTGCGCTGAAGATGTTGTCCAGGAGGACGACGAAAGCTCCGCAACCAAACCAACCAGCTCAGAGAACACTATTAATTACAAATGATATAACACTGTATAGTTGTAGTTTATGTGTTGTAAGTATGTTTCCCAATCAATACACACATGATATACGGAGAAATCGCAGCATATGCGATATACCTATTCATCCAGGTGACTGCAGCTCATAGTACTTTGAGATCCATTGATATTTCTGATACACTATTCTTTAACCTCCTTCTAACTCCTAATCTTAACTTTAACCCCAAACCTTAATCTTAAAAGCCATGAGCGTACCGAACAGTACAGATTTGCAGAAAAAATAACCAATTAAATAAGAAGAATATTGTATCTATCCTCTACAAGTCCAAAAAGGTAGGTGTCAAGGAACTTAACCCTGAGTTCCTATTTGTAAAAAATTATATTTGTAAAATCTCAGCGAGATTGAAATGAGTAATTCCAACGTTTCGTTCGGCAATCTCGTCCCAACTTCTCCAGGGAAATTAATCGAAATTAACATGTTGCATGATTCATGATTAGACAAAGTTTAAGAACAAGAGTTGTTCCTTTTATTTTTAAACCTCTGTTATGTTAATTTCGATTAATTTCCCTGAAGTTCGGACCAGATTGCCGAATGAAACGTTGGAATTAACCATTTCAGTTTCGTTGAGATTTTACAAATATAATTTTATAAATATTACCCTTGTTATTTGGTTTAGTGATCTTCATTGTTATTTTGACTTTCAATATGTCCCCCTTTAACTTGATCTAAGTCTATTTTCTCATCTCTTAACTCTGTTATACATATAAGCTGAGATTTTGCAAATTCTGGTTTAATATCACTACTTTGATAAAGCTATTAGCAGCAGCATTAAATAGCGAAACGTCAGTCAGCCAAACAATATCGTTTTATTTTTCATTCACTGGGAAATACAAGAAAACCTTTATTATAATGAATATGATTCATTGTATTAGATAAAAATTAAATTAGCCCAACAATAATTGAAGTAAACAGTTTAGACGAATGATTCATTACTATCTGGCCTATAATCTATTATCTCACAAATAAATAAATTTTTGCACATTAAATTTTAAATGTTCAACAGATAATTTATTTTACAACAAACAAAATTCGTCGAGTGAAAACCACTTGATTATTTATTTTACGCTTTTTAAAGGGGTTTAAGTTCTCAACAAAATTCTGTGAGAATGAATCTACAATGTAGAGACAGTAGAATTAGTAATAACTGTGTTATTAATTTCTCATGAATTCGTAGTCGTTCTATCTCTATCATCATGTTTATGCTGACTATTCATTCTATTAGTAAAATTTTGATTAGACTTTGTTGTCTACATTTCGGATAGAACACACACACGCACATGCAGACACAGACGTGTGTGTGTGTCTGTGTGTGTGCGTGAGATTCTCTGCTTCATTTAAATGAATAATTTAGATGTCTATTGAACTATTTTTTGGAATTGTCTGTCTGTCTGTCTATCCACAATCATGCCGATATATACATACACGTGTGAGTGTGTGTGTGCACGCGTACTGAAGACACATGTAGGTAGGTAGTCTGTCTGAACTAAAGGCAAAAATCGATAAAAAAATTCAAATTCACTCACAACATTGTAATGTATCGTCAGATTTATTTACATGATGCTCGCTAGTGACTTGCTACAGGATGGAGTTTCCTTGAGTTCTAGTGAGAAGTCGTGACCAGTGAGGTCCAATTAGATGTCACGTGTGTGGATGGATGTCCCACCAACGACAATAGTTGAGGTCGCGCTAAAATCACGAATTGGTAGAAGTTAGAATTCATGGGTTGGCCATTGAATTGGGTCCCAGTGGCTGAATGGTATACGAGCCAGCTTGCCTTGTAACCGGAAGGTCCTGGGTTCGAATCCCAGTGGGTGCTTACTGCCGATGATTCCCATACTAGGATGAAGCAGCAGCTGTCCAGTACTCCCTGGTTTTCAATCGTTCTTTAACTGATATCAGTCCGTGATCAACTCGTAAAACATGTTATTATCATTATTATTCCCTTGGGTTCCGAGTGGAATATAGGGAGGGCTTCAACAACATATCTCCACTTTCTGCTGTCGCCTTCAGCCGGCTGGGTTCACGATTACTGCTTGTAATCTCTTGTCTCCTCCTCCATATCACCCTCGCACTGACGACCCACTCGTCGCTTTCCATTGGGATTCCACTCAGGCGATGTCATTCGACGGTTTCCTGAATGTATGCCCGATCATTCTATCTCTCCATATTATATTGGCCGCACAAAGCGCAAACATTTTCCAAACGTATCTCTGATAATTATCCGGTATGGTTAATAAAAGGATAATGCAAGACAATTACTAGCTCAGTTCTCGAGCACTTGGTGAAATCAAGCCACACAGCTCCACCAGAGTTGTCTTTCAAGATCATCTACAAGGTAAGGCCAAATGGTATAAAGCGCGTTAGGTTTCGGCTTTGGTGTATGGTGGAGGCGCTGATAATTCGTCAGTACAACTCCGAGCTCTGTATACAGAAAATGTTTGTCCAGTCTCTTATTCTACCTTGGTCTTAACCTCTTCACTAATCGTTCCCTGTAAAAAATTAAAATTTTTTCTAAAATTTTCAGTTCTACTTTTAGTTTCCTTTTACTTTAATAATTAATTCACTATTATCACTCTCACATGTTCCTTTTGTACACACTTGTTGAATTGACACCCAACTACCTTTATTCTCCCTCACTCAATCACAATTTTTAGCCTTATCAAATTTCTAAGGCTTTCTTCCATTGTGCAGTTGATTACTACGTAATTTACAACTTTTATTTTTAACCTTACTTGGACATCTCATATCCAAACGATTTCTAAGAAAGTGTTCTGTCTAACCTACTACATTAAGAAACTTAGACAATCTGGAATTACCCAAGCTCTACTTTCACAATTGATCAACTCTCGTATCTTACCTATTCTACTTTACTGCTCCCCTTTAGTCTTTCCTCGGCTACTGAAAGAGGACTATACCATTCTGAGAAGGATGTTGAAGGTGGTTAGTAGGACTAGTAGTGTAAAACTCAGTCAGCTCGTCACTACATTAGTTGAAAGACATCTGAATACATGCGAAAAATGGTCTAAAACCATACTCTCCGACCCCCAACACCCCCGTCTATTCCCAATTTTCGCCTTGTATCCCATCAGGTAGAACCAGAAATCAGTATAAGGTAATGTATGTTCGTACAACCAAGTTCAGGAACTCAACGATACCATATTTGACCCGTGTTTTAAGTGACAGAGACAATGTTAAGCGCGAAACCTATGACTTGCTTTGTTGTTAATAACATAATTTTAGGCTCTTTTATTTCTCTCTTATTTTGTATTCTATAGTGAACTCCTTCTTAAGCACAATTAGCTACCTAAATTATTAACATTGGCTTACTTTTTGTACTTTACTGTATTCCTTCTTTTGTGTATCTACTGGTTCCTACTCTATCAGCACTATGAGTATTACAAAATTGTCCTGTCATTAACCATGATGTAATTATTAGTTTTGTGGTTGTTTTTCCTTATTTTCTATACTTTCCGGCAATATTAAACTGACAATCATTGGTCGTGAACGCCATTATCACCACCTTAAAATTTTGTATCATTCAGGATTACTCACACTACCACTACAAACACTGCATTAAACCTGACAATAAAAAAGCAACAACTCTGAAATGTTATTTTATGATTGTTTAGTGTTGTTTCAACCAAATTAACTGGTCATCTTGGCGACAAACATTCTTAAATATCATTTCATAACTTCTTGTATGACTACAGCTTTACTGTCACCATGCATAAACATATCATAGCTTCCACTACCCAATACTGCGATATTATTTTATGTTATTTATTTTCCTTTCTACTTCTTGGCATTTTTTCGCATCCTTTTAATTATTTTTTTGTTTTTTTGGTTGTTGTCGTTATATTTATTTTTTTGAAATACTCCTTTTTAAATGTCTGATTAAAGTAGATGCAAATATTTTAGATATGTGCTGAAAATTCCACATTGTACCACTAGTACTGTTTCTGGAATACGGCAAATTATTATTTTACTTCTAAAGCCACTTCTGAATAATTATATCAATTATGTCACCCCCCGTTACTCAATAACAGACAGCCATACATTTCTGGTGAGTATAAATTCGACTGTACAGCCTGTGAAGATGATTTCGTCGATAAAGAAAATTTTCTTCGCTGAATTTGTCTACTATTTTCCTACATATCTGTTGAGGGATCGGCTCTTGTTACAAATTTTAATATCATATTACAATAAATATTATTAAGACAAGTAGAGGATGCGGGTGGAATGATACCTGTTAGATGCATCATTGGTGTTTTTTTATTTATAAAAAGCACTTTTATTATTTTATAGATTTAAATATAACTAAAGAAGTCAGAAATCGCTTGGGATATTACTTTATAACTCTGGTGTCTCGTGATTCGCGGATAGATCTTTCACCTTTAACTAAAGATTTCTCTAGGGGGGCACAATACAATGAGTCTTACTTCATTTTTTCTCAGCTGTGTCTTCAGACCGAGTGTTTATGCGTCGGTAGCTCGCCGACCATGCGCACATGGTCCGGGTTTCGATCCCTGGCCGACGCACACCTGATATCAGTTGGTTGGCCTGCTACATTTGGGCTACTGATATCACATTGCTGAAAATTCCATAGGTGTACAAAAAAATTACTGTGTGGAATCAAGCTATATCAAAAAAAAACAAATTTCCATCCGAAAATTGATCAAAACAAGACAAGCAGTTCAGTGAACAGGCTTTAGCTGTACAATCGTAATTATATGCAGTTTTTCATGAAAGTGGATGTTAACAAAAAGTGATGAGTTATTACAAACATAGTCGTTGATATATTAGTTAATGCGTAGAAGCAGTCGAATAAATGTGTTAGAGTTACGTAAATAATAGGGTGAGTAATTTAGTGAATCAGTTGTAATAAGGAAGAATATAGAAACGAAAGAAAATATGGAATTACTTAATAGTTCTACCGAAATACAAGAGTTCTGAGGAGTTAGAAAAACGAGCAAACAGACACAAAGTCAGTGGAAATCAACAAGGTTGTTACCATGATAGTAGAAGTGGTTGAGTCATTTTCTATTGTATGCATAACTTCGGTTTCTCTAACTGAATGGTTGAAGCTTCAGCAATACATAAAGGAGACGAAAGCGTGTTGTCTTTTCAGGATGTTCTGCACCTTGTAGATTACTTTGAAGGTGGAGTTATCCGTTGAGATGGAATGATCAGTGTTAGAAAGATGTTCAGCTGTCGCACTCCTTACAGAACTAACCACTAGTACCTTTGTGCAACCATGAGATATAGTGTTTTTAAATCTCTATTAGACAGGGTACGCGTCGAACGACCAATGTACCTGGCTCCACAAGAACAGGTGAACTGATGTACATTCACAAAGAAGTGATTTGATCTTGTCCAGTGAGTGACTGGAGAAGACTACTCTCAGCATAGTTGCCAAGAAAGTTCTTCTTAAAGAGAAGCCAAAGTTCTCCTCTTAAGGACATCATTGAGTAAGTCTCCTGCGAAATCGAGGTTCATGTAAACTTTCTTGTTTTTTGGGACGAATGATACTTATGAAACAGTTGAAAATAAAAGCTAATGAGAGTTATTTTCATGAGCGGAAAGCTTAGCAAATGCTACAACGGATATTCCGTCTGTGTAAAATAAGAAAGTTGATAAAACATTTTTAAAACATCCGAACGCATAACATCTGATATGATATTCAAGTATTGGTTTGTAGGAATTTGATTGATTGGTTACAGGATTTCATCATGACCTGACATCGATTAGAGAACCACTGGAAAACTATCTGAGAGTACTAGACAGTTGCTTCGTCCTAGTTCGGGACTCTTCATCAGCACTCACCTATCGGAGTTCGAACCTAGAGCCTTCTGGTGACCAGTAATAATAATAATCTACTTTATTACAATAACAGTACTTATAATACAGAATGGAATTCTCAACATTTGTCACAATATTGCATCTGATTTACTCAAAATATAAATAAAATTAAAAATTAAAACAAAACCAACCAGAGGAATTTGTCCACATTTACGATATAATGTCAAAAATATTCGAAGTATAGAATGAGAATATTAAATTTAATAATAATAATAACAGTGAGTTTGTTTCAAACGGTATTGTCGATTCAGTTTGGAAACTTTAGCATGTTATAGACTATTGGATCTAATGTTCTGTTGGTATAGTATAGTGAGGGGAAATACAGAATTAACACTTATAACACAGCTTAAATTATGTCCACACTTATGAGAAAATAAACAAATAAAAACAAAAGGATTGAGAGGATTTTAAATATAAGAAGAGCAATAACAATAAATCTTGGTGGAATAAGGATGGAGAAAATGGTTTGTTTACTAGTGCAAAGAAGGTTGGTCAGTTAGTTCATGCCTGAGACTATTTTCACCACATAAAATACGTGCCAAATATGGTATAGTGGAATTTTTATACTTAGACGTACGTGCATAAAGTCTTCTGAAAAGACTTCTTGTTTTACCTGAGGAGACACAAGGTTGGAGTTGCGGGTACAGTGGGTGCTCAGAGTCTGACAAAACTCCTTTAGCAAGTTTGTTGCATGAAATTAAGTACCTATCAGTGACAATGTCAACGATATGGCCCAATGGGTTACCACTCGCCCAACTGACTGACAGTCTTCGGAGATCTACGAAGTATGACATAGCCTTTTCTGAGCAATCCAGAAAAGAATAAAGGTGGACAGTAAGAAAGAATATGTAAGATGCACGAGTTGACAAACTGTAAGAGCAGAAGGGGTTGAGTCATACCTGAGTGCTTTAACTTCTTAATGTAAAAAGTCAGACGAAATATTCTTTTAGAAATCGCTAAAACATGGGAAGACCAGGATAGATCAGAAGAAAGAATAAATCCGAGATACTTAACTTCAAACTTGATTTCTATATCAGGTCGAGTGTGAGGACAATTTTTCGCCAAAGATACTGGCCAGTGGTCGCGTTATGTCATGAATTGAAAGAAGTTGAAATTTTTAGGCTACTGGATCGGTTTCCAGTAGCTTACTTGCTCTCCATAAAAGCAGAAGGTCGAAGGTTCGAACTATGGCGATGGGTGCGTAGTGCTGAAAAATCCCAAACTAGGCTGATGAAACAGCAAAGTTTGTGGTAAATACCGTTGATCTAGGCGTGAAATTGATTTTTCTTCCTGACACAATGTGTATTTATTATCGGTGCGTAGTAGTAAGTAAGCAGTCTTTCTTGTCATTCTTTAACTTGTACATTGTCGCTTACATTGCATTTAAGAAAAACAACAATAAGTTAATTGCTAACAAAACACATTCCCCGTTTTCATCGATTAACAAATAAATCTCTTTTACTTTGGCTTGTACAAGTAGAACCAATGTTGAATACTACACGTTCTGCATACCTTGTTAATTGAATGATTGTTTTTCGCCCACTGACATTCCTTATTATTACTGTTATTATTATAACTGTTTGTTCACTGTTCTTCAATTCGTTCAGTTTTTACATCTATTCGATTTGAACATAAGGGGAACGGTACCGAGTATTTAGCCTTGAGGACAATTTTGTTTATGGTTAATTTTATTTCATGTAAAATCTAAATTCTGTGTTGATGTGTTACTTTTGTTTATTTTAGTTGACACATACTAACGAACTAACCAACTAACTAACTAGCTAGTTATATTTATTTCAAATAAAACTGCTAATATGATAAGGTAATAAGATAATTGGTTGGGGGGGGGATTTCATCATGAGCTGATATCGATAAAAGAACCATTGGAAAACCAACAGGGGGTACTGGACAGCCAGCTGTTGCATCAGTCTAGTTTGGTACTCTTCAGCAGTACGCACCCACTAACACGGTTCGAACCCAGGACCTTCTGATTACAAGGCGAGCCGGCTCGTAGACCGATAAGCTACTGGGACTCGATCCAATAGCCAGTCTATGAATTCTAACCTATGCTGAAGAGTTCCAAACTAGACTGACGCCATAGTTGGCTGTCCAGTACTCCCTGGTGGCTTTCCAATGGTTCTCTAACTGACGTCAGCTCATAATGAAATCCTTCAACCAATCAAACAAAATCCCTACACAAAAACCAATACTTTATAATCACATAATTCGCGAAAAATACCCATTAAGACATTGAAATAAGAACAAATTAGTTCAGCGAAGAGTCTCTCTTCGGCGAATTCATTCACTTAGCTGTTGAGTCGCAAATATATATGCAATTATTTTGTGTGTGTGTGTGTACATTAGGTTTGTCAAAATCGAAATAACAGTTAGTGTGGGTTGTTGATTACATCATCAAAAAAAAATAATAAAGAAATTACAATGTGTGATTAATACTCAAAGTTGTAAATAAGTGGGGTGAAGATTGGTAAGATGTGAGTAGGGTTACGTAATATAGACATGTTTAGAAAGATTAGATGTTAGTGAAGGAGTATGGAGACAATTATGAAAATAAAATAGATAATAGGTGAAAAGATTGAATGTGTTAGTTAGTAAAAATTATTATACGAAAAATTGCAAAAATTTGATAACAAAATGTTGATGACAGATAAACTTGAAATTAAACCCACGGTAGTATGAGGGGGTGGAGAAGTTTCTTCTGTGTGCATAAATCTGGCTTTTCTATCCAAATCTCTGAGGCTTCGGCAATACAAAATATACGGAAGCCTGTCGATTTTGGAAGGCTTCTTTTGACTTTATAGATGACTTTGAACGACTTCTCCTTGCAAATCGAATGACCAGTGTTGAGTATATGCTCAATAATGACGCTCCTTATTGCTCCGTTGTTACCTTTCCGTAGCCAGGCGGGATAGTGTTCTTGAACTCTTTTAGATAAAACTCGCATCGAACGACCTATATACCTCGCTCCGCAAGAGCAGGTGAATTGGTAGAAACACATGGAAGTGGTCAAATGCGATAGTTTATCTTTAGAGTAGTTGAAGAACAATGGCCGGGAGTTACAACTTTGATTATTAATCACACATTTTAACTTCATTATTTTGATGATGTAATCAACAACCCACACTAACTGTTATTTTGATTTTGACAAACCTAATGTACACACACACACAAAATAATTGTATATATATTTGCGACTGTACAGCTAAGTGAATGAATCGCTGAACTAATTTGTTCTTATAATCACATAATTAGCATATTTGTTACTTAAGCAATAACAATAATATACAACATATTTGGCATTGAAATTTTCAATATATGTTTTTTAAAGGTATTACCTATGTGTGAACTGCAAAATAAATTAGCCTATTCCCTACTATTAACCTAAATTGCCGAAAAGGAAGTGAAAATATTTCTGACGGATAAAGGGGATTTGGTTTGTTGGGATTTGAGTGATTGCAGATTTAATCATAAGCTAACAAAACAAAGGAATACTCACTAGATAGCTGTTCCGCCCTAGCTTGAGACATTGCTGATACATTTGTAATAAATAAGAGAAATGATTTAGAATATACCCATAAATTAATAAACAACATATTTGAAGACATCAAATTCACCACGGGAGAAGAAGAATTAGATAACAAAATCTCATTTTTAGATGTCTTAATCAGGAGAAATAACATAGGAGATTTAGAAACACGAGTATGTAGAAAATCAACGCACACAGATCAAATACTCAACTTTACTAGCAATAATCCAATTACTCACAAACGAAACTGTGTGCAGACATTGTTTCAAAGAGTTCAAACACATTGTAGCACACCAGAGTTGAAAACAATGGAGGAAAAGTACCTACAAACGGTCTTCAAAAAGAATGGTTATCCCCCTCACAATTTCATCAAAAACTGTTTAAAGTCGAATCAAAACACCAACAAGAAACAATCATCAAAGACCATAAGAAAATTCATCCTACCATACATGAGAAATATCTCTGAAATAACAGCTAGAATACTCAAACCGTTTGATATAGATATAGCACAAGCCAGTCAAATCGCTTAATTCGATATTATGCAAACCGAACGATCCAACAGAAGAAGGAGATCAAATTAAATTAATACCATTTACAAAATAAATTGCATGAACTGTAACAGGCAATACATCGGCCAAAGTGGGCGTCCCCTTCGAATTAGAATCCAAGAACACAAATCAGCCGTGGAAAGACACTATATATATTCTTTAGTATCAATGCATATAGACAATTATGGAGATCAATTTGATTGGGATAATGCCAAAATCTTAGACAGAGGAAACACCAAAAGTGCAGTCAGGGAATTCCCAGAAGCCTGGTACTCAGACGAAAATGCAATTAACAAGCACGTTAATTGTATAGACGAAATATACCAACTAATAGAAAGTTAATCAGGTGACCAGAAAGTTTAAAATCCAAGTCAATAGAAAATGGTCAATACATATGTAAAGATGGTTACCGGGAGACGCAATTCTATCACTCATGAAGAAATTTAAGTCATTTCACTTAATGCTAAATATTGCGCTGAAGGGAGATGTTGTCTAGAAGGGGGACGACGAAATCTCCGCAACCAAACCAATCAGCTCAGAGAACATTAATAATTACATTGAGAGAACACCTTAGTAGCAGTTCTTTCAGACATATTGTTGGTATTCCAATATTGAACTGGTTGTTATCTATGTACTTATATATAAAACAGACAGTTTCTGTAATTGGGACACTGGTCAACAGTGATTCAATGTGGTAAGATAGCATACTTTTTTTAGTAACATTCATATCTTGTGTGTAGTCGACGAATTGGAGGGTATCACAAAGAAAGTATATGCACAGATGTCTCCTTCTAGGTCTCAAAATATCATACAAGATATGAATGCTACTAAAAAAAGTAAGCTATCTTGCGAAATTGAATCACTGTTCACCAATATCCCACTTACAGAAACTGTCTGTTTTATATGCAAGTACATAGATGATAACCCGTTTAACATTGGAATAGCAACAACATGTCTGAAAGAATTTCTACTGAGGTGCACTCTCAATATACAATTTACTTTCAATGACGCCTACAGACTAAAGGACAGTTTTGCAACGGGATCTCCTTTGGGTCCATTACTAGCAGACTGCTTCATGACTAGCCTTCAGAACAGCACACTCCAGTCGTCCATTGACAATTTGCAATTTCACAAATCATACATAGATGACATTCTCGTCATTGGCGACACCAATTACGACCAAAATTAGTTGCTACAGATAAACAACAACTGCCATTCGGCAATAAAATTCAATCTGGAAATGGAATGCGAATCCAAAATTCCCTTTCTTGATATGGAACTAACAAGGTTACCTGGTGGGACCTTTAGAAAGTCAATCCATAGAAAACCCACTTGGAACGGTCAGCTAACAGGTTTCTACAGTTAGGTACCTATTGAGTGGAAACGAAATCTGATTAAATCCCTTACCATGCGGATCCGACACATCTGTAATCCTGACGCTCTGGAAGAAACCTCCATCCAAAATCGATGCCCACCAAAAGTCATCGACAAGAATATCAAACCAAAGGTTCAGAGGAACGAAACATCACTTGTTTCAAAAAAGATACGTTACATGAATCTGTATTTCAAGGCAGACTTAGCTTGCGATATCGTCAGGAGAAGAATTTCAGCATCTTTGAAAAGAACATTCTTCGCGCCAACGCTGAGAGTAGTGTTCTCCAGTCGTCCATTGATCTGCAGAACAAGATCCCGCATCTGATCACTTCCATGTGCATTTATTAATTCACCCGTTCTTGTGGAGCCAGGTACATTAGTCGTTCGATGTGTATCCTGTCTAACAGAGATTCAAGAACCCTATCCCGCATGGTTACCAAAAAGGTAATAGTGGCTGAGATAATTGAACATCTGGTCAACACTGATCATTCCATATCAAAAACACCTCCTTCAAAATGATTTACAAAGTGAAGAACAACCGACCAAAAGCAATACGCTTTCGTCTTCTTTGTATAGCCATTTAGCTGGGAAGGCCAGAGTTATGCATACAAAATAAAATCATCCAACCGCTTCTACTATCATGGCAACAACCGTGTTGACTCCTACTGACTTGATGTTGGTGTGCTTGTTTTCTTTTCTAACTCCTTATAACATTCATAATTTTTAGAACTCTAATATGATTCCATATTCTTCCATTGTTTCTATGTGCATCTTAATCATTACTCACTCATTGAACTATTCATCCTATTACGCAACTCTCTTATGCTTGTTCAGCTTCTTTTATGTGTTATTAAATTTGTTTTTGACAACACATCACCACTACCCTCTCACCAATCCTCAACCCCCTACCATGTGCGTCGGCTATCGACCAAAGGGAGGGTGTAATGCTCAGCAGTCCGCTCCATCCTCCTTTATGGCTGTGAGACCTGGCCATTTAGAGTGGAAGACATGAAAAGATTAGCTGTCTTTGATAATAGGAGCCTGAGTTGTATCTCCCATGTTAAGTGGTATAATAAGGTGAGCAATACTGAAGTTAGGTTTCGGTGGGGTGCTAGGTAACGAATGGAAATCAGT
Organism: Trichobilharzia szidati; assembly: GCA_944472155.2. Lineage (NCBI taxonomy): Eukaryota > Metazoa > Platyhelminthes > Trematoda > Strigeidida > Schistosomatidae > Trichobilharzia > Trichobilharzia szidati. Next base: position 42,822,239 of record OX235276.1, on the reverse strand, counting down.
CGACGAGGTTGTGAAGTTACAGCGATTGAGATGGTTAGGACATGTGTTATACACGCATTCCTAGCCATCCCTCGGCGGACAATGTTAGCTGATATAGGGTCAGACTGGAAAACAGCTATCGGCGGTCAAACCAAAACATGGCACCAGTCAATGAAATCCACAACAATTAGTCTAAGCCACGTAGGAAGGTGTAGACTTCCTGACTGGTTGGGGTCCTCGGGACAGTAAAAACCAGTGGTTGGAAACAATTGGTGACATGGCTCAAAATCGTTCTCAATGGCTAGCGGATAAGCATCCACTCCTTGTGACTTATGATTTCCAATGAAACTATATTGTTCTTCGTTACTACTATTTCTTTACCTCACACCTCTTTTTACTATCTATATTATGCATTTCTCCTCTTGCTTTGTGTGCTACATGGAGTGTGGCGACTAGAACTGCCGCACACCGGTGCAAAGTTCTATGTCGTAAACAGACAGACAGAGACAGATATGTGCGTCGGAGGCACGGCGGTTAGCACGCTCGCCTACCATGCACATGATCCGGGGTTCGATCTCCGGCCGATGCACACTTGATATCAATGGTTGGACTGCAGAATTCGGGTTACCGATATCACATGATGAAAATTCCATACTTGTACCAAAAAATACTGTGTGGAATCAAGCTAGAATCAAAAATAAAAAAATAATTTGATTACTCATCACACTTTTGAAATGTCTTGACAACAATAACCCTAACTTATTTTTATTCTTATCAGACAAAAATAAGTATATATAATTGTGATTGTACAGTTCAGTGAATCAATTCACTGGCGAAAAGAGACTCTTCGCTAGACTACGTGTTTTGTTTTCATTCATGTCTGGCTAGAGATTATTCATGAGTTCCTCGATAATTATGCTGGCTGCATATTGCGCTATATATATCGTCAACTGGGAGAAGTTAGAATTCATGGGTCACTAGATCGGGTCCTGATGGTTGAATTGTCTACAAACTTGCCTTGTCACCTGATAGTCCTGGGTCAGATCCTTGGAGGGTACGTACCTCTGAAGAGTCCCAAACTAGGTGGGAATAGCTGTCCAATAAATACATCCTGATTTTCCAAAGGTTCTCTAACTGATGTCATTAAGAGATAATGGTTAAATTTACAGTATAAAGTGACGTCATCTTATCCCCCAGAGTTTCGTGCATCAAATATAGACTACCTAAGAAATTACACTAGTTCACAAAGGAATGAAAATGACACACACTTCAATGTTGGAATGATGTGATAACAGAGAAAATGTTATAAATTAAGGCATCCAAAATGTAAACATTACAAATGACTGTTTTTAATTCATGTTATCATCAATGTATATTCAATTCTTAGCAGTAAAGGAGGGAAAGGCGAAGACAGAAAAAATAATAAACAGTGTTGTTGACTTATAAGGTTACTTAACAGACCAAGAAAAAAATGATAGTCAATATGATTGAAATTAGCTTGTGCAGTCTGGGACAATGTGATTGCACAGTTTCTTTTTTGTTAAATGTTCATAATGGAAACATTGTACACAGCTTTTGTTGAAGACGATTCATAGTAAAATACATAGATAGTTGCAGCGAAGAAAATTTTCTTTTCCACGAAATCATCAACTAGACAGCTGTACATTCGTGTGTTTATAATAAATGAGTAGGAAAGTTCCAGAATAATTTCCGGTCAATGGTCAAATAAATAAAATTTCAATTAGGAATTAAAATGCCATAATAAACAGGGGGACGAATAAAACTCAGACAAAGTGGCATCATAATTACTGAGAAGATTGACATATTGTGCAATTAGGGGTTAGAAATGTAGAAATAACAACAATAGATAGGATGTTTGGATAAAAAATCTAGTGGGATCATAACTAATGTGACGAATAATTGTTCATGCAATCAGGGATTAAATATGTAGAAATAATAAAATGACAAAATAGACAGGAAGTTCGGATATGAAAATATGGTAGTGTAAATACAGATTAAGAAAAACTTAAAAATAACATGAATAAACAGGAAGGTTGGATAAGAAAAGGCTATGGGATAGTCACTATTAAAAGAATTACCTGTTTATGACGGCCACGGCAGGAACAAGGGTTGAACGTATTTCTTTTAGATACATAGCGTGGGTACGAGCTTTTGGATGGCTAGTGACCTACCCATTTATTATAAATACATGAATGTACAGCTTGGTTTATGATTTCGTCGAAAAGAAAATTTTCTTCACTGCAACTGTCTTTTTATTCCCTATGATCAAATGTGTATATTCTGTAATAAAATATATACATAACTTCGGAGGGTAATCTAAAATACAGTGTGTGCTGTTAGGCGCTTCGTCTTCTTACTGGTCCATACTGTCTACTTGCTTCACTCCTAAGCGTCTTGTATCCTTTGGATTTTGTAGGAACCTCTCATTCACATCAGATGACTATTCTACAACCGCTTCTACTGGTAGACAAGACTTCAGTAGTGAACACTTCTGTGAATGATATGAATAATTTATAGTGGCGAACTTTAACTGTATCACCAAGTAACCATTAATTTATACAACTGGTTAACTGTATTTTTATAATATACTGTTGCACCATCATTTCACTGACTTGTATTTTTATTCGAATACTTGTTCTGGCACTCTAAGCTCGTTAGAAAGTCCCCTACAAGCTCAGTGAGCTAGAATCACTAATATGACTGATTGCGTAATCAAAGTCAAAATGATGTATTCACTAAGACACTGAGAGATTGACCACACTCTACTTTTGTAGGCATAGGTTTCGTTGCAAAACATATTTGATTGCAATCGCTTCCGGTAATTTTTGTAAATTTAGTGTCCTTCGCACAGTTACTACCCGCAACGATTTGGAGATCTCGACAAAATCCTCAGTAGTCGCGAGATGTAGGACATCTACTCATCGTTTAGGCATAAAGTTCTAGGAATATGCTCAGGAAACCGGATAGAAGTCCTTCATTATGTTCTTCCAAGGTACTTTCTACTACAAGTGCATGTAACTTCATAAACGCCGTCTAAATTGATATTAGTAGAATACCTTATCTAGTTTAAATAGGCTTATTGAGTATGTGATGCTACACAATAGTGTGAACTTAACTACAGAGAAACATCTTGTTACCACCCCTTTTATTCTTTTGTCAATCCTCTTAGATACCGCTTCCTCTCTGAATGGAAGATAATAAAAGACTTATTTTCGTTCTCACAATTGCATATAAATTCATGTTGTTTTAAACTATATAAAAACATAAAGTCAATTTCATACATTTATTCCCCTTAATGAATTTGAATAAAGCAAGAACTACAGTTTTTGCAGAATAAAGTGGTACCATCATTGCTTATTTCGTTGCCCTCTCATCAGCTGCTTACAGGCCACATTCATTATTAAGTATATCTACAGAAACAATTTTAACATACTGACACAGAGTTCATTTTAAACAAAAATCAATCGATCAATATATGCATACAGTAATAATTTATATAAAATATTAAACTCTATTCCGAACAATACTGATCATACACAATGGAAACTTTCGGCATTACGTATTCAGATGAAAGAGAGAGTGAAAATATCCAGTTACCAGACAGGGCAAAGAAAGACTGATAACTGTTTTTTTTCCGGACGCACAAATCAGGTTTCAGCAAACTTGAGGAGAATTGAGCTCTTTTGCCTATTGATAATTTTGCGACGTCCACCTCCTGACCTGGAGATGGCACTGTTTAAAGCATTTGTTCCCTTTAGACATAAGCTTTTTGGTACATGCTCAGAAAATCGTAGATTTTCTGCAAAAACTGTAGTTCTCGCTTTATTCAATTGGTTGATGGTGACTAGCAGTGGAACCCAGGATAACGCGCATTTCTTCCTACTTGAGAAAATCTAAATTGAATTAGATAATTAATAAGACCCATTGCACAAGAGGTGGCTGTCGTGGTCAATGTTGTCTAGTGGATAGCGCTTTGACGTTTGAGACTATGGGCACTGGGTTCGAGCCTCGGTGGGGACGCCATCACTGACTCAATGGCGAGTGCAGGAACATCCAGTCAGTGAATCAGAAATAGGACGAAATGCGATTTATGCTGGATTCCACTGCTAGTCCCCATCTACCAAATGACTTAAAGTTACATGCCCAGACATCGTCGAAGCATCTGCACAAGAAGCCGACGACATGTAAAACTGAGACCGAACAGTTCGGTCCAGTCAATCGACGGGAAAACCTAAATTGAATTATATATATAAGAAAATTTTGGTGCTTATCATTTTACATGTATTATTTTTTATAACATTTTCTCTATTGTTATTCCAAGATGGAATGAAGTACGTTATCCTTGTGACTGATTGAACAGAAATCCAGTAATTCAAGTGGTTACATTTTACGTAGCACACAAAAGTAGACAAAGAAAATTAAAAAGGACGAGAAAAAGGATAATTGGTTGGAGGATTTCATCATGGGCTGACATCAGTTAGAGAACTATTGGAAAACCCAAAAGAGAGTACTGGGCAGCCAGTTGTTTCATCAGACTAGTTCGGGATTCTTCATCAGTACGCACCCACCGCCCGGGTTCGAACCCTCAACCTTCTGATTACAAGGCGAGCTAGCTTGTAGACCATCAAGCCACTGTGACCCCATGCAATGGTCAACCCATCAGTTCCAACTTCTTCCAATTCATGACATAGCGCGACCACTTCGCAATGTCTCCTTCGATGAGTCACCGCATCACCTCCAACCTGCTGCTCCCTGCTGGTCACAGCTTCCCACTAGAACCATAGATAACTACCTGCCTGAATAGGGCCAGTCGCTAGTGAGCATCAGGGAATCCGCGACCAGTAGGGTGCAGCAGGTTCAAGGTGAGAACAGTTACTCATCGAAGTAGACATTGTGAAGTGGTCACACTATGTCATGAATTGGCAGAAGTTAGAATTCACGGACTTGTCATTGGATCAGGTCCCAGTGGCTTAATGGTCTGCGAGCTAGCTCGCCTTGTAATCAGAAGGTCCCGGTTTCAAACCCTCGTGGTGGGTGCGTACTGATGAAGAGTTTCAAACTAGGCTGACAAAGCAGCTAGCTGTCCAGTACTCCCCGGTGGTTTTCCAATAGTTCTCTAACTGATGTCAGCTCATGATGAAATCCTCCAACCAATCAAACAATATCCCTCCACTAAACCAATACTTGAGAAAGAATAATGACATGGAAAGACATTGAAGGTTTGGTAGATATAGGAGATTAAAAAGAATGACTGCATCTCCACCGATGAGGACGATTTTGAGCCATATCATCAACAGACTCAAACCATTGGTGCTTGGCATCCTAAGAACATTTACTGGCCAGGCAACCTATAGCTCCTCTACATGGCTCCAACCAACTATCAGAATCCCTATCGAATATGTTATCTTCACTCTTTCATAATTCTCCTCATTTCAGGTGAAATACAATAAAATGACGTCATTTCAAGCTGTAAATTAGGTCGCTTTTGCTTTATGGAAATATGGTGACTTTCAAATTCATTTCTTCTCTCTAATTATATAATGCCTCTGTATACTTTTTTACAGAAAAACAAGCTAAAATATTGATTGATGGATAGGAGAACAGTCTTATCAATAAAATATTAATTAAATTCTACCCTCAAAACTACATATTTCATACGAAATAGTAGGTGTTAGCAACATAAATATTGTCTCCATAATATTGTATTGATAACGATTAAATAATCTGAGAGTTTAATAGCAGAAAAGGAAATTTTTTTACTAGGATACAGTTCAAAATGTGTAACTTATGTAAGTATTAAACTTAAGCCACTGTGGTAGAGTATAACTCCATTATGGATAAGATCTTATTTTGATAAGTCACACAGTGTTATACAGTAATATTCACTGATGACCACATTTCAAGCACAAATTATTGCTGCTGATAATCATATCAAGGCACTAAAACAAAATAATATTTTTTTTCCTTCACGTTCCCAGTGGAACATAGGGCTTCAAGTTTCTTTAGCAGTGTTTATTTTACTGGATGGGGTTGCTAGCTTCATGCCCAACCTTTCCTCTTCACCAGCACTATTTCTGGCTTAGCGAAGTAAAGGAGTGCGCTGGCCAGGGATCGAACCCCGGCCTATGTGCATGGTCGGCGAGCGTCCCAACCGCTATGCCACCGACGCACAAACAAAATAATATAATTTACAAAATACCTTGCAATGACTGTGAGTTAAGTCAGCTACTTAGGTCAAACTACTAAGTCGGGGGTAGTCAGATTGCCTGCCAGAACATAAGAAATGGTTAACCCCGAGAAGATAACTAATTCAGAAAAAAGTTCAGCGACTGCACTTCATGCATTAACACACAACCACGCAATAGGGTGGATGGGACAGAGTCAA